>VYZX01003230.1:177995-523882 GCA_013401335.1 Brachypteracias leptosomus
CCCACTGAGCCAACTGGTCTCTATAAGCCAGATCTTTCGGCTCTTCTGATTTCATTGATACAGCTCTTAAATATTTGAGACAAGATTGCAAAATGCAGCTCAAACATGCTCCTCTGAGGCTTTTTTTTATAGTGTGGCTTTTACTGGCCAGTCTTCTGAGAGAATAATACTGGAGGGGTTTTCCTTTTGTTCTGGGAAGGAAAAAGTCTTATTTGCTCTCAATACATCTTTCAAAACAATTATCTGACTATGTGTTAAGCATTGACACAGCATGATGATGACAGCATCTACTTGAATATGTGGAAGTTATCTTAAACTTGTTACAAGACCAGGCTTTTAGGTGTTCATTTTTAGGTAAATTATCACCATTAAAACACTTTAAAGGTCAGGGGTGGAACCCTGTTCTTCGTAAACCTTGTGTAAATTCAATTACACTTCAGGATTAATTGAGAATTACTGTAAGGTGTTTTTTTGAAGGGAACTGGAAGGGGTTTGAGGGTTCCACAGGGAACGCAACTTGCTTTGGTACCTTTGTTTTAAACCAATCTGGATGATACCAGGAAACTGAACTTGCAGCTATACCTTAACAACTGGGTCTGAACCCTTCTTGAAGCAGGAGTAAAAATGAGATGTCTTTTGGACATGCCAAGGAGTGAGACCATAACAAAACCAAACCCTTAGAGGCCTACCAGCTCTAGCAATGGTTTGGTTAGAGATGCCAGGTTCTTATCTCAGCAGCTGTGCTGTTCTTTGTGGCATGTCCAGTGCCCTGGTGCTAAATCTCTCCTTTGGCCTCATGATCATCTGGGTGTTGTGACTTTGGCCAAGCCCCTTGGAGCAGCAAGCCCTGGTGTTACTCTAGGCTTGCACTCTAGGCAATCCCAACATTGATCTTCCACACACTTAGGAAAATGTTTTCATAGAAGTTGCTCTGTTGAAACTTGGAGGGGGAGTTGTGACTAGAAATGAGCTTTGTTTTTGAAGAGATGAGGAAATTCTGTATGTAATTGGGTGGCTCCTAGGCCTGAAAAACTAGATATAGACCCATATGGCTCTGGATTTCTCCTCAGAATGAGTTTGTTTGGAGTAAGCCTTCAAATGTAAATATCAATCTTTCCTTGTCACAATTTCTGTACAGTGAATAAACTTTATCATGAGGGAGAGTCTGAGGCAATACTTTGCTGCAAGCTGAGCCACTGTTTAACATGTATATTCTGGGTTTGGGTGAGCAGCTGCTTAAAGCATATGTTCAGGTTATTGTTAAAACTTCTCTGGGTGCTCCAAGAAAGCAGCAAATTCTGCTGAAAAAACACTGTTCCCTATGTAACATCTCAGGAGAAGCTGGCAAATAAACCTTGTACCAGCCCGTTCAACACAACCAGTTGGGCAGTCCTGTTTATTGAGCAAAACTTAAGTAAAATTGAGTTCCTCATAATTTCTTCTTGCTGTTTAGTTTCCAAGTTTAACAGACACACTTCCTTTAAATCTGAAAGTTACCAGATGATAAAATCCTACTTAATTTTTTTCCTTTTTAATGAATAGTCAAATTGTTGCAGGCAGTAGGCATGTTGGAGCTTCACTCGCTGTCAATCTTCTCCACCATCTTTCTGACCTTTTTTCATTTATCAACTAAATCAAATTATCATTGGCTGCTCAGATGGTGCTTAAATGTTAGGTCCCATCCTAGAACTCACTCTGTAAAACCCTGTGCTGCTTCTTGTTGGACTTTACGTGATCTTTCCTGGTGACAGTACAAGGCCATGCACTCTGAAAGTCATCCTCAGTTACTGTCTTATTTCCTACATTATTGTTGTTCTGAGTAGTAAAGGTTAAACTGCCAAATTCTTTCAAGAAACTTCATTACTAACTCACACAATTTGTTGTTAAAGGTAAATATGTCCATGTGGTAGCTCCACGCAGGTCATATCTGGTCTTGCTTCATCTCAGAGCTGGAGGGTTCAGCTTTGGTGTCAGTTCCTCACCTGATTATTTGGACTGCAAACATAACACCTGCAAGCACCAGGTGTAAAAGGTGTTGGTGGCACAGACACCTTCTCATTAAGAGCTGGACTGAGATCACTGCCTTATTTCCCAAAGGTGGCCAAAGAGTCATTGCAGGACAAGTTCAAATTTAATTTGGAAAGAGAATTAGAGCCCTATTGGGTGTTGTGTGAACTTTCCAGTGCATCCCAATTAATGAGACTGTTAGAATGAAACCCAAACCAGGGGGAACAGCTGTCTGTGCCCCTGATCCTGGTTAATAGTAACTAAATATTTTTTTTTCAATTTGTAGTTGGCAGTGGACAGAGGAGCAGTGCCTGAGCTTCAGTAAAGGTCTGGAGAGTTGAGTACCTGATTGCCCACCTACAGAGTTTCATATTTTGGTTCCAATCTATGCATTTGAAGAAACATCTGTAATGAGCACTAAGCTGGGCTTCTGTTGGTGTTGCAGTGATTTTCTGTATAGCTTATAACTGTTGTTTCATCTGCAAAGGTATTTAATTGGGTTTTTTCCCTTTTTTAAGATCTCCTTCCTTTTTTTAGTAATGAAACATGTGTAAAGTAGAGAAGCCAAAAAAAATACAACACATGCTCAGAAGCCCTAAGCATGATTGTGTAGTTTTCCAGTTATCTGTAACCTGTCTTTAATAAGCCTCTGTATTATTTGGTTGTTGATACTGAGATCTGAAAATTTCTGAGGCAGAGCTGGATTCTGATTTTTCACCTTCTTGCCTTAAGGTGAATCTTGCTTCTTAACAGAGGAACTGGGTGTCTGCAGCTGGTTAATCCAGTGTGAGATCAGCATCAGGTCTGTCATCTTGCTGATACCTCAACCTAAAAACCAAGTGGGTGATGAAAACTTGAAGCTGATTTTAGAGCAGATGAGCAGCATAGAAACCTGAGTCATCTCTGTTGTGCCAGGATGTTACAGGGAAATTTCATTAAAACAGGTTTTGAGGGAAATTTATCGTAACAAATGGATGGGAACCAGTGATAAATTAAATTTGTTATCAATTGTACAAAGGGGATTGAGCAGCAGGATGTGTACAGGTGCTTTAGCAGCCTATGGTATTAATGGGTAAAGAAGCCACATGTCACAATGTTGGCTTTGCCAATTTTTTCTTGCCTCTTTCTGTGATGAAATGACCTGCTCTACTGTCCTTGTGCTGAGGATGTTTCTCACCAGTTGTTCATTACACTTAGTCTGCACTAATGGTTTGGTTTCTCTTCAAGTAATCACTTTCCTTATCTATCAACAAGTTGCTCTCCCTATTTATATTTTGAGTGGTGTTTTACTGTGGTGTGCATCAACAGGGAGAGACATTTTGAACTGTGAATTGCTGTGAACTCACTATGCAACAACCTCTACCACAACAAGACACTGTCCCTGCCCAGTATCTCACCCGTGTCCCACTAGTCAGCTGCTGGCTCTGAGCAAATATTTATAGACATCCAGAAAGCCTTGCCTTGGGATTGCCTCCATGGCAAGCTGAGTTTGACCATGACCTGGGACAAGAAAGACTAAGTTATGATAGCACAAACATTGTCATTGATCTATGTGAAATATAGATGTTGTCAAATATAGGTTGAATTGTGGCATTCAAACCTAGCTTGAACTGGATTGTTTTGGTTCTTGGTCAGATGTGTAGTTTCATTTTTGACCCAGAAGAAATGGGCAGTTTTTCTACCTGTGGCCCACATAACCTTAGTCTTGTCTGAGAAACAAAGAAATTACCCTTTTTTCCATCTTGTAGCCCCATTGATTGTACTGGAATTGCAGCCAGCATTAACATCTAAAATCTTGGGAGGGTTTTGTTTTCTTAAGTTGGACCCCTGAACTTCTGGAAAATCTAAATCACTTCCAGTGTGGGAGACAGCAATACTATTAACCCATATGGTAACATTCAGATTGAGATCACTGACATGATCTCATCCTGCATGTAACTTTTGATGTTTCCGTGTCAGCAAGAAAGCTGAAGAGTAGAAGAATAGATTCAGTGTCAGAAAAGGGTTATCTGTCCTCTTGCTGAGGGTTTTTGTGATGTGAAGAACCCTTCAACTCCTTCTTTTCCCAGTAAAGGCGTGTGTCACAAGCCAAATGTGAATAAAGAAAAGCCTGTTCAGAAGCCATCAGCTCATCCTGATGTCACTTGGCACAACTTGTGCCTGATAATCTGCACAAGACTTCTCAGCTGTGACATCTCGCTCCAAGAGTGTGTTTATCCTGATTAGTCACACAAAGGAATATGTGAGTACAAGAGAAAAAGCAATTTGGAGTCACTGCTTTTCTGTTCATACTCAGTCTTACAGATCTGATCATGGCTACTTTAAAAGACCTATCTGAAGGCATCAGCTGGGTAGTGTGCTTTGCATTCAGAGATGAGCCTTGTCTCTTGGAAGTCATAATTAGCCAGGACTGGCAGCCAAGCAGGTCAAAACCCTTTCTGCTAACTGGCATTTACTGCCTCCCATATCTTCCTCCCCTAATAGTTCTCAGCCTCTTCTCTCATTCTTCAACCACTTCTCTCAGCTATTCTTGGGGTCATGTTAGTCCCAAGCTTTTTTCCCCATCCCATGGATTTGTCATGATTCCTGTGCACACAGAGCATATGTAGACACCTTACTTGGTGTCTGGCCTCTGTGTTAGCTGTTCCTTGCTGAAGGAACAGTCGTCATGTTGCTTGTTCGGTTTTAGTTCTAGCTTTTGTCTTGTGAACTTCAGGAATGCAAGGATTAGATGCTATTTGTATCTGACTCTCCAGACTGGTGCAGGATGCTTTCCTGTGGGCTTTTCTTGTCTATGATGAAGCCACTACTTGAGGCTGTGTTTGTGTCGCAGAACTGAGTGCTTTCTAGGTGTTAGGGGCCTGTTTAGTGTCCTTAAGGCACTCTGTCTTCTTGTTCCTTCTGAGTGGGTGCTGTTCACCACCTGTGGAAGAGATGGAATGAGATGCCCTGTCTTTACAAGTGATCCTGCAGAGCTGCACTGGTTTTCAGCTGGGTCATGTTGTAGAGATGACTCTGGTGCTTGGAGATCTTCACCTGGCACTCAGTACAGCTCCACAGTCCTCAGGCTGAGGAGCTAACCCTAGCTTTTACCATCTGCTGAACTGCTAGAACATAGCTGGGAGCTCTTACTGATGAGCCCCTCTCTCACTTTTTTTCTTTTGGTTGTTGAATTTTATTTATATTAGTCCTACAGGAACAGTGATGAGACTGAGGTCATGGTACACCAGCATCTGTTACCTTTGTATCTTGTCCATGCAAGGACAGATTCATTTGTTGTCTCACCCACTCACTCCCAAATTGTACAATTTAAAGCCAGTTTGTGCTGTCAGCAGCTGATTAATGATATTTTCACAGAGACTAGCAGCAACCCATCTGGGTTGCAGGCCATGTAACCCTGTAGTTGAAGTATTGGGAAACTTTACAGACAACATCACAAAGCTGCTTTCTAGCTATTTGGTGAAGAAATTGATAGTGTTAGTGCTGCCAGGAAAAGGTTCCGTTGTGATGCATTTAAACTTCAACAGGTAGCCAAATAAGTGGTTTGGGCCATCATTAACTGTCCTTGCCCATTCATATGGCTACAGATGGTACTTGACTGAAGTTTGTAGATGTACCCCCAAATTAGCCCAGCTGCTTCCATCAAAGCTGGAGGGTGTTTCACCAGAGGTTGAGCAGCTTTTGAAGGTCAGGCTCTCAACACCAAGCTCTTGAAGTGGCTCTGAATCCATTTTTCACCTTGGCAAGCTTACATAAACCAGGGGTCTGAAGCTCTTAGTTACTGAGCCGTGCCCTTGATGCATTTTGAGATGGGAAGTCCTCAGTATCACTGACTGCAACCCTCCTGCTGTTGTGGCTAGATGACAAGTATGTTCTCTCAAACCAGTTCCAAACCCAGCTTGTTCAGACCAGCCGTGATGCCGAGAGCTCAGAGGACAGTAGCTGTGCAGGCTTTTACCAGATTCTTGGATGAGCTGTACCCAACTGTTTGGGCCAAGTACTTTTGCTGTATTTTACTGCCAGCCACATCAGTATAGTATAGAGAAAACTCAACCTGCCTTTGTAGTTCTGTGAGTTCTTGATAAGGGCATAAGGGGCATAGATGTTAAATCCCAGATCCATCCCGTTTCCTTGTGTTCTCATTGATGTGCTATAACCATATGAGCTCTTGGTCATGCATCAGGCATAACTCAGAGGCTCTCAGAATGAGTGCAGAGGGTGAACTGATAGCTCAGATGATCTGGATTGTGCACATCTGTAGAAAATACATATGTGGTCTAATCACATACTGTCTTTGTCCTTTCTCTACCATAACGAGGACTCAAGTGAAGGAACCACTAAAATGAAAATCCAGTGATGCCAAGTGCTGAGTCATTAGAGCTACAGCTTCTGGCACAACTTCACTGTGGCATTTCTCCAGAACGCCTTAAATGTGGGATCAGATGACAGAGCTGGTTCGTGATTCTAGGATTCTAAAACTGTCTGAATTCAAAAAAAATTAAAATACTGAAGATTTTTCTCATAGGAGTTCTTCAGGTGATGAAGGAGGATGTGTTTCTGTGATGGTGACTTTCAATTTGTTTAAACTGCTCCTTGCAGCAGGTTTTTGGGTACAGGCTAATCTGTACTGATGATGCCTGTGGAGTTCTTGCCACTTTCAGTTAGAAACTGCCTCTGTTGTGGCAAGGAAGTCAAGCTGAGAAACCCTGATGTAGATGAATCTGACCTCTTGCAGATCATTTGAACATGGTTTTGACCTAAGTCTGCTCTCTTAAAGGGAATTATATTGCTTTGGTCACTAGAAGCAGAATAATACAGATGCTGACTCCATCTTTATTTACTCGGAGTTCAATTGCATGCCTGAGGACAAGTTGAGGTTACAGTTCAGGATAGGTCATCTGCATTTTGAGTCCTGAAGTAGAAGGGAATGTGACATATTAAATGCAAAAGATCTCGAAACACCTTCCCTCATGACAGTTTTGTATAAGAGCCCCACTTTTGTGTTTCTATTAGAGGTTATTGCCCATGAAATGAAATTTCTTCTGGGGCCAATGAGTCTTGCAAAACAGCTTGTATTTGAACTCAGCTGCAAGCTGGGCAGTTCTGTGGTCACCTTCCCTGTTTTCCACAATCACCCCTAGTTAAGTAAAAGTCAGAATCCTTTTGGCAAACTCCACCTGCTGAACTTGCAGGTTAATGGACTAAATATTAGAGATCTTATTTTTGGACACAAGTTCCCTGTCAAGAACCTAAACTTGGAAAAAAAAAAGACAAACTTTAAAATAAACAATCCTTGCCTCACTTGACATATTACAGTTCCTTTAATTATTTCCATTCTGGTTTTGTCTGAAAGCAGACTGCGAGGTATGGTCTGGATCTGCTCTTGAGAGAGGAAACAGATTTTGGAGCAGGGAGAGAGCTGAGCCCATTTAAACAATCCTGTCACTTTTGCATCTAGATCTAAGATAATTCCATTTTAAGTATAGGCTGTGCTGCCACAAACCTAAAGCTGGCTAACATCTTTCTCCGTTCTGGGCCTTGCATATTTCCTGGTTTTAGGTTACTTCCACTTTACCAGTTCAGCAGACTCTTAACCAAAAGCAGTGAGATGATTTTTTTTGCCTTGTCCAATGATTACCAGGGCTAAGCATCTTTCTCCTACTAGATACTATAGAGTAAGTCAGATCCTTAGCACAAAGAATGTGGTCTAACCAAAATTGGTGAAGAAGAGGTGTGTAAAAGGAGATTTTTACTTTTTTTTTTTTAATTATTCCTACTTTACAAATTACTATAGAGGCCCAGAGAGATCTTCAGGTCAGCCTGACAGTCTGTAGTAGGACTCTAAAGCAGGATGAACTTCAACATGTCCCTGCTCCTAAAGGTTTCACCCTTAGTATTAGATATTTGCAAGAGATGTGTGGAAGAGTGACTGTCCTTGCAGATGCTGTTGCTGTGAAACACTGTAAGCTCTGTCCAGTGCTTTTCTCCAGGTACTGATAAAGCAAGAGAAGTTCAACCCTAGAAGAAAGTTTGTAGTCAGGCTGCTGATAAAATATTATTTGCTTACAATAGGACACAGTTCCCTGGGGCACATGCTTCATTATAAGAACCAATGATAGATTATAAACCCTTTTGTTTGTTTAAATGAATCATTAGGACCAATAGTCTCATTAGTGATTAAACAATTCTCTGCGTTTTGGGGGAAGGGGGGGTTGGTTTTTGTCTTTCTTGGACAGCTACAGACTTTTTAGAGGCTGCTGGTGTGGGGTATGTTACTGCTGCTTGTCTGGTGGATGTTTCTGATGATTTTGGATGAGTTCAGAGCCCCTTTGTTAGGCATCATACTCCTAAGGCTGGGCATAGAGCTTGTGCTGCAAAGCCTGGTGAGAAAAGAGCAGGGTAGTAAGAGCTGTTATCTATCAACCCTGCTTCACAAACAGACAAGAAGTCCCAAAAGACTGAAGGTAGTGATGATTTATGATGACACAAGCAGAAAAAAAATCTGTTTTTCTATAACTAAAATTTCCATTAAGATCTATATAGATTCAATTTGAAATACATAAACCTAGAATGTAATCTAATTTGTTATAGTTGAAGATACTCTTCTCCTTTTTCTTTTCTTCTCCTTTATTACCTCTATGAAATGGGCCCACAAGCCTGTTGCTGTGCCTCTAACTGAATGCAGAGCTCATGTTCCAGGCTTGGGCATCAGTTTTGATACTTCAGTTTAGTGTCTGGGCTAGATGAGACTGTAATATTCTTCAGTTAAAATAGTTGGCAGTGACTGCTAATGGTGATAACTTCTGCTGATGAATTAGAGAACTCTATACCATGTAACAATCCTAAAAGGTGCATTTTTTCCAGATTAAAAGTTATCTTGTTCATTTAGGATCTTCCTAGGACAAATTCCTGGATCGTTTTTCTCTTCTGAGCCACAGTTGGCCTATGCTGACACTGCCTCTCTAGAGACTCCTCACTTAGACAAATGTATTTCTTTATTTCGGTCTTAAGCTACTGATGTTTGCTGATGAAATGAATTGCAGCTGATCTGAAACTATTATCTGCCTTCCCTTGTGTCATCATTCTGGTGGAGGAAATATTTAAAGTGATGAGACTTGATTGTTTTACTATGCATCTGCAGCAGTTTTAGACTCACCACTTTTTCCTATGGCCCAACACGAGGAAAAGCTTTGGAGCCTTAAACTGCTCCTTGATGGGCCAAGCTGTATTCCTTCCTGCACTGTGGTTTTTGAGCACATTAAGCAGCCACTTTAAGGACCTTCCAGTTACCACAGATTTAAGCCATTTCTCTTTGTAGCCCTATTCTTTCATCCTATAGCTTGTCATATGGTTACCCTAATTCCTTTGGTGGGAGGCTGTAAGGAACACAAGTGTGCTGAGAGCTGTAGCTGTCCTGGTAATTCTCCTCTGCATTCTCCCATGTCCTTTGACAAACCAAGTGCTTGAAATATCAATCTCCAATGGTAAATAAAGACCAAGATATCCTGCTAATTATCCATTATCTCATGTACTGGAAAAGGGAGATTTCTCCAAGGGTTTTTACTTTGCTTCCTATGTGATTTCTGTTTGTGGTTTGGTTTTTTTTTATGCCTGAGTCTTGGATCAGCTGATCATGGGTGACTTTCAGCCCATAAAAACACAGCATGGTGAGCAGAATGTACCCGGTTTGCCTTTCAGCTCATATTTTTGCCCTCCCCACTGTGACACACACATCTTATTCTTTGCCAAGCAAATAACAGTTTGCACTTAAGATGAAAATAAGTGAAATGGCAGTGGCAGGATGCCCAAACTTGCTGTTCCTGCTTTTTGTGCAATAACAGTGCACAGTTGTGTTCTGGAGTCTGATGGGAACAGCAGCACAGCTCTGTGCAGGAGAAATGTGTGTTAAGTGATCAAAGAGGGAAAAGAAACTGATTATATAAGCCTGGAATAAAAATAAAGGGGATGCTTTTTAATACAAGGTCACAGTAATTAAATGCTCTGTTAGAACAGACTTTTGTCATTCACTTAAATACAGTTACTCTCTGAGATTCATCTTCAATGTCCTCTCTGCCTGCTGCTTTAAGGTGACTTATGAGCTATGAGGCATCTCTTTATTTAAAACATTTCTGGAGAAGTGATTGTCACTAAGTTTTTTGCCCACAGGTACTTCTATCTGCACCTAGAACACCTCAGTAGCTTCACCCTGAAATGTAGAAAGCTGTGGAGTTAGAAGCTCTGGTGTGGTCCCCTGTGGTGGGTTTACCCTGGCTGGGTGCCCGGTGCCCACCCCTAGTCCCTCTATCACTCCCCCCCCCACAACCCAAACCTCCGTCAGCAAGGCAAGCAGGGAGAGAGTAAGATGGAAAAGAAGAAGAACCCGTGGGTTATGATAAGAAGCAGGTTTAATAAACAGCAGAGAAAGCAAGGTCGCGCGCGCGCGAAGCAAAAGCAACAAAGCCGTTACTCTCTACTGCCCATCCGCAGGCGGTGTCGGGCCTGTCCCGGGAAGCGGCTCCAGAACGCGTACCGGTTGCTCGGAGGACAAATGTCTTCCGAGGATCCCCCCGTCCTCCTCCCTTTATAGTTGAGCTGACGTCATATGGTATGGAATATCCTATTGGTCAGCTCGGGTCAGCTGTCCGGGTTGTATCCCCTCCCAAATCTTGCCCCCCCACACACACACCCCGTCAAAACAAGGCTGTGTGTTATCAACACCTTCTGGCTTCCAGTACTGCAGCATGAAGGCTGTATGGGGAAAATCAGCTCAGACAGACCCACTACATCCCCGTTCACAAACTGGGACATTCAGGAGTCCCTTTTGTTCACTCTGGAAAAATAGGGAAGCAAAATCTAAATGACAAATCCTGTCATTGCATTCAGAGTGCTGTGCAGAGCTGTTAGAGGGACATCATGCAGCTGTAGGCCACCAACTTAGTGTGGCAGGTGTATTGCTGGTAGCCCTCCTGGAGAACTGCTGCCTTCCTCCCCAGCTGCTTTCCTCCCCAGCTGAGGCTAAAGTGGGCTAAGGCCAGCTCTGAGATAGGCATGGAATTTGATTGTGAGAAATATTGCTAGAAATAAATGGGTGCTGCGCTCACATTTTAATCCTCTGGCACCCATGTATGGATAGATACGCAGGCAGCCTTCATCTGCTGCTGGAGTGTGTGGAACTGAATGAGGATGATGTAAAGTTATCCATCCTTCATTCCAAAAGTGTTTTCAATTATTACTTCTGCCTTGTACAAGAAAGAATAGATGGTTTCCTTCTCATTCCTGGAGAACTGGCAGGAGCCTGTTAAGAAATTCAATAGAATGATTTTGAATTTGTCAGGGACTGACCTCAACCATAAGTCTAAAGGCTGAACTATACAGACTGGAACTCTCTTCAGACCTCTCTAAATAACTCAGAGCTGAGTTCACAGACTAATTTAGACAAAGGGACCTGAGGAGATTATGTGATCCAAACTTGGGTGCAAAGCATTTCTAATGTGCTAGTTGAGGTTATTCAGGGGCATCTGTTCTGCAGTTTTTCTGGGATGTGAGATGAACACATCTTTGGTTCAGTTTCTTTCTACTAATGGTTTCAGTGATTCAAAAATGAAGTACAATGAACTTCAACAGCAGTCTCACTTTCAAGGTTCAGAAGGTAAAAAAATATTCTCGTAAGTGTTTAATTGAAGATTTAAGTATTTAGGAAATAAGTGGGTTTGAACTGAAGAAACTTTAGGTTCTGGTTTCTTCTGCAAACAAAACAATTTGCTAAGATTAGTAAAAGTCTTTGACCAAACCATGCTAGCATTTTTCAGGAAAAAATTAATAAACCCCCTAACTCTCTTATTCCACTGTAATCCTCTTCAGTGTTTAACTTGAACTTCATGAGGATCTTGCTACGCAAAGTAGCAGTAAATCTGAGTTGCTTTTATCTTACATGACAAAACTAAACCACTATCTTAAAACTCCAACACAATGATCTTCTACCAATCCACCTTTCAACAGCTTCCTATTCAAAAGGATTTGCTCAGGAAGATTTTTCTTTGGGGCCTCTAGCAATTCCATGTGTTGATTTACTTGAGCTTGACTTCTAGCTTTTTTCTTTGAAGTTATACCTTTGATTTTTTATTTTATTTTTTTTTCACTCTTAAGTGTGATCACATTCCTGCCACTTTAGAACTTCAGACACTTCCATGAAATGTCTGCTCTTGATGACAAAGAGGAAACTGTCAAAACTCCAGAAATACGACTCTGGGAAATTTGGGTTTAATGAAGTTCTTTAGTTTGTCTGATACCCTACTGCTTTTTTGACAGAATACCTCTGGCTTTGTACATTAAGAAGCTTTGGTGGTAACAGTGATCAAGAAGGGGTTTATCCCTTTTGTAGACATGAACGGGACTGAGTTTTCCTGGCGTGCTCCAATTCTCCCAAGGGCATTACAGTAATCCTCACATTTGTCACTTGTCTGTACTCCAGTCACCTCCTTGGGGGGGACCATGACTCCATTATGCAGAGTGGTTTTCATGCAGAGATAATGAATAGCAAGCTATTCAGTTGGTGAACAGTGTAAGTAGGAGGCATAACAGGTGGCCCAAAGTTTGATATGATAGGACTCAATGATCCTAAAGGTCTTTTTTGCAACCTAAACAATTCTGTGATGCTGATGAAGAGCAGCATTTCCAGCCTGCTTTCAGTGTAGTCAATGGAAACTATCTTTATCGTGCAAAAAAGGGGTCTTGAAAGATGTTTTCTGAGCTAAATCTTGCTCAAGAGAGAAGTTTTCTGATTATGTTGGGTTGCAGGTGGTGTTAGTCTGTAAAAGCAGGTACAAAGACCATGTTCAGTGCTGCCCTGAGTTCTCTGCTTTCCTTTAGTTAGTTGACTATAGAGAACGTAACATTAATTCCTTGTACTTCCTTGCTTGTGGGCAACCCTGTAGTCTCTGTCTCTGAGGAAAATCCTATAGATGTTTACAGGCTGAACATAGGCTGCATCTCTGCTGCACAGAACTCTTCTGATTGTCCCACCCTGGAGTAGGTTTTGGAGCTGAGCTGGCAGGAAGGACCAGGTGTGGGAGGTGCCTTTGTCTGCTCCCATCTTTAGTTCTTTTACAAGGAACTGTTGCAGGCAGCAGCAGCACCATGACAGGTGCTCCTCTTACAGAAGACCAGCTTAGTCTGGCCCCAGGATCTTTGAGGACTGTAAGAACTTGATGAAAAAATAAAGCATGTGGGTGAGTGCATTTTATCTCCTTCATCATGCCCTGAAAGCAAACCTTGCCCAAATAACAGTTGAAGTTGATTCCTGAAGTTGGCTATCTTGAGCTTGGTGAATCCATTGTTGGCTCCCTCAGGAACTTCTGGAGCTTGGAAAGGGCTTGCCCAAGGCAGAAGTGTATGGGAGATCAGTGTCCAAACATACACTGACCTCTGGGCTTGATCCTCTTTGAGGTCAAGAAAAGAGTTTTGTTTCCAGCAAGGGAAGGGATCCCATGGATTGGAGGTGCCTGGGGCAGCAGCCACCTTCATCAGGGCAGGAACACCAGTGATTAGATAGATGAAAGCCAGGTTGTGCCAAGAGAAACACATGGGACATCTCTGTGGCCTCTGCACCTCCTTTGCTCTGTAGTGGAAGAGACACATAACACAACTGCATGCCAGTTTATAACAACTTTGGTGCTAAAAATGAATTTTTTGAGCACATATGCCAGATCTTAGCCTGAAGCTCACTTCTACAGACAAGTTATAAATCTTGAAAGTAAGGATTTGTTATAAAAACACTAGTGCAACCCTGAAGCACAACAGGGTTAGTGGCAGTTGCTGCTGTGATGTGGCTTGAAAAAGAAAAGTAGTGTGTGGAATAGCTTGTGTTAATTACTCTTAAACCTGTTAGTGTGTTATGCCTGGCAAACCCTGAGGAGCTCAGCTCTCTGTGGCAGGGGAATGTGTTTGGTTTGGGGTTTACTTTTTTTATAAAATCCAAACAAAGAAAAGATTAGACACTATAATGATTTCATGGTTTAAAACCTATGCGCTAGAAACAACCTAATTAAATTCCTGACATCATCAGTTTTGTTAGTAAATAGTAACCATGGATGCTGAAGAGTCTTGCATCTCATTACATCCAGCACAGGGTTTCCATACAAGAGCCATTAGCTGTGGTGTGGAAGTGTAAAAACAAAGGGAAAGTATGGGATGCGGTTTTTTCCTCCCATTGATCCAGAACAGAGTCCTGGAAGAATATCTGTAATTAATTAGCAGGGCTTTAATGTAGGGCAGTAGGCCATAGGTTTTCTCCAGTGAATTTAGCAATGACAGCATATTGCACAAGATAGAGGAGAGAATATATATAAAAACTGCTCAAACTGCAGGAAATAAGTAATTGTACAGTGTAGTTAAAAAAGCAAGTGCTTATTTTACACTTGTGAGGATATTTATGTGTCTGTGTGTCTCTATCTCAGGAACAATTCAATCCAGATGCATAAATCATCTGTGACACCTGTCTTAACGTGGTTTAAAAAAAAATAAATGCAGATTTCCTTGGATGAGTGGTGACAGCATGCCATGTTTAAGCAAGGGTGAATTAGCATGCAGACAGCAAACGTGGGCAGAAGGGAAACAGACTTTCTCATAAAGGAACTGATTAGAATTGCTCAAAGCGACTCTTTCTTCAAGGGGAGATGTACTAGTTAGCACTTCATTTCAATACATACAGCAAACCAATGATGTGCAGTTACCAGGGCTGGACATAAAACTGGGCCCTTCAAAGGAGGTGAGGCTGATGCAATGCAATTAGAGCAGATTTTGCTTTGGACTTGTCAAGAAATTGGTACAATGTGTCTGAAAGCTGCTCTGGGGTATATTTGTCCACTCTGGAGGCTCCAGTTTTGCGCTGAGAGGATTTATGCTCAGCCTTGCAAGTAGCAATAGTGGTTTCAAAGCCAGTAGCAGGGTGCTCAGTGAGCTTCTATGCAGCTGTCTGACAGATTTTAATTTTTACATTAATAAATAAGCTCATGTTATCACTCAAGGTGCATTACAGATTGATTCTGGCAAAGCTTCAAATATGTGACGATCACGTGAAAAAATAACAAACATACATTATCAGAATGGATTTTTATTATGATTGTCATCATTTTCCAAAGGGAGATTTGCTTTATAAAAACAGCAGCACAGTGCTGACTGTCTCTTTCTTCAGTTTTTCTACTGGGTCTGTGGGAACAGGGTTCTTTTAGAAACCCAGGTGAGGTTCAGCCAGAGTCACAGGAGGACATACCCTTCTTCCTTTGGAAAAGATGAATGCTATGCAACTTTCTAAGTGGCAACCCCCAGTGCCTTTCTGTTAAGGAAAATGGGATGATCTGGAGACTGGGGGAGTTGGTAACGAAATTCCCCTGATTTTTACCAGACATTGGATCAGAGGCTGTTCTGTAATTCCTTGCACACAACCCAGTTTTCAAGAGTGTTGAGGTTTCCCTCATTGTGTGGGATTCCTTTACTGAAGTCAGAGTATGCTTCATGAGCAAGAGTGTCTTAGAAATCTATGAAAGTATAACCTTTTTAATATGAGAAAGGCTTTTCAGAAACTTCCTGTTGTTTAGAAATGTTTTAACTGTCAGTGAATGAAAGAAAAAGACAAATAGGAAAAAAGAAAAATCTTTTGTAGCTTTGAAATATGTTAGGGGAGAAAGGGGCCTGTATTGGAAGGTGCCATCAATCAGAGGGTACCTAGCACGTAATACAGCTCTGGAGACCTCTTAAATGTGGAACTTGGTGCAATAAATCCATTCCTTCAACATGTTTATTCCTTTGTTACATTTGTGGGAAGCAGATATTTCACTGCGTATTCTGTATCGTGATGCATAAAATCCATATTTATAATCTTGCTGTATATATTCCACATGTTTGATCAACAGTGTATTAATTTGTTATATGGATCTGCTCTTTGCAACCAGGCCCTTTTTTAATGAGAAATTTCAGTGTCCCTGGAGAAATTATGAAAATAAGTATTCAGTAATTCTTTTTTTTGCTGATTTATTTGTGTATCATGTGCTTTATGTCATCTTGGTGCCCACAAAAGGACTTATGAGATCTCATGAGGAAACTGCATAGCTACACTGCTAACCTAAAGGATTTTTAAGCAAATTTCTTGCTGAAATTAATGGTCATTACTTGAGAACTATCTTTTCACGAGCAGAAATTCTGTCCTATTCCTAATGCAAGCCTTCACTATGTCAGAATGCCTTTCACCAACCAGTTGGAATAACTCTTCTGAATAGAGGTGGTTTTTCTTATATATCATTTTTGGCTCATTAGCAATAGTTTTTCTCATCAGGAGAGAAGGTCTGGCTTTTGAAAGGGAAAGTTTATTTTGCTGTAACTACAAAAAAGGTTAAAATATAAATCAGTGATACTCTCTAAATGAGAGATGCTCAGGAATTCATGCATAGCATTCAACTAGAGATACTGATATTTAGTGTTTTAAAATCAGGGGCAAAAATTTATTTTCTTGTTAAGTAACAGTAAAATACCATGTTTAAAATGTGAAGTTTATAGGATCAAGAGCCTTGACTCTAGTCCAGGTCTGCTTCTGTGATACAGGCTCTGTTATTTGGCTGGCAGTGAAGTGGGTTGGTAGGTGAGGCCAGACAGGTTGTTCCATGGAGAAACTACCCTCCTAAAAAAAACCCCATTCAAATGGTGAGGTTAGCCCAATGTTAAGAGGTAGATGCATCCTTCTCCAGTTGCTGCCATAATTGAAAGAGGATTGTGGTCCTTAGAAGATCCAAGTTTTTTTTTTACAGCTTGAATTTTCCTACATATGAAATACTTTGAACTGGCTTTGCCTTTTAATAGCAAGTTTTATGTTTCTGTTTGAACTTTTACCTCCCCCCGGAGCTTTGCCCCAGCTTGCTGAAATCTTACATTTCATGTGGAATTCCTACCCTCTTTCAGGTGGAATTCTAAATTGGTGACAGTGCCTTTTCCTGCAGGGTGCTTCCAAACAGAGAGAGGCTCCCTCTGAGGAGGGCAATTACCTGAAAACCAGAAGCAGCCCTTGCGTGCCCACGTCTGACAGCTCATTGCAATTCCGCCTCTGTCTGGTCCTGTACAAAGAAACCTCCAAACCCTCTGTGCTCTACCAAAGCAGTTTTCTGCCCTTGCGGTTGGACAGTAATGAGGCTGAGAGCTGGTTTGCTTGGCCCTGGCAGTTCCAATAAACTCCACTGCCCTTGTGCCAGGGGAAATGGGGATGCAGATTTATGATGGTACAGCAAGGGATGCAGGAGGGAGTCATTTGTATGATTTCCCTGCTGCAGAGAACAGCTGTGGAAGTCCTGATGGCAAATTTCTTTATACTTTCATCTTTCTCTTGTTATGAAACAAGTATTGAGAGGAAAAAGCCTTTCTAGAAAGGAAATACAGCTAAGGAAAATGATTCAGTGCAGGCAGCTTGATAGAAAGAATATTCATGTCCTGGAAAAAGTGCTGCTTTCATGCCTGTTTTCTCATGGCTGAACTGAGATATCAATAGAGTTGAATTGTCCTATTAAAGGAAATTCCTCTTTTAAAATTTCAAGTGGGTATGATTGCAGACACTGGATTTTTTTTAGCCTGGACATTAAAAAATACACTTAGATTTTTCAGGAGATCCTAGGAACTTTTGTCCTGGTTAGGTCTAGTGGACTGACCCTAAACCTTGACAACTTCCTAGGCCTGGAAGCCTGAACTGATCAGATACCAGGAGGACCTTAAATGTGCCTAGAAAGGGCATGTTTGCCATGAGCTAGCAAGGGGGATTATCTCCCATTCCTGTTTCCAGCAAGATGTTTCCCTTGAGCACATTTTCCAGATAGTTTTCTGGACTGCTCTGATTCTTCATCTCTCCTATTTCCTATCACTGCTCTTCTTTCTTCAAAACCACTAGTGCTAAGGAAAAAAAAAAAAAATCAAGTGCCCTACTGATGTAGTTCATCTCTGAGGAACAAAAGGATCTCTTGTGGCCATGACCTTGATGTGGTATTGAGGAGTGTGAAAAGTGGAAAGAGAAGGAATTTGAGTTCTCATAGACAGATGTGGGAAGGGATTTCTGTAGGAGATTCTTGCATTAGGAAGAGAGTCTCTTTAAGTCAAAAATAGCAACCCATGATGTGTTATTGCTACCAGATGCTCTTAAATGCTGCCGAGTTGGGCAGGTTTCCCTCCTCTAACACCTCTGTGTAAGCATCTGCTCTCAGCTATTCTGAATTAATTTACTGAATGAAGAAAGAAGTCCACAGGAAAATTCCTGGTGGAGTGCAGTGTAACTTGAAATAACATTGCCCCTGGTAATAATAGGCCAACAAAAATTAAAAAAAACACCCTTAGGTTTCTGTCTGATGAAGTTCAGAGCTCATTCCTGCGAGGTAGATTGGATATTTTGGAGGTGGGGCTGTTTTTTGACTCCTGTGCTGAGCTATGAGAGATCATAACAGGCTTACTAAAAGGACGGTTTGTTGTCACAGCTCACCTATGGTTCCCTGTGTGACTGGTACTGATCCAGATCAGGTAATTTGATAAAGAATTACTGCCTTGCTGAGGCATCCCACACCCATTGCAGAGACACTTCATGCTTTTAAGGAATTGCAACAGCTTTTTGCATTTGTGCTCAGTTTGGAAGAGGGGTTGGGAACCAGCCCATGAGAAATCTCAACTTCCTTAGGGCTGGAAGTGTCAAAGGTAGGTGATCCAAAATGTTGGCCCCAAGACAAGGACGACAGCAGCCGTCTTTACTCAGGAGGAAATGAAATGTAGCAGCCTGCCTGAGTCATGCATTTGAGAACATCAGCTTTCTCTGCAGTGCCAGAAAATGTACTAACTACAGGGGATATGGTCTGTCTTTACTTAAGACACATTTGAAAGTTCTGGCAACAAAAGTGCTAACATACCAGACTGTGGATGCTATTGTTCTCTCCAAGCACCTCACCACTCTTACTTGGTTTCTTCCTCATGTCTATTTTCTACATTTCTCCTTCTTTCAGATATTAGTAAGAAAGGATCCCTGAGCATCAGGAAATAGGTGCACAGTGCTGTCTTGAATAGTGTCAAAGTGACCCAGCTGCCCATTTTCAGTGGCTTAGATCTGGTTTCTATATCTCACCCAGCTTTACCAAGAGTGTTCTTTCTGTTCTTCTGATCTGAACGCTGCTACATACAAACAAAATGTCTGGCTGCTTACAACTCATCAGAGCATTTTTCCCTCTTTTGGTGACTAACCATTTTCCGTGTTGCTTCTGTATCCCACATTCACAAGTCTTGTCAATCTGTCCCTTCAGAGTCACAGGTAGCTAAGATCTCATTCTGTGATAACCATTTCTAGGTAAGATTTTCTGAGTATTTATGTGAGTTGGTGAGTATGGAATACATACATGAGTAAGAGGAGGATTGATTCTATCAAACACCTTGGAAAATTCTCTTAGGAAAATACAAACAAGAGGAAAGACTCATTTTGGGTCTTGGGCAAAACATTCCTAGTTGAAACTTGGACCAAACTCGCTTTTAACTAGTATCTTTTTTGAGTCATTATCTTTGTGTCATTTTAAATCCAAGCTGCCCTCCCACATTAGATGATACCAAGGAAACTACAAAAGATGGATTTCACACCGTAAACATGACCTTTTTTAAACACAGTCCATGCAGACTCATAGCTGGATGATCAATTTGTTTCAAAGAATATTGCAAAAACAAGTGATCGTGCTGAATCACTGTAAATAATTCCAATATTAAAGAATCTGCACGCAATGGCATGCTTCATAAAAAAGATCATATACCAGGAGGAGTGTTGAGGAAGATTTTCAGAGGCAGCTCTTCTGTTTATTCACACTTTGACTTTGAAAATATTCACATTTTTCCTTCCAAAGCAGAGCTGTGTTAGGTTAATTATTGCCTTGCAAGAGGCAGGTTTAAGGTTGGTTTTGCTGCAGATCAGTTGTCCATGAATTCTTTAATATAACAAACTTTGACTAAAAGAGTTAGGTTTTTCTCCGTGCATCAAATACTTATCTAAAAATGATATACAAGAAATAAATTTAAGCTTAGAATATTCCTTATCTTTGTTGGCACAACCAGTGTATAAAGCCTGATGAATAGTAGTTCTGAACAGTTTTGTTTCTTGCATCCAGTTCAGATTCCAGTGTATAAAATCTGGCAGAGAGGGAGGTTGGATGGATTTGTAATGGTCTCTGAAGGGTCTTTGGCTCCATAAGCCAGTTAATGGATTGCACACAGCCATGTGCAGCATTTCCATTTCTTATGCCTATAATGGAATAATAGTTTTCATTTACTAACCAACCCAAGTATAATTCAATACAAACCCATATTATATTCCACTTCAGCGGATGAAGCATGCCACAGCTTAAGTGGCATATCAGAGCTAAAAAAACCCCTCACTCTCTGTTTTTCTTCATGAAGAATGTTGCCACATCAAGATCTTTATGTGCAAATTCTGGTTGTGAGTATATTTTAGGTCCTGACATCTAGTTTATGGGTGACTTTTAAGGCTTTGGTTTGGATAGATGATCTATTTCTTAAATTTATCATTTAAAGGGCTGCATTCTTGCATGCTGACTTCACAAACAGTGCTATGGCAGCCAGTGAGGAGAGCTGTGGCTCATATATTGTTTGGTGGAAGTATATAAACCCTATAAAAAGCCACCAGTAGCTCTAAGCTTCAGGATAAGGTCCTCCCCAGTAAGGTGGAACTGCTGCCTTGGAGGCCAAAGGTTCCTGTAAATTTTTCCCCAAGAATCTGTCTGAAAGCAGAGCAGAAAGCGAGTGTCATTCTTGTGAGTTAGAGCATGGCATGAGGCCTTGTCTCTGTATGGTCAGAAATATGTGCAGGAGCACCAGGCTACAGCAGACCTGTCCCACAGCTCACTGGGGTCAAAGGAGCTTTACACTGATTTTGAAGAGCCTTGAATCAAGCACATGGTTGCCTCTAGGTAGACAAATCCTAATTCATCAACTCTCCAACTGTGTGAAGAACTTGAGGGGCCCACATATGTTCCAGATTTACTTTGCAGGGCAGAAAGGCACTTACAACCAGCCCCAGACTTGGTTTTGAAGGAAGAAAATGAGCTGTATATAATAGTAGTGCTATCACCACTGAGTAATCTGTACCTCAAAGTCAAACAAAGCTTGCCTGTTACCTGGTGAAATATGGGTGGGATTTATCCTCCGTTTTGTCAGTGAAAATTGCCTGTAAGAAATCCCAGCAGTCAGGGAGAATGGATGGCTAAGAATCCAGCTCTGGCTCTACAGACCTGGAGTCTTCCAGGGATCATCACAAATCTCGTGATGTCTCCCAAGTGCTTGATTTGTGCGGATGATGCTCTGATTTAGCAGAAAGATGCATATAAACTCATGTCGCCAGCAGCCCCTCTTGGCGTCATAGATGCAGAGGCTCAGGCGAGTACATTATTCCAGCAAATGTCAGCATTAATTTATACTTGCTCAGGGCTCATCTGCTTTTTCCTGCAGTCTCTTGGAGAAAAGAGATTACAGTCATGCACAAGAAAAATTCAGTGTCTAGCAGATGAATCCAGGACCTGCTCGGCATCCTGGGGATGGTGTGTGGGGGAGGAAAGGTGGCAGCAGATTGACCTCCAAGCAGAAGTTTGTCATTACTTGTTACACTCTCTAATGAAAGCACCATGAAACTTGTGTCACCAAGAAGTTGCAGAGATGCCTCCCCAAAGGAGTTGCAATTTAAACTGCAGATCCACTGGCAAGAGCCATTAATGTAGACCTGCTGCAACAAGGGAAAAAATTACTGAAATTGATGGACTTTAGGAGTTGGTCCCGAAGCAGGACTGGAACTAAAGGGTTAAATTCCCATCTTATGTGGAGAATTGCAGCAATTGCTATGGTACTCATGGACAAAACCAACAGGAAAAGTTTGCACCAACACAAATTTAACTGAGCTGTTGCATTCAAGTTCTCTCACTTCAGAAGCCACTTTTCAGCTCCAGGATTATTTCTTGCATTAGATCTACAAGCCACTTCATGTGAGGCAAAACAGCATAAGATGAGTTTCAATATTTAAGCAAAAGAAGCCAGTTTTTAAGTATAGCTGTTAAAAAAAAAATGCAGTGGTATATCTAACATGTACATTAAAATATAGCCCAGTGTGCTTCCTTTTTCTGATTCTATATCCCACCTGCTCAATTTGAGGATTTGCCCTAACAAAGATCCTGCAGGGCAGGTTATGCAAGAGACCTCCTCACTTCCACCCTTTCCAGCTCTTGCTCCAAGGGACACCTCCACAAGTCTATTTGGACTGAGGGCACTGGGCAGCTGCTGAAGCAGAGGGAGACTGAGGACAGTGGACTTGCCTTAACATCACAGAACCAGGAAGGTTTTCACAGTTTTCCTGAAGTGCCAGGTTCTTCTACTGGAAATGTTTATCATAGATGCTTCAGCACTGAGATCTTTAGCAAGGCTGTTTGTCTAAAACTGACAGCACTGAATGCTAATTATAAAAAGCTCTTTTCAACATGTATTTTTTTTTATGAATAGAATATTTTAAACAATTGTTTCAAACTGTACAGGCAAACTTCCCAGGCATTGCTCAGCAGTGACTTGTGCCTGTTTTGTTGCTGTTCTAGCCCCCAGGCTACTGAGCTGCTGTTGCCCTTCATTATGAAGTAGACTAGGAGTATAGCATGGATCCAACATCTGGAAGTTGGACTTGGTAAAACTTGGTGCTTTTTTCACGTCTGTCAGTTTGTTCCTCTCCCCACTGCATATTTTACTGATAAATTATGGTCTATCTCCATGCCAGCATTTTTTAACACAATCCTCCCCTACAGCAGCTCAGATACCCAGTGGGTTTCTTTGTGCAACTCTTGGATGACTTGTGCTGAGTAACTTTGCAGAGGTTCTTACCCAGAAGTGCAAGGCAAGCTGGTGGCTGGTTGCCTGTCTCTTTTGACCACCCCTCCCCCTGTGGACCTGAGCTTGAATGGGATTCTTGACACTTGGGATGGGTTTGGGCAGGGTTTGATCTTGAGGAAAGAGACAAGTTTGTGTTTAATAATGTTCTTAGGCTAGAAAATATAATTATATAGCAGCTAGTCCCCTATAATACCTTTTCTATAGCAGCAAAAGTTGCCTTCAGGACCTACTCAGAGTGGTTGTTGGTGCTTATGATGCTGTGTGTGCTGCCTGGAGCAGGCTGTGATCGAGGGGAGATGCTGGCTGCTTGGTAGGCTTCCCACAGGTGTATTGTTGGGTCCCCTACAACCAAATTGTAGGGAGAGGAGTGATTCTTGTGCCATGCAAGGGCTTCCTGTGGGAGCCTGCATTACCACCAACATCAGGGTTTGCAGGTGGGATGTCATGAGGCTGGCAGTGGTTCTAGGAATTTGGTCCTAGCACCCTTTGCAGGTGTCAAATGGGGGAAACCAGGCGAGTTGAAGGCACCTTAATCCATAAACTAATGTCAACCTGCTGTGTCATACACGAGTGTGGTGGCAACCAGTCTGCTCTGGTCATAGTTGCAAGGGTCATGCTTTTTCAGTAGCTTCAGGCTATGTCATGCTGGAAATCCAAAGCCCTCTCCTCCCTTTCCCCATACTCTTTCCTGACATAATCCTCACCTGCTGCTGCAGTTCTCCAGCCCCTCTTGCTGGGTGGCAGCTGCAGAAACTTGTGCCTGGGTGTGTTTGCCCTTATCCAACCCTGGGTTCACATCCTTCACACCCTCCCTACGAAGAGAGGAGGTATGATGGGATCCAGCATGCGGAGACTTGCACTCTGGACACACAAAAAGTTGAGCGCATTGTAAATCCACTAGTGCTGTGTGGGCCTAGCAGCAATATGTTTTCTGGTTGTGTTCTTATTAAAAAGATTTACTTTGCTTCACACCCATGAGGTGTAGATAACGAATCACGGAATCGTGGAATGTCAGGGATTGGAAGGGACCTTGAAAGATCCCTTAGTCCAATCTCCCTGCCGGAGCAGGATCACCTAGACCACATTGCACAGGAATGCGGCCAGGTGGGCTTTAAATGTCTCCAGAGAAGGAGACTCCACAACCTCTCTGGGCAGCCTGGTCCAGTGTCTGTCATCCTCACTGTGAAGAAGTTTCTTCTCATATTTAGGTGGAACCTCCCATGTTCCAGCTTATACTCATTGCCCCTTGTCCTATCATTAGATACCACTGAAAAGAGCCTGGCTCCATCCTCCTGACACTCTCCCTTAATGTATTTATAAACATTAATAAGGTCACCCCTCAGTCTCCTTTTCTCCAAGCTAAAGAGACCCAGCTCCCTCAGCCTTTCCTCATAAGGGAGATGTTCCACTCAATCATTTTAGTGGCTCTGTGCTGGACTCTCTCCAGCAGTTCCCTGTCCTTCTTGAACTGAGGGGCCCAGAACNTGTTGCTGGTTCCACTGAGAAGTGCAGTGGCTCAGAGCTGTGAAGTGTTGCTACAAAGCTGGACAGATAAACAAGTGTTCTGAGGACAAAGTGGAGGCTGGTGGGAGCAGTAATGTGAGATGTCAGAGGAGTTTGTTTATTTTGATAACCTAGTTTATATTCTGCAATGCTTTTTTCTCCTGTTGATAAAGTGTCAATCCTAGCTGTGAACTTTGCTTTTTGTGACCTTTCCTGTAAAGTTGTGAGGCAGGAAGGAAAGATAAACAACTCAAACAATACAATTAAGGCAAACCCAGAATTCAGTCAATGAGAGACACCAGCATTAAGTAAATCATCCCATGGAAACAGAGCTGTTTGAAAATGCAGTGGCATCACTTACAGTACAGTGGGCAATTAGTTTTAATTAACTTCAAATTCTGACACACAGTTAAATATCATCTTTTTGGAATGCCCAGCTAAACAAATGGAAGTTGGGCCATTTTGTCCTGCTGAAAAAAGCTCTTACAAGTGTTATAATGATGCTATTCACACTTCTGTTATAAGTATATGTCATCTTTTTAATATTTTATGAAATAATACTTTTTGGAAGATGAACCTGTTCCTCACCATAAGCCTTTGAATAAGGGCACTACTTTCCAAGAACAGAGTGAATTTTTAGAAGCTGTTTCAAATTCATTAACTATTTCAGTTAAATTCCAACATGTTGTGATTTTTACCTGTCAAGGAGGACACAGCCAGGAGTTCTTGTAAGGTTATCAGAAACTGCAGACAGCTTTTGATTCATATTTTAAGGTTAAATCTGTCACTTTAAATGTGATGGTGCACATCCTTCAATAGGGAAGCCCTAAGCACAAATTTTGTCGGGGGTAAGGGGGTGGCTACTTTGAATTGCAACTGCTCAATGGAGCACGTGAGCCCTGTCACAACCTACAGCAGAGTCCACACGTCCTTCTCTTGTGCATCCAGCCTGTTGGACCTTTCTGAAGAGCTAAAAATTACTTTCTGTAAGTGTTCTCCTAGCAACCTATTTTTATGAAGTTCAGTGTTTTAAGAGAATGTGGTACTCAGAGGTGCTCTACCAAGAACTGAACAGTAGTGATGGTCTTCCTTATGATGTCAGTAGGTTCCTGCTAACGAGGTGTCTCTCTGGTTTGATGCTGGTGTTTGTGGAGCCAGCTGTAAATCCTTGGTGCCCACTGTGATATTATTCATGTTGTTGGGAGGAGGAACTTCTGAAACATGCACAATAAGTTGCTGACTTCTTAAATATGGAAACCTATTTCCATTATTAGTCTTTTGAAGTGTGTGAAACTAGAGCTAGATACTTCTGCTTGTATTATGCAACTCTCCCTCCTTGAGTAATCTACTTGATTTCCCTTGGGCTACATGTGGCAGCTTCTCACATGAGTAAGTTCAGAATCCTCTTGCTCATCCCAGATAAATTCATATGCTGAGCCATGCAGATAAGAACAAAGACATATTCATCTCCTCAGCTGCTCGGTGACCAGCATGCTTTAGGAAGAAGAGTTCAAACAGAATGAGCTGGTATTACTGAGAGAGAAAAACTGTTTGTTACCATGCAGTCACCTTCCCGTCATGTTCCTTGTGCATGGTGGCAGTTGTCAGCCCTGGGAGATGCTGTATTTCCAAATAAAAGTCTGTGTGCCTCTTCCTCCCTTACATCTCCAGTGAGATTTCAAGATGCCTGTTTCTTGGGGCAAGCTTTTTATGACAAAGAAAAAGCTGTTCTTCTGGGGATTGGACTGATGTTCTCAGCTGATGTCAGAGAGAATACATGACAGTCTCTGGTGGCCAGGGTGTGATTCAAAATTGTGATGTAGAAAGGGAGAACTGATATGCTTGTTGCACAGGGTGTAATCTCTAAATAAGCATAGTGGGTCTGATCTCTGCCAGAGGAGACAAGTCAATGGGCTAAAGGATTTTTGCTCTGAACCAAAGTAATTGCTCTCACACTGTTAAAAGGAAATGCTAGAAAACAATGAAAAAGTGGAATTCTCTTCAGCATTGTCTATAGGATGTTTTCTCTTAACTAGTGGCCTGAACTGCTGGGTTGTTGTCCCAGTTGCCTGTCTTTCATAGACCTTTTGTTGGTTGGTGGTCTAATAATTTCTTTAAGAAATGAGTGGTACAGTATAGTCAACAGCTGGGCCTTTCAGGCATGATTGTTTTCTTTCTCTCAGAAAAACAAAAGTACAACTGGCATTTTTAAACCGTGCATATGAATAGATCTAGTAAAGTGAAAAATACGCATGAAATAACGAGGCAGCCCAGGACTACTGTGTTCTGACCATCAGAAAGGTCTGCACATGTTTTTTCCATGTGGAGTAGACAGAGCACAGGAAAAAATTTGTGGTATGGCAGCATGATTATTCTCCTTCTGCTCAGTACTGGGAGTGAATGAGAAGAGGAGGAAATGGGATCTCTAAACAAAAAAAAAGAATGATAGGCTTACACTGGTAATTTTTCTATTAGTCTCATAGTGTTCATCACTTTAATAAGATGAGAAAATTTTGAGTAAAATTACCAGAAATAATTTTCTAGCAGTGCTTTAGTCTTGGAGTAGTTATGAATATTTCATGCCTGACTTTTTTTACTATTAAGATCTATATTTAAAATTTCATACTCAGCTTTAAAGTTTGCTCTGACTTGAAATATAGTAGCCTTCAGAAAATAGATTTAACTTTCTTAAAAGAAGAAAAAACTTAAAAACTTGCAGAAAGAAACTTGTCTTAATTACAGAGTCTTCTGGACAGAGGATTTTGCATTTCTTTGAGGCTGATTAAGTTGTTTTTTAAATGAAAATCAGCATGTGGTTTGTGCTCATTCCTGTGACATAACCAAGTACCTTTATTTTACTTCGGACTAGTCAGCTGAGTTCCTCAGGTGCTCCAGTGAAACATGGAAAATTGGACCTCTCAGGATAAAATAAGTCTTTAAAGACTAGATTATTGGCTTTCCTGGGATGGCTGAGACACACAGTGAGGCTTCCCTCGGGCAGATGAATTGGCAAGAGCAGACCTCGTGCCCATTAAGTCCCATTGGTGGAAAGTCCAGTGTTGGAGATGAGCTTATCTTGAACACAAGGGAATTAGTCCAGCTTCCATTTAAATCGCTGGCAAAGCTCCAGCTATATTCAACAAGAGAAGGGCTGAGGCAGCAGGCACACAAAACCCTGCTTCGAGGCCTGATCCCAGCTTTTCTTACAGATCCAAAGCTCATGCTGAGTATTGTGGTCACTTTAGCAGGATTAAGACTGAGCGTATTGTTTGGGCAGATTTATATTGCTATTCATTGTAAGAAGTACTGATACAGTTCTCAGCCATGTACGGGTAATAAATATTCATTTGTTCTAAAAAAAAAAAAAAGACACCTGTTGACAAGGTAAACTGTGATTGTTCCAAGCAAATTGGCGAAGGGTGGTAGAATGTCATGTACAATAATTGGTTAAATGGTTCTTCTGGTATCTGTAGCCCTCTTCCAGCAGAGCACTTAGGCATGTGTGTGCCATTAAGCACCTGACCACCTCCCCAGCACTCAATCCGACTGCCCTGCTGCATGTGGAGCACGTGTTTTGGAGAAATAGGACCTCAGTCACTTGGGGTCTGCTGTATTATGGCTGTGGTGTGTGTTCTCAGTCGTGCCCAAACATGACACCAGGTCTGGTCATCATTTTGTAGAGAGAAACACCTCAGGTGCCTGTCGTGTTACGCTTTGTGGGTTTAAGTGGCAACCTTGCTTGCTCATTAGGGCCAGAAGGTTATAATTTGTCACCAAGGTGGTGTCAGGCAAGAGGCGTGACAGGTAAGTGTCAGCTCAGAGATGCTAGGCTGGCAGGGGGGCCAGCGTTCAGCTGGGGCTGTGTGAATGTGTGTGTGCACAACACCTGTGAGGATTGAAAGTGACAATGACCATCATGTTGTTATTCCAAGCCCTATGTTGTATAACATTTCTTTTAACTAAAAAGACACATTTAATTGTATTCAGACATGTCAGTGATCAAGAACTGCTCATTTCCAAAATCAGCCTGAAACTTTTCCTTTTCCCGTTCTCCTAGCTGTACTATATTAACATTTTTTCCTTTTTTTAATCAGTGACAAAACCCTACACCTGAACAGCACATGGGGGGTCTACATAGTTTTTGCAGAGGGCAAAAAAAAATCAGGCTCCAGCCTGAAAAACATAATGGGCTTTTTTTTAATGCTTCTCAATATAGTTATTACAAAACTGTAAGAAACAAATGCTTCCTTATGTATTGAATTAACCAGTATTACATACGTAGACATTCCAGTTCACTGATACTGGGGTTTTTGTTGTATTTGTGTACATGTGTAATTCAGGTTCCTTAGGAGGATTTTGAGGACAGAAGGGTAACTGGAGGTGATAACCTAATGGACTGTCCCCTACTAGCAATATGAGGACCAATTAAAAAATACAAATAAGTGGTATGACTTAACATAGCCAGAAAAAGACAGGTGAGGAAAAGAACGCCCATCATATGAAGATGAGGCACTAAAATCATGTCAGAAAAGGATCAGCCATTTGGGATTTGAACTTGCCACCCACTGGAAACAATGAAAAATTCCCACTGATTTAAATGCCTCAAGCCCTTGCACAGGACAGATTAGATGCTATTCATAGAATAATGTATACACCAAATAATGCTGCTATTTGTCAAATAAATTATTCGTCAGATCCATCATCCTGCCATTTCTCTTCTGGCAGAGCTCCCGTGGAAGTCAATGGGAGTATTGTCTGCATAAAGTCTTATAGGATTGGGCCTGAGGTTCAGCAAAATGTTGTTCCTCTTCCTTGGGTCTATAAGACCATGTGCTGAACAGTAGGTAGACAGCCAGGATGCTGCACCTTAGGATGCAAATTATTCTTTCACTGGCACTGATTATTCCCTCACTTTTGATCCAACACCAGATCGAGGTCTCTCTGACCCGCACCTCGATCTGGGGTCAGGTCCTGTTAACACATATATATCTATGTAATTTAAACCTCACTGGCAGTGGAACCCCTGCCAAGCTGAAAACAAAGTTAACCTGTATCAGTGTCCGTAGGTTCTGGACCCCCCGAGGGGTCAGCCTTTTGGGTGAGCCTCTTGTTCCCTCCTCTCCTGGGCTCTTGTGGTGACCTTTGAGAGCTGCAGGATGAGCAAAGGATGGCAGCTCTGACCTGGGTGAGCAGGCGGCTTCTAAAGTGATGTTTTTTCTGTTTTTGAATGCAGAAGCCTGATGATCTGGCTGGTTTGTTCTTCCAGTTGGTGTTTTATTTTACAAGTTCAAAGTCCTGAATCAAACTGGGTTGTTTTTTCTCCAAAACCCCAGAATTAATCTCTTGCTGTCTTGATAGGAACAAGCAAATTGTTTAAAGCATTTGCACTTCTAGCTATAAAAATATAACTCAGGCAACCCTACAGCACTGAGCTCAGCTTCTCATTACTACCTATGGGAATGTATAATGGTTCCATTAGCTGCAGGTGTGCTCCTCTGTTGCTCCAGGAGCACATTAGAAGCATCTTGAGAGTTGCGAGTAACCTTAAAGAAATCAGGCATAATGGCCTCAAACAATAGTAATTCTTGTAGCTCATAACATACTCCATATTCTTGAAAGGTACTGTGCAAATGGGGCTGTTTGTGGGAAACTTCTTGGGTTTGGCTTCTCTGGAAATTGAGGTTTGTGAGATGGAAAATATTCATGGATGCTGAGCATAGTTCTATGCTGAAATGTGTGGCAAAGCAGTTGGGACTGAAGTATGCTTAAGGCAGTGAAAAGATTGCAGAAGACCTCTCAGATGGTGACATCAGCTGCTTTCAAGGTGGTCTCAGCCCCAGAAGGGGTCTATGTCTCCCAAAGCAATATAGGATGTAAGTGCTGCTGGCTTTTGTACAAATCAACACTTCATATATGCAGGTGGGACATAAAGATGTGTTTCCCAGTGCAAAGTGTTTTGTGGTCTCTGCAGTGACTGTGGCTGGAGTTAAAACTTGTCTTATGAAGACTCTTACATGGCTGCATGTCATCTGCTAGGAATTTCAAAATCCTTCAGTGTTGGGCCTCTCACTACAAGGACCTTGAGAGACTGGAGCGTGTTCAAAGAAGGGCAACAAAGCTGGTGAGGGCTCTAGAGAACAAGTCTTGTGAGGAGCGGCTGAGGGACCTGGGGTTGTTGAGCCTGGAGAAAAGGAGGCTCAGGGGACACCTTCTTGCTTACAACAACTCCATGAAAGGTTGGAGCCATGTGGGGTTGGTCTCTTCTCCCAAGGAACAAGCAATAGAACAAGAGAAAATAGCCTCAAGTTGTGCCAGGGGAGCTTTAGGTTGGACATGAGGAAAAATTTCTTTCCTGAAAAGGGTTGTCAAGCTCTGGCCCAGGCTGCCCAGGGCAGTGGTGGAGTCTCCATCCCTGAAGGGATTTGAAAGCCATGTAGATGTGGTACTGAGGATCACGGTTTAGCGGTGAACTTGGAAAGTGTGGGGTTAAGGGTTGGACTTCATGGTCTTAAAGGTCTTTTCCAATCAGAACGATTCCAACCTGCCTGCTCTGTTTGCCGGCTGTACCCGTTTTTCTCGACAGCCCCACTCTGAGCAGAGCGCGTCTGATGAGAGCATCTCCCTCCCTCCCTTTGAGCCTCTCGGGTGCCTTGCCCGGACCCGCCGCCTTGCTCCCCAGAGACTGCCCGGAACCTCTGCAGAAACTTTCGTGCCCAGCGTCCCGTGGGGCCGCGCATCGGCCGCGCCCGCAGCCCCTCTCTGGCGGGGGTCTCCGCCACCCCTCATCAGCGCGGCCAGACCGGAGCCGCCCGTCTGAGCTCTGTTCTCACCCCGGCAGAAGCCGAGGAGCGGGGNTCGGGGCCGGGGGTCGTGCCGGGTTCTGCCCGCGTCTCCCCGGGAGCTCGGGGCCGGGGCCGGGGGTCGTTCCGGGCTGTGCCCGCAACCCCCCCGGAGCGGCGAGGTAGCGGCGGGGCTCCCCGCGTCGTCCCGGGGGTCCCCCCCCGCTCCNCGGGGTTCCCCCCCGGCTCCGGTGCCGCCGTCGGGGGCTGTCTGCCCGCCTGCGAGGAGCCGGTGCAGCTCCTGTCCCTTCGTCCACTGCCGGCTTTCCAGCCGGGAACAGGCGGCTCTGGCGCGCCTCTTACCAAAATAATTTGGGAAGGCTGCCTAGGAAAGAAGCCCGGAGCGGCTGCGGGGCTTCTGCACTGTGCAGGTGTTGCTTATCGGTGGCCGCCGTGAGCACCGGCACTTACCCCGCGTCAGAGACCGGGATGATCCCTTTGCCAAGTACCTAAAGCAGAGGCGTCCTCCCTCCCGGAAGGATCCTGGTCCTGGGAGGCAAATTAGTAACCGAGGGGTTAAGGAGCGCTTGTTTGACCCGATAGAGGGATCTGGTGAACAGCCTAACGTGTGAATTAGCAGGAGTTGTCCTTACAGATGGGTCCAGGAGCTGAGGGAGCACCTGGGGGGGCTCAGCCGGCACCGCTTGGCTGCTGCTTAGTTAAGCAGTAAGTCTGCACTAGTTAATACTTGGGAAAGCCAGTGAGTAGCATGGTGTTCTCTTTGCTTTTCATACAGTTCCTGAACAATGCCTGACAACGATGAAATGGAAATGTGACATACGTGTAATAAGAAAAGAGTTTTTTTTCATATTCTGTAATTACCCGGTAGGATTTATCATAAAGGGATAAAGCACATTATAATGCCAAAAAATGATTAAACTCTTGTGAATGGCCATGTATCTGCCTAGATAATGAAGTCACATCCTTGACTCTTATACATTTTAAGACAATGTTTACAAGAACTGGAATAAAACCCCCAAAACTATCAATCTCCTAAAACAATCTTGGTCTGCCTCATGCTGGCACAATTGCCTCTAGGTGTGTGGGGCCATAAATGTCAATTCAGGTTGTTGCTATATTATTTTTTTGCTTTTTTGTTGTTGCTGTTTTTAAAAGCAGTTAAATTCAAAGCCTGCTGGGTTTGATGGAAAGATTTCTTAAGTGAGTTTTATATATGTTTTGTGGCACGGGTTTCTGTCTTGGGGACTAAATTTGATGGGCCATTGGGCAGTGAAGGATGTCACAGTGCTGATGATCTTTGCCTTCATTTTGCATGAGGCAGTTGAGATGACACGTGGCTGTGAAGTTGCCTGTGAATAAGGAATCGTTCCTCATTTTGTGGCATGAGGAGATTTTCAGGAATAGCATTTTGAAGCTTGAAGTGTGGTGCAGTTCTCTTGTACTCATAGAGGCATCAGATCACACTTGTCTTTAAGAGCTAAGTAGGAAAGCTAATAAAAATAAGAGGTAAAGCAAGGGTTTTCATCCATTTTGATGCACTCTTAACCCTCTTTCCTGAGCTCTTTTGGGAAGAAGTTCCTCAAACTTTGATTAAATCGATTGTTTTACATTTTCTGTGAAACTCTAGTGCTGTACCTGGGGAAAATTGTATGCCTCCAGAAGGAGGGTGTAGATGCTGTGATGCTTCAGAGAGGTTTCATTGTATTCTTGTATCGTATTGAACTCCCTATTGAACAACAAGCTCTCAAAAAATAAATAGCATGAGAGAAGGTGAGGGAGGGTAATAGGCTTTTAAATTTTAGCTCATAAAGATTCCTTTTGAAAAGGATGATCGGAGCAGAGGAGAGCTGAGGAAAATGGCACATATTGATCTTTCTTGTCTGTTAGGTGTACTCAGCTCCACCAAAGCTTGCATGTTTTAATGACATCTTGCCAGGCAGTAAAGCCTCCTCTCTTGTGCCCTCTTTTAATTAAGTACTGAAGTGTTTTCATCTGGCAGATCTTATCAGTGAATATATCTTAATACACCCTCCCCCCCATTCCTCTCTCTCTGCTACTGAGGCTCATTTTATTTTACGTTTTGACAACACACAAATGTTGAAGCATCTCCCCTGAAGACTTCAGACAGTTGTCAGTTAAAGTAGAAGAGGGGAGGAGTGGGGGGCAGCTGGGGGTGACACTGGAGAGCAGCTAGAATCTAGCAGTGAGCAAAGCCTGTGGAGAGCTTCCTGCCAGCTTCTGTTCGTGTGGGCCAGACATATGCATGCTCCTCAGTTGCCTGCATGTTGGTTTTGGCTTTTCTTTAAAAAAAAAAATGGAGCTTGTGCAGTCCTGTTGTCCGTTTACTAGATATTTTCATCACAAAAGTGTTGAAAGCCCTTGGCTAATCTCAAGCCAGTATTTATAGGCTAATACAACAGATCTGGCAGAGGTTAAATTCTGAAGGATTATTAAGTTCTTATGACCTTCAGGAAAATCAGCAGCTTGGTTGAGGAGAGAGGCCCAGCCCAGTGCCTCTCAACCCAAGGGATCCACAGGCAGACTGACAGGTGTCTATTTTCTGTCTCTGCTTATGGGTGGTGTTCACTTTACTCATAATAAAATTAACTCTAAATACTTGGGAGAGTTTGTAGCCTACACCCTCCTGTGGTATTAGTTGTGGTTGCACTGTTGAAGTTGCACATTGATGGATCCCAGATACAATGATGGATCCTGGATCTAAGCTTCATGGGGACTGGAAGGTGCCTCCCTGAGCTACATGTGGTCTGCAGACAGGTCACTGTGACTGGTAGGAGAGGGGCATCAACATGACCTAGAGTGAGATGAAGAGCAGATTTGGGCAGGACCTGCCAGCCTCTTGTAGAAAAAGTAGTGGCATGGGAAGTAGGAAGATTTCTGGGGAAGAAAAGCTTGTTTCTAAAGTGTGATGTGAATCTTTCTGAAAATTGCCATCTTCCGAAGTGAGCTTTTAGAGACACTCAGGAGCCTCCTCTGAAATTTCCATAGTTTTCCTCAAAAGAGGTATTTTTCCACTCTGAAATAAGTCTGCTAATGAGTGCAGGACTAAGAAGAGTGTTTTGACATGGGATGGGTAAGAGGCCCAAACAACAAGTATTTTTAAGCAGTAAATCTCCTTGACCTGTCTGCATGGTTTTCTCCTCCACTAGTGGAGTCTGCTGCTCCCTGATAGCTGCTTTTCTGGAACAAACGGAATGTTTCAAGGATAATTGGCTGCAAATAGCAAACAGATTGGCCAGGTAAAGGTACTGCTGCCTTGGCTGAGATTCAGAGGAAGGGGTTTTTTTGTATCTTCCCCCAGACTGGAGAATGGGGTAATATGTTCCCGGTTTGTACCGTGATTATCACAGGCTGAGGTGGGATGTTTTTTGTAGGCGCTCCTTGGTTAACATTTTGACGAGAGAGAATTCTGTGCTGTCTCCAAGGGTGAAGGGCTGTGTTAATCCTGCCAGGGGACTAAGCCTTTGGTTCCAGGGAGTCTAGATATCTCAAATCTGAGGCGTACTGCTACGTGTGGTATTCCTCCCAGACACGGGGCTGCCCTCAGCGATACCCTGAGAGCCCTGGCTTATATTACAGTGTAGCTTCACACTGGCATGGACTGAGTTTAAAGCTCTTTGTTCACATGCCTTTTGGTGGCATGGAGCACGGTGGTGGCTGGATGTTACTGCTTTCCAAACTCACAGTAGGAAAGCTGAATGAACCCAACTGGAGCCTGTGACTTGTCCATATTCAGGTGGTGAATTGTTGCAGAACCAGAGGAAAAGTAGCTCTCTGGATTCCTTTGGTATTCCTGTGACCACAAGAACATCCTCCCGGTTTTATGTAGGTTCAGTTCTATCTCTTTTGCTTATTGACTAGTGTAATCATGCAAAAAACCCCAGTCTGTAAACATATGATAAGTAGAGATAGAATTGGGCTGATTTCTGGTGAGCAAGGGAAATATTTGTGAAAATATTCCAGGAACTCTTTACCTTCTAAATAATCATCTTGTTGAAGACTGACAAAAGGATGATTTGCTTATCTTGCTACTCTGCTGTTTTACAAAGGGCACAGAAGCCGCCCAGATTGTGCTCAGGGATTCACTTCTGAAGGGCAGATTTTGTCCTATTAAAAGCTTCTTTAGTCTCTACTGTCGTCCTGCACCTTAAATCAGCCTGACTGTTCATTACCATGTGTATGTACTAAGTATCCCATAGCAGAGCTGGACATGCATTAACAATTTACACATTAAAACTATTTTACTCCCTGAATAGCGACAGGGAAGTCCTGGATTCCTCCCAGAAGCTCCGTGCTGTGTGTGGTGCCTGCTTCAGACTGGACCTCAGCCCAGCCCAGCCTGTGGCAGAGCTCCTGTTGTGTTGAGAAAGGAGCATGAGCTAGATCCCTTTTGAATATATCTAAGAATATCTATTAAATTAGCCATTTTATTACGAAATGAGTCACGCCACACTTTATTTTCCTGTTTTTGTCTTTTATTACCACTCAGCTCTTTATTTCTATCACCTTAATGAGAACACTCTAATTCCCCTGGTAAAGGTGCAGTGCTGAAACACATTTTGCTCACAGCAGCATTCTGTCAAAGTCACTCAGCAGCCTGGTGTGTGCCAGCTGGGAAATGTACTTGCTTTATTGGCTCAGGAAAGTTTCTGCCCCACCAGAACGAGGGACTAAAAATCTTCTGGTGTGAACTGTAATTTATACTTGGGTTTTACTCTTGCCCTGCATGTGAGGCTGCCTTCAGTAATGTGGGTGAAGGGAGAAGGGGCTGCTGGATGAGCACTATTAATGCTTAGAAACAGAGTAGGGTAGTTCTGATTTTAAGAAAAAGCACAAAAATTAGTCTTGGTTCCATGAGATTTCTTTCTTTTAGAAAATCCTGAGAGTTACAAGTTTGTGAAATGTCCTTAGCATTACTTGCAGGTTCTTATAATGGAAAGTTTTCTTCCTATCACACTTGGTATTTGCTTTTTTATGGGCACACAGACTCCTTGTGGTTTAAATGACAGACTGTTGGCCTCTTGGAGAGAGTGGACTGGTCCAGTGTGAGTTAGATTCTGTTCCCATCTTTGTCCCCCTCTGAATAGCCTGAAACAAGGCCAGTTGTGACTCAGTTTCTCCTTCTGTGGGCTGTAACATGATATTTCTGAGGGATATTGCTGAAAAGCTGCCAAGGCAGGAAAGTAGATCACAGCCAGCCAACGTATCAGTGAGTTATACCTTCATTTCTTCAGGCTGACTTCCACTTAATTCTTTTTTTTTGTGAGGAAAAAGGCTAGAAGTTACCTTGAGTTTTGATAAACTGGAATCTGAACCTGAAAGCTGTCCTTCCTTCACTGCTCTTGTCCAGAGGTAGTCCCAGGAGGAGGGAGTTTCTCTAGAAGCTCTGAGCAGTCACGGGCTGTAGCCTGCACTTGCTGCGGTAGCTGGTTTGAGCAGAAGAAAAGCTATGCTTTTGCAGCCTGGGACTCCTCTGGAGCAAGGATGCTTCCTTCATTAATCTTCTCAGAATTTTATAGCACTCTTCAAGTTCAGACTGTCACCAGAAGTGTTCACCTGGAGCTAGTGATGACTGTGGGTGCAGGCAGGGCTCGTGCCAACAGCAGTATCTTTTTCTCCCCTCTTCTTTTCCCATGCCTTAAATTTCTGTTTGATGCGGGACCAGCTGCCCAGCCTGTAATGCCCTCCTGGGAGTAATCTATAGGCAAAAAAATCTGTTTAAACTTACTTAGTACCTCATAAAGATGGAATTGCTGTTCCGCTGCCAGAAAGAAATCTCTAGTTCTCATATCCGTGAGCCTCAGAAACAGCGGTGTCCTCAGTGACTTGCATCAGTGTTTGGTCCAGGTGAGTAGAAGACTGGCTTGGTTATTTGGATCAGCCTTTCCTGTAAATATCTTGGGAAGGAGTCCAAGAGTCAGCAGAGAACCTCTTCTCCCCCAACACACAATCTTGTTACCAAACTGAGTTGAGGGAAACAGCCAAGTATTCCTACAATTCACATGGTCTATTCATTCTCTCAAAAATCTCTGCTGAAAAGGCTGTGTAGTGATTTTATTTTTTTTTTGTAGTCAGTGTAAGATTTGATGATTCTGGTGTTGAACTGGATGTCAGGATGGAGAACAAGCTTAGTAAGAAATGACCCACCCTTAAAATACTGGTGGCTCCCAAGATCTGCCTCTGGAGCACCTTATGTGCCACCAAAATTTTGCCATCAGATTGTAATCAGAAAGTAATAGAAAAATATCCCTCCCACCCCCTCCACCCCCCAGCATTGCAGGGCTGAGCAGTCAGCTCTTAACCAAAGGGCAGCACTAATGAAAAGGCATTAATGTGATAAGTGGAAACAAAGTTGGCATGATAATAATTGCCATATAAATCAATAAAATAAATACATCAAAATGAGTAAAAGCTTTTATAAAGATTAATCATGAAAATTGGCATGAACCTGAGGATCTGTAAAAAAGCAAGGATATATGTAAAATGCACACTGGGCAGTAAAATGGATTTCTTTTGAAAAATAGTTTTGCTTTTAGATAGAATAAAACTAGAGCTGTAGTTCCAAGCATTGCAAAGTCTTTGTAATCGAATCTTTCTCCCATGAAAGCACAAAGTGACATGATAAAGAGGCATATGTTTAATAATACTTCAAATACATACTCATCACTTAGCAGTTCAGAGCACAGCAGCTGCTTCGAGGGGAAAATAAGAATTTTGATGGATCAGACTCAATTTCCAAACAGCAGCCAAGCCCATGACACAGAATTTATACTTAGTCTCTCAATCTCTGTCAGCTTGATTAGATATCACTATTTAATATGGTAGCATCATCCTGATATCTGTAAATATCTCATTATAGATATTTGCTTCATTGACATTAAGGTAACTTCTGAGCAGCAGTGGATGTAAATGAGGTACCTACCTAACATTTAATGATTTATCTTCCTAAGAATGTAAAAAAGATAGGGAAGCAAGTCTGTTTCCACCTTCTACCAAGCCTTTAAGATTTAATTTAAGGCAATATATTATTTGATGGGAAAATGTAAAGTATTTCTCTGCAGTATCTTCTGTTGGGATCTACAGGAGTAACCTGAGCCCTAAGCTAAGAGCTGGGTCCACAGGATTGCATAGTACAGACCTAGGAGAACAAGGATTTTGCCTCCTTTGTATCCTTCATCACCCAGGGTGGTCTTCTGTAGATCCAGGTGTGCTGGGAGGTCTGGACAGGGAAGTGACCTGTCTTGTGTGGAGGAAGGGCAGCAGGACTGTGCCAGACTGCTCTGTTAGAAAGATACAGGTCTCCAGAATACTTTTTTTCTTTTTATGGCTTCATTTTGTTCCTTTCAAGAGCTGAATATTTTCTGTAGTGATTCTGATGCTTGGAATTAGCCCTTTGTGTCTGAACTGCTTTAGCAACACTGGTCCTTACAACCACCCTGCAGAAGAATGGAAGGACAATATTTCTATCCCCTTTTTAGGGTGTCAAATGAAACACAAGTGGCTGAGAAGACTTTGCCCATTCCATAGTGAGTCCTGTAGTCTAGTGGCATCTGATGGCAAGTAAACCTACAGAGCTTTGAAATGCAACATAACCAATTCCACTGCTCCCTGGTTCTCTTCAGCAGACACTTCAGCTGCCTCTGGTGGGCTTACTCTTGAGGAGAGAGGTTTCTGCACCTGTATAGTAGGGTACCACCTGGATTGAAGGTGGTCTCTTCTATACATGGTGCTGCACAGGCATGCCCAGGACTCGTCCCAGCAGCCTTACAGGAAAATTTGATAGTGCTTGACTGCCCTGGACCTCCTTGGAGCTGAACAGCACCAAGAACCTCAGCAGTATTTAGCAAATGATTTATGATGGAGCAGCCACAATCTTGCCTCTTATTATGGATAAGCACTCTGCATATACTTTCATGAGGATAAATCCATCTATTTTACTCTTTTCAGTACATCAGTTTTAAAGGATGGTTATTAATTACCTCCTTCCTGCATGCATCCAGGAGTGATTAATGTGGAAAGTTTTTACCTGCGACATTTCAAGGTGCTAGTTCAAAGAATACAGAAAGAGCTTAAGACAATGGAGGAGTTTTAAATATCACAGGTGATGCCATTAAATTTATTTGCTACTTTGTGGACTCAAGTCTCATTAATACATATAATATCCTCAGATTCTCTTGCACTTTGATAGCTAAAACATAGGAATAAGTAGCAAGTGTAGCCAGGTAATTATAAAAGAGCTTCAGAGCTGTAAAAGAGAAAATTACTCCCCTAGAAGTCTTTAATCAGCCTTTCTCCTCTTTTCTTTTGATATGTAGTTTTTTAGTCTGCTTTATGTGATTGTGTCATATTCTGCCATTGTCTGTTTATACTGGGTTTCCATTAATACTGATGGTCAACATATATATGCATTTGAAGTAGAAGATCAAAAATCCATATATACATAATGGCTCTGCTTGCTTCCTGGGGTCACAGTCTTTCCCTCTCCAGAGTTCTTCCATCACATGGTGGACGTGACAGCTGTTCTGGAGGGTCATCCCTCCCTGAGGAGCTCGTTCTGACAAAAAGCCCCTGCTCTGCTGCATGAACCACTGTCAAGTTCTTTAAAAACAAATGAGAGACAAATTTCAGAGAGCCCTGTTCGGAACCTGACAATATCAGACAGGTCATGGTAGCTTTGTTTGGCAGCTGGTTAAATTGGATAGTTGGGCACATCCCTAGATGTTAATGGTTAAATGTATTCATTGTTCCAACAAGGGCCCTATTCATAAGGGGACTATTCTCTGCTCGTTATGCATGCATAATTCCCATTAATGCTACTGGAGGTTAAGTGTGTAGAGTGAGGGGGGGGGAGAATGAAGCTTATGTTTACACATCCGTGTTTGCACTCCAAGAAGAGGTTTTGTAACACATGAGAAATTGTGTTTCCACAGATCCCTTAACTTCAAGGAACTTTAAATATCTCCTTTAAAGAAGGAATGAGAATGGGGGGAAAAGTGACGCTTGCATAACCATCTACTGCCTTGCACACCGTACTTTGCCAATAATTAGAAATATTACTCCAGAGAAGACTTTTGAAAGTAACTAAGTGCTGGGAAATTCAGGGTTCTCGTTTGGGTATCCAAATAAAGACTTGGAGTTTTTAACTTCAGGCACAACGTTTTGCAAACTTTTGACTCATGTTAATCAGGGTGACAAAGATTTTGTGATTTATTATACAATATGGGTATTTTCCACAGAAACCCTTCAGATTTAGATTCCTCACTCTTAGGTGCACATCAAAGTCATGTAAAAGCCATAAAGAAGCTAAGCATCCCCTAAGAAAGCCTTTCAAGTTCCAGAAAGTGCTTGAACTACTGAGGGTTTTGAAGTGCTCTAATCTCTGACATGGGTGACGTGCTAGGCTAGCACTTTTTTGTTTTGTCACAAATCATCCGTGCACGTAGTGCAAAGGGACCCTGACAAAGTCATTTTACTTTTGAAAAGGGCTGCTTTTTTTTTTTCCTACCATTATGTCTCCCATTCACATCTACGTGTTTGCTTCCACTTTGTTCAGGTCTAAGTAGCAGGGCATTTGCATAGTCTTCCCTTTGTTCTCGGTAAATATGGAGTAAAATGAGCAAGATCCGTGCTGTGAAATTAAAGCTCTACTCTTGAGAGATCTGAAGGGCCAAATCCTCACAAAAGGTACAGCAACATAGTGCCAAAGGAGCGCGCGTCCAGAACAGCTTGCCCGGGGTGTTTGTGCTAGGAAATGTGAATAAAGGGAGAGTAATCTGGTGAAAACTGGGTGTAATTAGAAAAATACACTGCTGAGAGCTGCTGAAAGAATAGAGTAATAGAAAACAGCGCTGAGATGGACCTGAAGTGATCATCTGGTCCATTCCTGTGACTTGCAGCCACGATAAGCTGTGTTTAAATCAGTGCTAGAAGATCACAATGTTTTTAGGCTGTTTATTCCAGTGCTTAACTGCCTTACTGCTTTTTCCTAATGCAAAACCTCTCTCTGTCTTGCTAAAATACAGGCCTTTGGCTTCTTATCCTATTCTTAACATCATCCTTTTTGCAGTAACATCCATGTGTGACAACTGCTCTGGTTTGTTTTGCTCTCACAGTGCTCTATGCATTTGCACTGGTGACAGAGACAATATTAAGCTTTTTTTGTGTGAGTCTAGCCTAAGTTTAGGACATGTGCACCTGGAGTAAATGAAGTTAAGTCAAGATGTGGTGACTCATTAAGCGTTATAACTTGTTTTGGTGTTTAAGCCCAAACAACATGTTTCTCCTTTGCAAATTTTAGAATATTGTGGAGAAGGAATTTTGTAGCAGGCATCCACAACTTCACAGACTACAATAATTCACAGATTGGCCAGGTAACAGTAGAGGGAAACATCCAGGAAAAAGTGGTTTTCAAGTGATCTCACTCTCAAAAGCACTTGAGTTGTGAGGCTGCTAGTGGAAAACTGCAGTGGTGTGGCAGCAAGGAGATACCTGGAGACATGAGGCTTACATGAAGTAGGATGTCTCAGAGCTGCAGTGGGGCATTTGCTCCTAACTTCAAAAAAATATATATTCCCCTTAGATTTTGCTGGCAGTAATTCATTATATTGCTGGTGTGTAGGCCAGAAGATGGAAATCAGGCTACTGAAAATAGAAGAAGATGGCCAGAATTTTAGGTCTCTTGCAAATAGAAACAGGGTTTCTAGAGCAAGCCTGAGGATCTGCAGTTTTCCAGGTAAAGAGTAGCTCTGACCTCTTACCTCAGTTCTTCAATTCATCACTGTTTTGGGGTGTTCATTCTTGAGCAATGCTTTATTGTTACTGATGTAGGGAAGTTACTCTTGCTTTGTGGCTGAAAAAAACAAGGCTCAAAGAGATGAGGGTTGTTGGCTTATGTCTCCAGGTGGATTTGGTCTTGCTCCTGCATGCTCCAAATAGCCACAGTCCAGTGCTGTGCTGCAAGCAGTGTAACCATAACTGGCATTGAGTAGTGCCTGAATTCAGATCATCCTCTACTGCTCCAGAGCTTGGGTCTTGCCACTCTGAAGCATGGATGTCTGCCTGCAAAATTCTGTATGGCTCTGCTCCATGTGACTTGTCCTGGGAGTGTGTCAGAGGATTAAATCTCAAACCCTTCTGTCCCTGTTTCTGCCCCATTGTCCTTCCATAAGGAAATGCAAAAAGTAGGAACTGGAAAGCTTAAGTCATATTTATAGAAGGGACAGGGGCTTGCTAAATAATATTAGGGGAACAGCACCCAGGATTTGCATGGCTGCCCTGTGTTAGCAGTTGAAATATTCCCTCCTTCTAATGCACAAGATGAATCTGTTTAGAAGTTCAGAATAGCGTGTGCTTTTTAGGGCAGGTAAAAGGAGAGCTGGAACGAGTCAGAACAAAGCATATTGTAGAATCATAGAATGCCAGGTTGGAAGGTTGCATATGTAGAAAAACCACTCGCTCCCCAAGACAGAGTAGGACTTTTAGAAAAAGAGCTTGAAAATGTTGCTCTCAGAGAAGGGCTTTCAAATTTCTGCTCAGAGAAGACTTGACTTTAGTCTCCTAATCTTAGTTTTGAAGTCTGGGAAAAAATATAATTGTTATCATTTGGAACAGTCCGGAGTTATATTGGCTAGAGTACTGCAGCTTGAAACCGAAAATGCAGTAATCAAATCTACTCTTCCTGACCTGGTTTGCTCTAGATATGTCCACAAATACAAACATTTGCCTTCCTCACAAGGCAGCTGTGGGTTGGCTGTACCTGATTGTGACCTAAAGCTCTCTGGGAGCTCCCACTTTGCCAGTCACAGACCTGCCCACTCTGTGTCCTTCCCTGATAGAAATAAACCCCGACTGTGATGAAAAGCATCCATGTCGTTTGTTGGCAGGGCTTTTGGCTTCACTTTGGGAAGTTTGTTCTGGAGTCACTATCACAGGTGCCAAAACATTAGCTGAGTAGCAGGGAGTGAATAGGGCCAGCTCGTGTCAGTTTGGCTGCTGCTGTGTCCCTCTGAGAGCTGCTGTCCTCAACCCAGCTTCTTTTCTGCCTGCCTCTGGTCTCTCCAAATGTGGATGAAGGGTGGCCAGTGCTGCCTGCCAGTGTGGATGGCTGGCTCCAGACAGCTCCGTGGCACGCTCTGGCCATCTCAAAGGCCTAACTCTTAAGCATCAGTAATGCTGTTTAGTTTTGAATGGAGTAACGCAAGCAAGAAGAGAAATAATCAGTTCAATGTGCTGTGAATGGTGCCTTGCTGTAGAGAGATAAGGGAAGAAATGTGATTTCTTAATTTATATAACAGGTGCATAGGATCAAAATCCAAAACAGGTTCTTGGAGTGCACTGAACACACAGCAAAAGGCACTCTCTGCTAGGAACAGCTTGCAGTCTGAAAAGGCAGACAAAAGGTAAGTATCCTCCTGTTTTAAACCTAGGAGGCAGTGTAGAGACTAAAAGACTTGCCTGAGGTCAAATATACATTTTAGTATTGCCAAACTTAGGAGCCCATCAGAGGTTTCCACACTGTCTTTCAGAAGTTGTTGGTCTGTGGTCCCAGCTTAAAGGCTTTTGGAACATCTTCTAAAGGATCCTGCCTCTTCTCAGTTTTTGGGAAGCTACATGTTTCAGAATCCATTATCCTGACTCAAGATGTCCTAGCAAGATACAAGCCTTCCTGCTAAATACACTGCCATGGTCCAGGGGAGGGTGCTGGGATGCATCATCTGCAGTGAGCTTGTCTGCTTTCCAGCTTGGGGGTACAGCTGGTACCCAGAAATTGGGTGTGATTTCATTGTGGACCTCCTTTAATCCTCTGGTTCTCCATTCATCATTGCTGCTGCCCTGGGGGAAGCACCAGATGTAGAATCTGCTCCTGATACAACCAGAACCTTTTGCATGGTCTAGGTGGACAGAACAAAGCAAAGCAAAAACAAGTGAGGAAGGGGAGAAGGCCACTCCTGTCCTGGACTTCAGAAGAACCATGTGTGTAAGGGGAAATACTGTCATGGCCCTTAATTTCAGGGGGACTAGATTAGCTTGCTAACAGGCCCTTGCTGGTTTTTGGACCACTTAATACTCTCACCAACCCCTTGGTCGGTGTTTGGGGTTTTAAATGTTTGACCTTCCAGTGGTTTTATTGGAATGCATGCAGCTAAAAATCCCAAGCACTTGTCTTAAATCAAGTGCTTACTGCTGTAAGGTAACTAGCGTTTCTAAGTTATAATCCTTTGTAGGTTTGTTTTTCTGTTAATTTTGACTTTTTTACAATGGGAAGTTGTCAGGGGCTTCCTGGCTGTGCTCTTGGAACAGGAGTCACTTAAGAGTTTGACCCAAAGCCTGCTTAGTTCAGAGTGGTGTTAATCTTGAACTACTAAATCCCCCCAGAAGCATGAAGCATGGCACAGTGTTGTGTCTTTAGCTGTATTTATTTGGTTTTTATGTGACTGTTGATACCACTGAGTGTGGCTGTTGATATCACGGGGTTCTGAACCAAGCCCTCTGGTATTACTTGCCTTGCCTCTTTCCTGCCCTGTGTGCAAAATATTGCTCATGTGGTCTAGCGTGGGACAAGTGATCAGAGTATAAATCTAGGTTCAGCCTAGACCATCAGAAACAGGCCACTGGTATCTTGTATGTGACCCGTGGGGCTGTCAGCTGGTACTTTTGAGCTATGGTGAAAGGTGGTTGTTGCAGGTTGTTTTCATTCATCTCCAGTTACTGTCATGTTTGTTGGGCTCTTTCTTTGGGTGCTCTGAGTCGCCTTCTGATGTCTGTGGGTCCAATTTGTGGCAACAAACTCTAGTTTTACATCAGTGTCAGTGTTTCTGACAGCAGTGACATTATCTGCATAAGGAACCAAAGCAAGGGAACAAGATGGAGAGAACTTATGATACCGTGGTCTTGCTGTTGCCTGTTTTAATTAATGAGGAAGTTGATGAAGTTGAACAATTGGCCCTAGTGAGGAGCGTCTTTTTTAGTAACCAGTTGCTGAGGTTTGGTTCAGCTCTGTAAGTGATTGCTATTCCTTTCTGTGAATTGTATCAAGAGCTCACGTTGTGTTTTTTCTTCAAATTTTGGGTATTTCACCCAGGTTTTTAGAATTTTCCTCTGTCTTCTCCCTAAAAATAAAAATGGAAGGGGGGAAATGGAATCTTAAAGAAATTGAAATACTGGTGAAAACCCTGATAGAAACTCTCCAGTCAGCCTGTATGTAACTATTAACTTTTGTGCATGACTTGAGAATGAAAATGGCCAAGCTGGTCAAAAGCATTTGGGACTTGGGCTGTAAAACTAACACTTCAGGGAGATGGATCCCTGTTTTTAAAGAAAAGAACATGTTGTCAGAGCATGTGGCTTCATGTATGGCTTTCAAGTGAGCTGGCAAAATTGGAAGTATTCAAATCCTTGGGGGGAAAGGAGGGTCAGGGAATTGTTATTTCTCGTTTCTCCAATGTTCTTGTTGCAATTTCCCCTTTTGAGGCTGTGGCCTGAATTTCTAATAGTCTCTTGATTTCTTGAGAATTATCTTTGCTTTTGTTTCTTCTTCCAGTCTGACCTCCTTACACATTTTTATGTTGACAGATAAAATGAAGGAGGATAGGAAATACAATCAAACATGAACGTATCAATATCTTTGAATTTTTCTCTGCTGTGCCACCTTATACGGATCCTGGCACAGCAGGTAAAGCATATTAGGAAGCAATTCCTATAAAAAAAAGTCATCTGTCATTGGTAAAACAGTTGGCATTAACATCTGAGTTATCGTTAGCCTTCAAAGTTGAGATGAATGAGGTAATTCACACCTCTCATAAAACTGTTTTATTTCATCTCCCTCTAGAACTAGATAGGCAGCCTCGGGTTGATTTGCATGTGGAAGTTTTCTTTATAACTGTACAGGGCTAGAAACCTACATCTTTAATTTAAAAACAACTTCAGCTTTGCTGTAAACACACTAACCCACACGTAGCTGTGCTTCTGTTGAGGCTTCCACCACATGCAGTTCCTGTGGCACTTTCTTCAGATGCTGTAAGGCAGAGTTGTGTGGCAGTGAAATCTTTCCAGACTGGAGAGCAGGAATGTGGTTGTTAGTTTATTGTTGTCCCTGGATGATACAGGAAGATTTACTAGGCTCCTCTAGAAAATATTTTGTATGTTTATGACTTGGAAAAAATGTATGTGAATGTGGCGAGACATAGTGAAAGATGAGTCATAGTAGACTAAATAAATTAATGGAAGTTCTTATAATGTTTCTCTCACCTCTGTACTGCAATTATACGTGTTGTTCCAGGGAAGCTGAGGAAGGAGTTGGCATTACAGTAAATAATGTAGAACCTTTGATGTAGACTCACTGACCTCTATCAGCCTGGATTGTTTTAAAATGTAATTTATGTGTATCAGTCCAGTTTTTCATGCTTTTATATCAAGTCTGAGGAAACAGAAAGATGGATCCTCCAGAGTGTAGCTCCTTTGAATTTGCATGCACTCTGGAATAAGCAGTCACAATCATCTTTAACAGTCACAATCTTACCATCAATAAGTCTCCCTGGTAGGCCCCCACGCAAAGACTTTGTCTCATTCAGTACTGGGCTGATAGGGAATTATTTAATCAGAATTAAACAATTTGTCACCCATCTATAGGAGAGCAAGATCTGGAGGCAGTGGCCACTGTGCTGTCCCTCAGACATGGCAGCTAGAGCTTGCCCTGCTCAACTCCTGACACTTACTAAGCTGAGTCTCTCAGTTTTAAACATTAACAATTTGGACTGAAACTTTCTAAGGTGGGATTTGTACCTTCTGCTACTGAAATTTTGCTGTTTCTGAGATCAGGCTGTTGGGGGAAGATTGGAGGAGGGAGCAGTTAACTGTGGGAGGTTAACCTGTATATTTTGGAGAGTTCCTGCTCCGGAAGCTGCTGAGGGCCAGTGCCTGATGGTCTCCAGCTGTCCTGCAAGCTGTGGCACTTGCTGATGCTGCCAACTCTCTGGAGTCACGACATCCACTGCTTCTTGCTGTTCCTCTTCCTTTTCCATTCAAGATTTCCACCCCCCTTGAATTTGCTGGCATAATTCCAGTGCAATCAAAACGATCCTCCTATTTTGTGGGGTTTTTGTGGTTTGTTTTTTTTTAAAGTCTACTCAAGAACTCTTGAGCTAATGCAAGCTCTTTGACTTGGCTGGAGTTGGAATTAGTTACACGTGCTAGTGGTTACATTAGTAGGTCATTGAAGTGGTGCTTGATAAAGCTGGAAGTGTTGAACTTTTAGCCTTGAGCACATCTGGTCATGGTGTTGTCGATGCTTCAGTGTATTTTAGAGTAACAATGAGAATGTAAAGTCCACTGAGCAAGTTAAAGAGTATCTCTGTTAATCTACAATATGAAACAAGGGGTTGTGGGAAAGGAAATTTTCATGGCTTTTATTTTCCAAATGGCACTTGTAAGTTGTCATGCTGGATATATGCACATTGTTGAGCTGCATATAGATAGAAGGGACAAATTCAGGCTCTGCTTTGGTATTTCTTCAGCTTTTTGCCCTTAAGGGGACCCTTAAAATACTGTTTGTCCATGTAATCTTTATATTAAAGTTGATAGTGAGATTGTTAGAACAGAGGAAAGAGTTAGAAACAGATTGGAATATTCTTCCTGGCTAGTCAGGGAATGTGTGGAAGGGCCTGGCCACAGTTCACCTGAGACAGGAAGAACAGACATCTCCCTTTGCCTTAGAGAAAGAGTCTCTGCTCTCTGGAGCCTGACTGGAGGTCACTCATTGCTCACGGGAGCAGAAGTTTCACAGGGTTAGTTGCTTTTTAGTATACCACAGTCATTTGCACCAGTGCATGAACCTATTATGCTTGCTTGTTAATTTTTCTGGTAATTCCTATAAGGCACTACTTCAATTGCAGTAACTACCATATTTAAAACACTGGCAAATCAAATAGTAGCTGTTTGGCTATGCATACATTCCTGAGGAGTTTAATATACTTTGCATATCTTTCTAGGATTCTAATTGAACATGTTTTATTAGTTGCAATGGGACTGAGCTGTGGTATGAGGTTGTGCTCCCTGCTAGGTGAGGATGGTTTCATAGAATCATTTAGGTTGGAAAAGACCTCTAGGATGATCAAGTCTAACCTTCATCCCAACATTTTCCTGACCACTAGACCATGTCCCAGAGCACCACATCTACTTGTTTTTTTTAGCACCTCCAGGGATGGTGATTCTACCACCTTCTGGGCAGACTGTTCCAGTGCCTGGCCACTCTCAGTCAAGAATTTCTTTCTAACATCCAATCTAAACTTCCTCTTGTGCAACTTGAGGCCTTTATCTCTTGTCCTGTCGTTACCTGGGAGAAGAGACCAACACCAGCCTCACTACAACCTCCTTTTAGGTAGTTGTAGAGAGCAATGAGGTCTCCTCTCAGGTTCCTCTAAGCTAAACAATCCCAGTTCCCTCATGTGCTCCTCATATGACACATTCTCCAGACCCCTCACCAGCTTCATTGCCCTTCTCTGCACCTGCTCCAACCCTCATAGAACCATAGAATCATTTAGGTTGGTTTGTGTGGATGAGAGTTTCTTGTCAGCAGCCTTGCAGCTGGAGGTACCGATGGCTTTAGCACCGCTGTGGTACAAGAGCTGCATAAAGAAAGGACCTCACAAACTCCTGGCAGCCTCAGTGGCTGGATTCCCACTCCCTGGTGTGGCTGTGCTAGTGTGGGCTGTTCTCATGCACCAAGTAGTTGCAGGGGGAGCCCTAGTTGGAAATTGCTTCCTTTTTCATTTGATTTGGCCTCCTCCCCTAAATTAGTTGGGGTTTAATTGCTGAATTTCCCTCTAGCTGAGGCAGCAGCTGCACCAGACAGATGAGTCTCAAGAAGGATGAAGTGTTGGCTCCTGTTCAGCTGGGCCAGACACAATGCAAGGTACTTTTGGCACCTTCCTCTGTGTTACTAAGGCATCATCAATCTTGGAGTCTTTGAAGACATTTGTACAACATTAAAATCTTGGGCTTTGGACTAAAGCTTTGTTTGGAAACACTGTTGAAAAGTTTGTCAAAATACAAAGGAATAAAAACTATCAGAAGACAGATTGCACTGAGCTCGCCCTCTGATCACGCTTGCTTAGGAGTATTCTGGGCAGTGGAAGCTATGGGCTCAGCTTGTTTGAAAAAAAAATCAGCCTGTCTTTGAAACAGTCAGTGAAGGTGGATTGATTAGTCTGTGTTGAGAGTCTGGCTTTCTGGTTTCAGTGTGTACAGCCTTTTAAAGACAGTGCAGAGCAGCTGACATCTCCACAGTGTTTAGAAGAACTGTTAAATTACATTTAAATGAATATATATTTAACTTTTGGAAGAAGTTAGTTTTATTTGCTAAACAGGCCTCCCTTTGGTTTTAGAAACTTACACTGATTCAGCAAGCTTTCATGGCCAAAGTCTCTGACTTCATTTGTATTGAAGTTCAGAATGGAGCCCAAAACTTCTGCTGATTTAAGACAGAAAAATCCCTGAGCAACACACCACAAAATACTCCACAGCTGATTTCAGTAGAGCTGGCCAGATGGAGGTCAGGCCAGGATGCATCATTTTCCCTGCCTTTGGCACCTTAAGTAATTTATGATTGTGACAGGGAAGTGTTTGAAGGTGAGCCTTTGGCACATATTAACTGTTCTAGGGTTGCAGAGAAGTTTTGAGTAGGGATCATTGTTGCATTCCAAAATACTCATGTTTTAGACTCCAGTGTAGGATGATTTTTCTTGCTCTTCTGAATGTGACTTTGTTTCTCAAAGTGGAGCAAGATACTTTACCCTGTTTTTTTAGAATAACAGTAAGATTGTAAAGGCTGTAGTTTTCTCCCTTAAACAATATAAAGCTTAGCCACAGTTTTAACCAGTACTCAAGGGAAAAACAGACTTGGATGGAAAAATAATGTACGTGATCATCAGAGTGACCCTTCCATCTGCTCTGGAGCAGAAAATGGATTCGTTTTAGGAAGACTATAAAACTTTCAGAATTGAAAACCAGGCATGTACAATGGAAGATGTTCTGCTCTGTCAGTATGTTAATGCATAAGAAAATGGAGAGATGCCTTGGCCTGCAGGTGCTTCATGTCTTTGACATAGAGTCTAGTAAAGGGCTCCCATTGTGGTCAGAAGGCTGGAGCACATGTAGAAATAGAGAGCTGTGTTTAAGTTCTAGAAAGAGAAGATTAAAGGAGCTCATATTGCTGTCTTCAGCTGTCAGTTGGGAGGAAATCATAGAATGGTTTGGGTTGAAAGGGACCTTAAAGATCTTCTAGTTGCAACCCCTCTGCCATGGGCAGGGACACCTTCCACCAGACCAGGTTGCTCAAAGCCCCATCCAACCTGGCCTCAAGGGAAATAAAGTGGAGCCAGATTCTTACAGGCACAGGGTGATATATTGAGAAACAATAGACAGAAGTTGGAACATGGGAAATTCTCATTAGATATAATTTTTTACTTATTTTTTGCCACAAAGGTGGTGAAGTATTGGAACAGGGGCCCTGAGAAGTTGTGAGATCATCCATCCTTGGAGATTTTAAAACTTGTCTGGATGAAGCCTTTAGGTAGTTTGATCTGCTTTAAGAGGAAGGTTGAACTAGAGATTCCTTCCAGACTGAATTATTAGTTAGGGAATAAGAGGCAGCTTGGGGAAAGCAGGTAAAAAAGTCCTAGAGAGAAATTGGAATCGATTGCTGAAATAATGCTGTTGGTGAGTTTTCTTCCCTCATTCACAAATGGTGCTTTTTCTCTGATGCTCCTAAACTTCAAGGAGGAGTTTGCCCTTAAGGTTGTCTCTCTGTCACGGTTCCCATACTAAGAGGAGGAGGTTGCTGCAGCACCATGGGGTTCTCTCTGTCTCGGGTGAGAGCTGTGGTGCTGAGCCTGCAGCTCGGCAGGGTTCATGCTGTGTGACACTCGGTCACCATCGGGTCACCGTGTTCCTCCTCTCTTCTTTTTTCTGTAGGAGAGGATATTTTGCATTCAGATGAGATAAACTAAAATTAGTGTCAGCATTATTAAAAGCTTCAAGATGTTATTAATCAAATCTAATTTAATCTCAGTACCCAGGCATATATAGTACTGAAAACTTTTAACACAATTATAGAAACCTAATAAAAGTGATACCTCCAGGCTAGTATGGAAGCGAGTGGAATTGCCAAGCTGTGTGCATGACAGTTCCAACCAGATAGATAGTACTACTGGGGGAGCTGGGTGTGTGTTTTGCTGGTCTTCAATGCTCTGTGTTTTACATCAGGCTCCATAACTGTCAGGGGCTTAGTGCTGTTTCTATTTAAGAGTGCCTTCGGCATCATTTTGGCTCTGGACCAACCCAAACTAATCTTCAGGCTCCTGGAGTATTCATCGGAGGAGATCGCTGGGTGGGGAATCCCAGGAGTGCAGTTCCAGCTGAGAGATCCATATCTCAGATATCTTCTCCAAGCTTTCTGGAGGAGATGCAGATTCCTGTGGGCCTTGGTTCCAAGGGGAGCGCTGGGCCCAGCACTGATAGCCCTGTGCAGCTTCCTTGCCAGGACTGGCACGTAGTATTTCAAACCCTCTTGGGACAGGTCTGAGCTGTGCAAAAGCCTTTCAAACACAGAGGCTGCTGGAAGGAAAAGTGCTCTGAGTGGCAGCAGCCTGGTGCTGCAATTGCCCAGTAACATTTACAGCCCCTCTGTTCAGGTGCCTATTTGCAAACTGACTCTGCTGCTCAGCAGTTCATACTGTAACTCACACACCCTCTGTGGTGCCAGCTCAAAGAAGTGGTACTTCCCCAAGCCCCAGTTACTTGTCACAGAACAGACATATGTTCCTGGGGTGGACTGGACCAGGGAACCCATCCAAGTTAAAATTAGCCTGGCCAAGAAGCTAATTTCAACCTGGGAAGGCTTCTCTGGCAGAGGAGCACGGGCGAGCGTGCCCAGCCGGTGACGGGTGGCAGCCCTCCCACTGCTGCTTTTAGCAACCTCCTGGGGTGGGCTTGGCACAAGGGCCTGCAGCAGCCTTTGGGACTTCAGATTTGAGAGGGCAGAGTTGATTTTTCCTGTTTTTGAGATTATATCGAAGTGAGAAGCAAATCCGCCTCCAAAATGGTATCCTGAGTCAGCCCAGTCTGTCACAACTTTGATGTTTGTCAACAGATATAAAAATGTAGGTAAATGGGAATATTTCACTTTGGTTTTGACCTTTTTGCCCCAAACTAGCTGCACTCTCAAATGAGAGTTGGTGCAAACTGGCAGCAATGTTTTCAAGTCAAATGAGAGGTTACAACGAGCTCAGTGTTCATATTTCTTTCCTGGCAAAGGAAGATTTATAGAAGCTCCTCCCTGCAGTTTTGATCTCAATGAATTGTTGACCTGGAGCTGGCCCTGAGCACAGCCTGGTTGTTTGGATGTTTCTCTACTGATTTTTCAGTGTGCATCCTCATACTCTCTTATTTTTCATCGTCATATGTGGAGTCTTGCTATGCATTAACCTGCAAGGCCAGATGATGAGGATTAACACAGTGTAATTGCTCATTAATATTTCTGGGCCTGGTCTGCGTGCTCCATGGTCACCTGGGTGAAATCCTCAGATTTTGGAGAATCTGGGCTGTTTCTATCCTTTTGTGCCTTCTGGTCCTGTTCTTGCTGTGTGGGGAGAGATTGCCAGCAGTGTTTACAGGGATTTTAAATTGGAGATCCTCTTGAGCCAAGAGGGATGGTGTTGGGATGGGCCAGCTCTGGACATGGCGGCAGAGTGGTCAGTGCCTCATGGCTGCTTTGGGCCCAGCCTCCTGCTGGGCTTCCACCATGGGCTGTCAGGCCTTAAAATGTCTGTCAGACTGTGGGTGCAAGTGGGGAGCTTGGTCCCCAGTGTGGCACCAGCCATCCCAGGAAAGGGGGTCTCCTTCCCTACAGGCTGAGGGATGGGGATGGAGGTGGGCACCTGTGGGCCCCTTTCCCTCAGGGCCCCTGCTTCCATCTTGAGGTGGAGGGGAGGAACCCTGAAACATGCTGCCTCTGGGCTTCCAGCACTGGGAAGTTCACGCTGGCGCTGGGGAGTTCTTTACTTGTTTTACTGGGAAATTGCATCAGAAACACCTGCTTTTTAATATTGTGTGACTATTTTGGCTCTGCTATTTTTTAGGCACGCCTCTGGTTTTGGGTTTGCTCTAAGTTCCTTGCTTTTTTTCTCTCACCTTCTTATAACATATATTTGTGAAGCACGAGAATGTATTAATCTGTGGTCTGTAAGAGCTCCTTCCTGGAACTTTCTGGCACCTGCAAATTCCATGATGTAGAGCAAATAGACCCTGAGTGTCCATCACAGCTCTCTGTGATGTAGGTTTCCTAATCAAGGATGTTAAACTTACCAAAACATATACAAAGATGAAATGACCCAACAAACACCCCTCCCCCTTGCCCCTTCCCCCAGTATTCTACAAAAATTAAGTTTTTAATCAACTTTCTCTGTAGTTGTGAGGTGGGAGTGATTTCAGTGCCTTTACATTACATATAGATAGGCTAGAACTTGGTTTCAAAAATTTCAAGGTTACTGTTAAGTAGATGGAGGCCTACTAAATTTAGAACCAGTTCTTTTTGGCTCAGGTGAATACTTGGTGACTTTCACTACAAGTTAAGCCTAGAAATTGGAATAGTAGTCTCTGCCTTCACAGAAATTTTAGGTAGCTCTGGCTCTCTCTCAGTGGGGATTTAGTTTCTTACCTCTGGCCCTAGACAGCTAAACTCAAGCTGTTGCAGAAATCAGTTCTATTTTTGTGGCAACTATTACTGCTTGTTTTGTTTTCTGATTCAGAAAGGAACTAAATGTGTTGAAACTAGAGTGAAAAGTAGAGAAAAATAAAATAGCTGCTCCAGCTACCATAGCTTTTAGAATACTCAAAAATGCCTTTTTTTTTTTGGGTGAGCTGCTGAGGAGTCCAAAGATATTTGAGAGGCTTCCCGTAATGTAAGAGGTGAATGGGTGGTTCCTTGAGACATTACACAGGTGAATATTAGTGAAATGTTGCCTCTTTAAATGTGCATCTTCAGTGATTCTGCTGTGCCCTTGACTGTTTAGATAATTTGGTGCCTAGTTCTCTCAACAATGTAAAAATAACTTAGCAGCTGATAATGTGATGTTATCCAGATTTAGGTGAAACAGCCATAAGTTAGTGTCCTTGAGACAATAACTGAATTTCACAATGTTGTTCCTTATGGGTTGTGTTTTGTTTCAAAATTTGAATCATGGTGGCTGTTTTGACTTTAAGAAGCATTATTTATTTTTAATGGTGTAAGTTGAAAAGTTTTCTAACGATTGTGTTTTTCTTGTTTGCTTCCAGAGTCAGATTTACAGATCTGTCAACATAGAACACCAACATGTTGCACCAAAAAAATGGAAGAAAGCTACCAGGCAGCTGTTCGGAGGGAGAGGACTCAAAGCATCCAGGCACTGAACTTCGAACTGAAGTACATGATTGTTGGTCACATCACAGCTTTTCAAGGTAGGAACTTTTGAGGTGCTGCAGTCCTATGAAGAGTTTATAAAAGTAGACCCTGCAATCAAAAGGAAAAGCTCTTTCCTTTGCCTTTCATTTCTCTGTAGTCACTGGCTTATGGTTTGCTTCCCTGTTCTTTGATGATCCTGCTTTTGGAAAGAGGTTATGGCACTTAATCTTGACTGGTATTCTAAGCATCTGCCTAAGTCTAATTAAGAATAGATTTTAAGCTTAGACCTTGCTCCTGGGATCATTTTAAAAGAGGTCGGCATGGTTGTTTTTTTTCAAGGCATTTTCAATGTCATTTAGGTGCCTGATGGTTGTTTGTGCTTTTTTGATATTCTCTTGTGTTGCCAAACCATTTACAGGTGCAGAAATTAAATGAAAGTGTATGTTTGTTGGTGCTGAAGAATAAGTGCTCTAACTGGTATGTCAAATGAGAACACAGCACTCTTTGTGTGAAAATGCTTCACTACCTGGCAGATCACATGAAGCCACACAGTTGAATGTGAATGCATGAAGGAACCTGCACTGAAAATCTGTTCTCATAACTCTTGCTGATCTCAAATCTTCCTTGCTCTAGCAGGTTGATGTCACTCTCTGTAGCTCCTTCATATAGATGGTTATTGTGCCATTAAAGGGGGGAAAGTGCTTGTGAAGGGTTGTGCACTATGCAGTGCTGAGTGCAGAAGATTTTTCTCCAGAAGGGCATTTAAACATAGGCTGTGAACTTTAAAAATATGGGAGTTGAGTGATTAAATCAGTCACTGACTGATGAATCCCCCTTACTGACTTCTAGGGGTCTAATTATGTGCTTAATTGTAACTCCCTGCTCTGCTGTGTTTAATGCTGAACACCCTCATAGAATGGGTTTGGAAAATAAGCCCGTAGTTGTTAAAATAGAAAGTATTAAGGTATGTGGGATTAAGCCTATTGTTACAAGGTGAGTTTTATCAAATAGTAGCTTTTTTTGTCTGGTTTCTTCCATTTTAGTGAAAATGCTATAAATAAAAGATGTGATTGATGGTTAATAAGAGATAGCATATTATCTAAAATTGACACTAAGTGATGGTGGAAGTCTGATAGAGAAGTGCAAGGGCAAGATAAAATTTTCCTTCCTTTGATAGTTTACCTATTTCCTCTGTTTCATAGTGGGAAATGACATTTTGGTTTATTTTCCAATTAATTTTTGGAATTTTTTCATATCTCCCATGATTGAAAGATTTGGTTGGAGGGCACTTTGGAGGAACACTGTGGTAAAAGGGTGACTGTTGGCATTGTTAAATGCTGGTAAGTTATTCAAGCAATCTTTCAGTATCATGATTGAATAAAGATAAGGTCAGAATAGATTAACCTACTGGCCCCTTTAGGTCAAGCCAGTGGTTTTATTGTCCCTTGCTGATGAAGCCTTTTGATGGAATGAAAGTAGTAGTTAGACATTTCACACAGTTTAAATTTACAAGTATTTTCTAGAAGTGGGTAAATAGGTTGTTTGTTGTAAGGTTTTATGGCTGGCCTTCTGTCTATGTTAGGTGGGAACACTTGAAAAATGTAACTTTTTTTCTTTTGCATTGGGAGCTGCTTTTGTTCTTTGGTTTTGTCCCAGGTGTCAGGGAAAAGCCTCTCTCTTTATCTTGTGCTGTATAAACATTCTGTTGCTAAGAGTAGTGCTGTGTGAGACATTTACTGAGAGGGAAGATCTTTGCATTGAATTAACTCACTCCTTTTTGGTCTGTTTTGGTTTGTTGCTGCTTTGAATGATAAAACACAAGTGTGCCAGAAGCTCATTTAAAGTCTCAGAAAAGAAATATCCTTATTTTAGAAGCTTTCAGGTGCCTTTCAGATTTCATGTTTCTTGCTATTTTTTTAGCAAGTCTGAGCCAACTCTCACTGATGCAATTCATTCCTTTGTATGTGGTGGTGTTTATTTGTACAATCTTCATAAACAATTTACTTTCTTTTATATAAATGTATTTTTAGGACTATTAGTCTAGTCAAAGCAAAGCAGCAGTAAGCCTTGCTGCCTGCTGCTGAGGAAAAGAAATCTGTGCTGCTTTTTATGCACTTTTAGCAGACAATACTGTTAATATTCTACCCGTACTGATGAAATAATTTTCAAGCCTAATATAAGAAATGGATTTTTAGAAGTCCAGCTTTGAGGACATGGTGGTGGGAATTAGATTTCAGTGGGAAAGGAGATTTAATCTTTTTTTTTTGGGGGGGGGCGGGGGACGGAGACGGACATGGAACAGAAAGAATGTCTTTGGGATTTTTTACTTGTCTCCTAATGTTCTTTCATGGAAGTCAAAAGGCACTTAGTTCTGAGGACCTGCAATTATATACCAGAGGTATTAAGAGAAAAGAGCTTTCTCATTTGAATAGGAGTTTTGGTATGAGTTTGATTAAATGTTCCCTCTACACTGCCTGGGCACTGCTGTTGACTCTGGACATTTTGGACTTGGAGAGATTTTGGTTTCTTTTTTATTTTTTTAAAATTGAAAATGTTATTTAAGTAGCTTTGCCCACAGCTGAAATAAGACAATTTTCACAGGTGCCGGATTTAGTTGTGTGAAATAATTAGTCTGTAAGACTTGATTAAATGTAGCACAGCTGGGGCAGGCTTGTTATAGTTGGGCTAATGCCCAATCCGTACATATCCTTAGCACTGTGGTTCAACCCTGCTGGTTTTCCCTCTTTAAAGTTTTCAATATTAGCAATCCAGGCCTTGCTGAAACACTTAATAAATCAAGTTTCTGCATGGGTATATTTCTCTTGAGCTCCTGCCTCTGATGCTGTTGCTGTTTCACCTGATTTGAGCAGGAGGAGGCATGTGGGCATCAGCTGCAGGCTGTAAAATGCCATTGACCATTAGTAGCAGGACAGGAGGAAGGGAGAGAGGTAGGAATTAAAGGGCCAGGTGGCTGCTTGGGAAGTATGTCATCAGAATTGGCTCCTGCAAAATTGTACTTTGTCACAAAATCTTTTGGGTGTTTGGTGTGTTGAATGTAACCAGCCATTGGAGGAGGATTTAGGGTCTAGAGAACAAGTCTTGTGAGGAGCAGCTGAGGGAACTGGGGTTGTTGAGCCTGCAGAAAAGGAGGCTCAGGGGATACCTCACCTCTACAATTCCCTGAAAGGAGGTTGGAACGAGGTAAGGGTCAGTCTTTTCTCCCAAGTAACAAGTTATAGGACAAGAGGAAATGGCCTCAGGTTGTGCCAGGTGAAGTTTAAGTTGAATATTAGGGAAAATTTCTTCCTGAAAGGGTTGTGAAGCCCTGGCCCAGGCTGCTCAGGGCAGTGGTGGAGTCCCCATCCCTGGAGGGATTTTAAAGCCATGCAGATGTGGTGCTGAGGGACATGGTTTAGTGGTGACCATGGTTGGACTTGGTGATCTTAAATGTCTCTTCCAACTAAACCAATTCTGATTCTATGATTTCATGGAAAGCTGCTGGATTCACTTTCTTCTAGTGCTTTGGTCCATGGTGTAGCCTAAAAATCATAACCATGGTATTAGTCACTCTACAGATGTCTTATCAATGACTCTTTGCTCCAAATGGAGTCCAAGGCAAGGTGAGGAATGTGGATGAGATGTGCCAGTGTGTCAAACTGTAAGAGGAGCAGCATAACGGGAGAATGTTCCTGTTGGAATGATCCTAGTAGTCACCCTCTGGCTCTCACAGGCAGCTTTGTTTTGGATGCATTTTGGAGTGGGTCAGTTTGTCTCATCCAAAAACATGCCCATCTTTCTGTCTGTGCTCCTGTGGCTGCAGCTTGAAACACCCAGAGAACTAACTCAATGAATGATCAAACAGGATACTTGCATTTTGTATCTCACTTTTCCCTTGAACCAGAAGATCCTCCTTTAAACTTACTGTTTTCTTCATCTCAATCTTTTTTAGGCTTGCATATAAACAAATATATTGTTTTAGTTTGGATACATGTCTTTGTGGTGATACGACATGTTGCTTGGCACATTAATCCTTTTATTACCCCCTAGTTCCCTCATGCAGTCCCTGCACTCCTTGGGGACACTTCCAAGCAAGGCAACTGATTCATTGTTAGTGGATTAAAAGTGCTGTGGGTTTGCAGGCTGAAAGTTGCTGTCAGAAGAGTTATCAATAGTCTGACAGGAGAGCTTTGTTGTGGGCAGACAGCAGAGAGACCTGTCCCCGCTTTGCCATGTCCTTTGTGAAGTGCTAACAGGTGCCATGTAAGGGCCCACCAAAAGTTTGGCTCTGTTCCTGTCATCTTATGCTGAGGCTAATTTGAGGTAATGAGAATCCAAACACTAGTAATTTATTTCTTTTTTTTTTTTTTCTGCTGATAGTCTCTACAGAGAGGCAGAACAAGATACTTTGAAACCTACATCACATTTCAGTCACTGAACTGGCAGGTATCAGAGATGCAGTGAAAAGCTTTGTTTGAGCTCAACAGTTAAAAAAAAAAACAAACTATTCTTTGCTGCACTTTGTTTTTACAGCAGCTAATAGGAATTGTTCACTCACAGACCCTGAAGAGAAAGCTCCTTCATGAACAAAAGCATGTTGGTCATAAGGCAATAATTTTTTGGTGTTTCTTCAAAATAACATTCATTTGATCCTGAGGGGTCAAATGCTGGGGCCAGGTGTTCCCATGTTCTCCCAGCTATAGAAGGGTAGATTAGCTTTGTTGCACTCTGTTCCTCTCACTCCTAACTCAAGGGATTTGGCAATTTGTGCTTAGTCTCAGCTTTATGTGGAGTGGGGAGATGCTAGTTTGGAAAGCTCCTTGCTGCTATTTCTAATGGCTGGAGTTACAGTGACATCGCTGAGCACACACATTGTTTTGCCCTGTTATCATCTGATCCAGGCAACTGGGAAGGGCATGAATGGTATGAGGTGGAGGGAGGGAACCTGGTTGTAGCAGGGATGGAGTTTGGGGCTCTTGGTTGTCAGTAAAATGCCTGAAAATTAATGATTCAAAAAGTCCTTATGCAGAAAGTTTTTGATCTGGCACCCTCACTGGTGAGTGGAGGGGCTCTGCTGGTTTCTGTGAGTCTGGGAATGGATGCCGCTAGTGGGCCCAGTAATTAACTGACTTGAACATTCCCAGAAATAAGTAATATAGGGCACTGACAGAGCTATATAGAGTCCAAAACATTCTCCATTTTAACTTGGTTGAGTTACAGTGTTGTTGATACTTATTTTTTCTGAACTCTGACATACCAGCTTGAAATAGGGGTGGCTGGTTAATGGTGTTGAAGTGCAGTGAAATTTAGAAAACAGAAAAGACTTGGCTGGAGCAGCATGCTCTGGTTTGTAGTTAATTACTATATGAAGTGCAGTCACAATGCCGGAGATGGATGCAGTCCAAAATCAATGAGCTATTAAAAAAAAAAGCTAAGCATCACCAACAGTAACCCACCAACTATCACCAACAATGCCTCTGGTTTCCTTTATTTACTGCTAGATTATGGAGATGCAGAAACAGTGTTTTTCAAATAGTTTTTTGTCATCCTGTACTACTTGATTTTTTATTCAGACCGATTCTTACCCACCCCTTTCCACTTATATAACCCTGCTAAGCAGAGTTTTGTGCTCTGCTGACCTTTGAGCTGAAAGCTGGCTGAGATGTAGGATTGGGTTTTGGCTCAACACAAAAATGACTCCCTACAGAGAAAGAGAGGAGAGAGAGGCTCCATTAGAGGATTTCTGTCCACCTCCTGTATACTGTGCATTCCTGTTCCAGTGCACCAAACAATCTCTGTTTTCTAGCTGGAGCAAAAGCCTGATTTATGTGCAGAGCCCAGGGAAGGCTGGAATATTCCTTTTTAGCTGTAGTCTTGCACGTGTGAACTGCGTGCACATGGACTACTGCTGACTGTCCTGTGTGGGGCTCTGGGTGGGAGAAGACTTGTCTTGATCCATATGAAAAAATCAGCCCTGGTTTTGGCTGCTGCTGCTGTTGAAATGTATCCATAGCTCTTTATAGGGTAATTTCTGTCTGTAGACCTGTCTGTAGTGCTTTTGGAAGGGTCTTCAGTGTGGGTGTATTGGTGCTGGAGATGGATAATAGGAAAATGTCTTTCCTAAAGCAGCACATCATGCTGTAAGAGCCAAGAATGCAGCTTAGTTTATCCTTGTGACCTCTTCTGATCCCTCTAGAAAAGTATTTGTGATTTCTAGAGATCTTGGAGAGGAAGAGAGTTTTGACTGAATGCATCCACCTGAAATGTCCACAGGAAGAGTAAGATGCTTGTTTTATCCTTGATCTTGGCATGGTTGGTCTACTTTGTCCTAACTGTGGGCTAGATGAGTGTTTCAGAGCAGCACAGTATGAGGAAAGGGTGTTCTGCATCATCTCTGGTGATAAGATTCCTTCTTTGTACTTTGGTACTACCTGAAAGTTCATAAATCCAGTGTGCTTAGTGTGCCATCCATTTGGAGGAAGGAATTTCCCTGGTTTACAATCCGCTGTAGAACAATTTATGGTGGGTGGAGACAACAAAAGAAGAACAACTGTAGGGTAGGAGAGCAAGAGTCTGTTAGAAATAAGTAGTCTGTGTAACCAAGAAACTTATGTGCAGTAGTGGTGAAGCATTGTCCTTGTGACAGATGCTCTTCTGATGCTGCCACCCTGCTTTTTTATCCTCTTTACTGGTGCCATCTCACTTGATGAAACATCAACTGTCCTGTCTTTCTCCACACTGCACATAGGTATGGTCACATTGGTGAGGTTGCAGGGCCACCCAACACAGTCTTGTCCAGCGACCAGTAAATGAATGGGGAAATAGATCAGAAATGTGAAGCTGCTTCCCTTTAACCCTGCTGTTCCCTAGAGAATGGCAATTCAAGAGCTTTCTGAGTCTAGGCTGAGATACACCCATTATCTAGTGGTGGAATTACCTGCATCCACTCTCCATTAATTCCTCTTTCACCAGGTTATCTTTTGGCTACCAAAAACTGGGCAATGTTGACCACATGCTGACCATGATTTAATTATGCATGAGGTTCTTTGCTTTAAGCATGCTGCCTACTAATTTTATTGTCACTTCATTCTTAAATTTTATTGCTTAAAAGTATAGTTATTGCCAGTATAATTATTCATCTTGTATGTGCCACTTACAGTATTAGGGCCCAAGGCTTTACAAAGGCTTCAGTCTTTGTGTGCATCTGGGGTTTAGGCACAGGGGTGTTAAGTTCTTTTCCATAGCTGTCCTTTTCTCAGCAAAATATAAAAAGAAGAGTTTGCAATGTGATATTCCCTCATGCTCTCACCTTTTATCTTCTGAATGTGCAAAATTAAAAGAAAATCTTGGTGGTGTGCCAGGGACTGTGAGTAAATATTAACATTACATTGTGGCTAGTGATTACTGCTCACTCTGCAGCTTGTGTGTGTTCAGCTTCTAAACGTTTTGAATGGCATGAGATATTCTTTTTTGGCTGAAGGACTACCTGTGATCCTTTGGAATAATACCTTTTCAGAAGCTGTGTGTACACTTCTGTCAAGATTCTAGATTCAGATCGACATTTTTGTGCTGTAGATTACAAGAGAATGAAAGTATTTCTTTGCTGATGTCTTGTCCCATTTTTCACAGAAGTTGGAAGCAGTGTGATGATTTACTACCCATAAATAATTTAAGGAATGTACATTATTTCTGTATACATACAAGCTGAGAGTTAAATATGGAAATCCCCCCAAAAACTTCACCTTTAAATTCTTTCTGTAGTGCATATTAAACATAAAATGAGTGTGTGCAGAAGTTCATCTCAGCCTCTCATGTCCTCTAAAATTCTCCATGCTGCTTGATTTTTCCTTTACTGTTGCATCTCCCATAGTATCCATTCTGAAAATCGTGTTCAATGTTTTTTACTGTTTTCTCTGTTTTTCTCTTTTTTTTCAAGGTTATCTAAGTCCTGATGAAAAAATCATCTCCCCAGTCAAACTCCTGATTACATTCTGTTTCCTTGATAGGACTGCCCTCCTGCATCTAAAATACACCTTTCCTCTTGCATGTTCCAGTATAGCCCAAGCTACAGACATCTCTGATTCATGATCTAAACATCAGTTACTGACCCAAGTGCAGGCTCCAGCACTTGACCTTATTCAACCTCGTGCCATTGGCCTCAGCCCATCGATCCAGCCTGTCCATGTCCCTCTGTAGAGCCTCCCTACCTTCAAGCAGATCAACACTCCCGCCTAACTTGGTGTCATCTGCAAACTTACTGAGGGTGCTCTCAATCTCCTCGTCGAGATCACTGATAAAGATATTAAACAGGAGTGGCCCCAGCACTGAGCCCTGGGGAACACCACTTGTGACTGGCCACCAGCTGCATTTAACTCCATTCGCCACCACTCTCTGGGCCTGGCCATCCAGCCAGGTTTTTATCTGGCAAAGCATACTCCCATCCAAACCAGAGCAACCAGTTTCTCCAGGAGACAAGATCAACCCCAGATATGTTGAATCCACTCCCAGTTATGTTGCCCAGGTTTGTCATGCTCTTGCTCCTTTTTGTCCTTCCTCTGTGTTCATGTGTATCCATCAGCTGTTACTGCCTCTCCTTTTATAGCAGCTCTGAGGCAGCACCGTACTCTGTCCTGGATCTCTGGGGTACCTGCCATCCTGGTGTTTTATTAGCATCCCTCACTGCCACAGCAACATAAATAGCTGGTGACCTTGGTAATTTTTGTGCATTTCTGATTGCATTAGTGTATCTCCCCCACTGTGCCTGTCATTTGGGCAGCTTGTTAGGGAGAAGAAATTATTAGTCTTTAAAAGAACACAGGAAAAATCAAAAGGAGGAAGAATGGAGGAGATCACATTCTTTTGTCAGGAAATTCTGAGGACTTTATGCTTTCAAAATAACAAATTCAAGTGGAAAATTTTAATGCAAGCCTAGGAAGAATACTTAATTCTAGCTATGGAATGTAAATCACTGTCTTCAAACCATATCCAGCAACAAAGATTGTGTCTACAGAAGTCTTTGCAGGATAGCTAAAGCTAGTGGCTGTATTATTAATAGCAGATTTCTCCTTAAACTTAAGAAAACTTTACTTCAAGTCTTATTTACTATGCTGAAATGACCTTATATCAATTAACAGTTGACAGTGACACTGTGGACTCGGCAGCATTGTGAGTGGTTCACTGTTGTAAGAGTTCCTGAGTATTATATGCGGGTTTGATTTATGAAATAACGTGCAGTTGCTTTTTGAGAATGCAATATGCAGAATGGTGCTTGTGGATAACTGGATAATAATTAGTCTTGCCAGAAACTTACATTGGAAACTATGATATACTTATGAGTATCCAAGTTTTTGACTGGTTACTAGAATTATCGTCCTTTGACTATTGTTAAGTTAAGGTGTTATATTGTTTGGATCACTAAAAGTGTTTAAATACAGATTTTACAGAATTGTTTGGCCAAAGGCTTTAAAAGGATGGTGTAATTCCATGTAAAGTGGTGAAAGAAATACATGTTAAATACATTTAAAAGGAAACAGCAAATCATGTAGGTAAGATACCATCCATTGAGCATTTATAATCATCACAAACTTGCTTCCTGAGCTTGTCTGGCTGTGGCTGTCACTTGATACCCAGAATGTCAGCAATTTGGGGCAGGGACAATCTCCTCACTATCTATTTATAACTGTTGTTCATGCAATGTGGGTAGGGCATATTGGTGCTAGAATAAGAAATTTAATGAACACACTCATCATGTGTCTGGTCATCTTATATCTTTGTGTCCATATTTCACCTGTCTGTTGTCATAATTATCTTTTTCTTCCTCTTTGTTCTTTCTAGTACCTTGTCAAGCTGTTGACTGTATCTCCAGAATATAAAAGCATGATGGAAGTGTAGCCCAATAAATCAACGATAAATTAGTCCAGACAGAAAGGAAACACAAAGCTAGCTGGAGAGAAAGTGTTCATTCCTTAAAAAATGAGGAAAAACCTGTAAAAGCAGAGTGAGCAAATGAATCTGAGGTCTTGACAACCAGTTGATGTTGAGGGCAACGTTTTTGTGACAGTGTTTCTGGAATCTCATTTAGTGTCCCCTTTCCTCAGCAGTTACATGCTTTACTCACAACCTTGTTGTGAAATTTCAACAGTGAATTTAATTTTCTCCTTACTGTGGGCTATAGAAGGTAGGTGGTTTTCTCCCCCTATTTCACTTTTGTTTGGGCATTTCTGTACAGGGAGTGTTACTGCTCAGTCTCTAATTATATGAAATCCCCCATCCCAGTAACTCTGCTGCTGGGTCTGTGAGTGCTTCAGTAAATCGTAGGAAATTAGTTGTTCTCAGTGTGATCAAGTCCAAGTTCCTGCTTGCCTAAGTTAGTCTGACATTTTGTGAAAGAAGTGAGTGAAGACCTGAGAAGCAACATGTTCTGACAATTCTTCTTGAAAAGGAGTGTAAATTGTATGAAGATAGTTCCTGGACAGAACTTTCTTGGGAAAAAAAAGAGGGCCATTGACTGTCCTTCAGTTTATGGAGAGAGGGTAGGAGTTAGGGGTATTTTGATGTGTAATTAAAAGCTGAAATATCATCTGTTTCTCCCAAAGAAGATTGATTGGTTTTAAACTTCCTGTTGTTATCAGTCCTCTTATTGTGAGATTGAAACCAGGAATTCCTTTAGGCCACGTCTAGAGGCAAAATTTTAGGTGGTCTTTGAGCAAGGGTATAGGCACTGTAACATTGAAACTGTTGGGCAACTCAATAAAAATAGGAGGAAAAACATTGGAGATAACAAATTAAATGCGCAAGGACTGATCTGCAGGAAATCTTTACTTCATTCTCACTGTTGCATTTTCAGACCTCAAAAAGAAAATGGTTGAGTGAGACTGGTGAGGTTAAGAGAGCAGATATCCCTAAGCAAGGATGTCAGCTCCATGCCCCAGTGATGGTAGTGTGGCATCTGTCTGCAGCGTGCTCTCTTCTGCCTACTGTAGACTCTCAATGGGTGAAAAGAATTTTATTCAGAAAATAAAATCAATTTTTTTCAGGTTAACTGACATCAGGAAATACTTTCATGATTTTCTTACCTTATTTTAGGAAGCAAATGCAGAATGTCTTAGATTATTCTGAATTTAAGTTGGATTTTGTTGTTGGGTTTTTTTCAGGAAAATTGATTCATCTGTTATGCAAATTATTTTGGTTTATACTTACAGAGCAGTTTGTATAGATGCCTCTTAGTAACCCTGTGTGACAGAATGCACTATTGATCTAAACTGCTAGGTGTATATGGTTGTAAAAGGAGAGGATAAAATATGGAGTTTGTTTCTTCCAGCTATTAACAGAAAATGACTTATTGCTGTTGCTGTCATGTGTGGTATTTTGTTTATGGGCTAGGAATTCCCTGCCCTGTCTAAGACCCTAAGCAACCGTGCCTGTCCCAGAAGATGACAGCATTGCTGTAACATGAGAGAATACAGACAGATGGAGGGTGTGTACAAGCAAAAGGATCATGGTTTTCAGTGCAGTAGTCAGCATTCAGGGACACATCTGGAGTGTTGGGATTTTGAGAACAGATTTCAGAGTTTCTGTGCTTCTTAATTTAAAAGAGTGCTTGCTCATCCAGAATGTTGTGGCTTCCCAGGTTGCCCACCAGTGGAGGGCATTGTGGTTGAGGCCAGTGGGCTCTGAGGATACTTCAGTTTAAGAAGGAGGTCTTCTTGGTTTTAAGTGACTTTTTTTATGTGATCATTTAACTTCAGACACATTCTAACTTTTTAGAATTGTAGCAAATTTTGGAAGTAAGGAAAAGAAAGCTGCTTATATGCCTGTTTTGTAGTTGTGTGCTTGCGTGTTTCAGGCACTAGTGGCATGAATGGATAAATACACAGATCAGCCATTTTCCACTTCTTTGTTACTTCAGTTTTCCACCTTTGTCCTTTATGCTTCTCCCTGAGATGTCTCTCTTGAGGAGGAGAGGACAAAGAATCTGTGTGCAGAGCAGGGAATGCCTCTTGGAATACTGGTCCTGTACTTTACTGGTTGCTTTACCACTAATGGAGGATCACTGATTGGCAATTGGCTGTTTGTACATCAGAGCAGCTGAGCCACCTCCTTCTGCCTTCTCCCTGCCTCCCCATGATATGACTGTCAAAGCTGCTGTGAAGCAGCACTTGGACCAGTCCTGTGTACAGCAGTGTGGTGGGAGAGACTGGAATTTAAAAGGATGCAGAGATGAAGTAATGTTGAAGTAGACTGCTGTGCTAGAACTGTGTAGAGATCTGCTCAAAATCCGTGGTATGTGAACATGATTCTCACTAAACTTTGGTCTTCCATCTGACCTTAAGTTGAAATGGCTGTTCATCATCCTTCTTATTCCTTCTCTCAGTGGCCAGGCTTAGCTTGTCCTAGCCCAGACACAGCGCTTCTTGACTGTGGGTCCATCGAGCAGCTTTTGTACAGCTGGATAGGTAGTAATTGTGGGTGGATAAATGGTGCTCTGAGAAATACAGCTGAGCAGCAGACCAGAACCTGTTATCTAAGCTAGAACTTCCTTTCAACAAGCATTTAATCAGTTCCTCATGTCTTACATCCTGCTTTTTTCTCTTAGTAGTTTTGGCCCAGGTTGTTGTGTGAAAGTTATAACAGAAAATGTCGTCTAACATCTCTGGAAAACCTTCCTTTTATTTCTACCCATAAAGAATCCTCTAAGAACATGCTTTGGCATGTGCCAAAGAGCTGCCTTTTTTCCTCTGTGGGCTGAAGGAGAAGTTACAAATCAGGGCTGCTTCTGTGCCCAACTCAACAGGGAGTGATCCAGGTGCTTCTAAACAGTTGGTTCTTTTCTTGGTGTAACAAAACAAATGAATATCTTATGTCTGTTAGTTGGGAGAGAAAATTGCATCTTTGTGCCTTTAGGAAAAGCAAGTAATTTTCTAAAAAAAGGAGACTATATTTGTCATATTCAGCTGCGGTGAGAGGGAGTCTCAGGAGTTTCGATGGTGCCATGTCCATTAAAATATTAGGATTTTGACTCAGCTGGTCAGGTAGGTATGCACTTAATATTACATGTGATATTTATTTTTAATTTTAAAAGAAAAAAAAGTCTATATATCTTGCTGAAATACTGTTATAAACTTTTTCTTTGAACTTTATTCTCTAGAAAGACTAATTCCTTCAGGCGTAGTCATCTATAAAAGAATGGTCAGAAAACATAAACCTCCTCAAATTCATTGCCAACAAAAGTTAAGTTTTAGGGACACTAGCAAATGAATGTGAAATGAAAGAAACTGGACCACCAACAGGAGGGTGAGTCCTTTCAGACCAGACAGTTTGCTATTGAATTTTTGACTAGTTGTAGATCAATTCATTACTCCTTTAAAAATTCTTTGTAAATAAAGTCAAAATACATCATTTAATAAGCATAGTGCTTCTGTTTCCCAAGAGAAGATGACTTTATTGGAGTGTGCTGTGGAATATATTGTGAAGTGGCAAATGAGTGAAGAACAATTGGGATGAGCCAGCTCAAACTCACTACTGAGAAACCTTCTCCTGGCAGCCTGCAATGCGGCTCGCAGGAGTGGATTCCTGGGAGAGAAGGATCATTCATTTGGTCCTGCTGGAGGGTGGTAGTAAGACAGGAGGTGCCAAAACAACACATGAGATACCAGTACTTTAAAATATATACACTTAAAAAGAGAGGTGGGCACGTGTGCCTTCATTTGGGTTTAATTTATAGAGACTGAGACCAGCAGAGGGACTAAATGTCTGAAGAACTCAAATCCAGCGTAGTCAATTTTTGTTGAAAACAAAATATTCTTACCATATTTTAATGCTACAACTTATATGCTAAATGTAGCTGCTAAATACTGTTTCACCACCACCCCATCCAAATTCTAAGACTGTGGTGACCAGTCACACCTGCTGCTCTTACTGCTTCTGCATTTGGTAGCAAAATTTGGAAAAGCTGGAGGAAAACAGCAATACTTTGATATTCAAATGCACAGAGTAAATTCTGCAAACAATGAGAGGAGGTGAGATACTTTGTCTTACTAGATCTGCCAATACAGGTGGGAAGGAAAATAGACAATATTTTGGTCAGAGTCCTTCAGAGCTGTCTGAAGAAGGACTTTTGTGTCCAAAAGATTATTTTTTTTTCTCTCTAACATATACATTTATCTAATAACAGATACCAATGTTCTGAATTAACCTTTCATCTCCCAACATCCTCAGCCTACCGTCCTTCCAGCAAAGCTGTTGTTGGTCAATACCAAATTTATTTGGAGACATTTGTGGCTGTTGTACCTAGCACACCTGCCATCACACTAACGCAGCTGGGCAGTCAAGCTCAGGCACTCTCAGGTTCTGGTGCTTCACACAGATAAGTCTGTGGGCAGTGCCTTAAGGTAGAAGCAGAATCAGCCTGTTTGAAGCCTGACCTGATAAGGGAGCTCTCTCTGTGTGTGGATGTTGAGGTTCGGTCATTTTCTTGCTTGCAGACCTTAACTGATGCCATGTGCAAGTGACATTTGATAGCATAGAGCTACCAGTTCTTCCCAGTGTACTATTAACTTTGGAGTTTAGTGGAGTTTGAGTCAGGTACATTTTAAGTTGGAGAATAGGAAATGTCATTGCAGTGGTTTAAATCAGAATTTAATTTTTTGCTTTGTAATCTAGACACTTTCTAATGGGATATGAGGTTTGTCATCTTTTTTCAGTATTCACAAAGCTTCCTCCCCCCTGTTCTTTTCTAAGCATATTCAGTAGATTTTTTTTTTTCTAAGCATATTCAGCAGGTTCGAGACAAGGTTATCCTCAACAATGACTTTGCTATTGCAAAAAGAAATACCTGAGAATTAAAGGACAAATAAGACATGCAGAAAAAAGCCATGTGAAAAGGAATACTTACCTACACATCTACTCACTCTATGCTTAGAAATGTTCTGATGAATAGCCAAGATAAGCCCAGGGATGGCACAGCTTCAAGGAAAACATGAAGAACTAATGAAGGTTTCTAAAACTTCTTCATTATCTCTCTCTGAAAACTGATTCTCCTCTTAGCGACTCAAAGATGGAGTAACTTGAGTGAAGGCTTTTGAGTTACATTATGTGTAACTGGTGTAAACTACAGCAGCATGAGGCCCACAGTGATTTATCCTGTGATGGCAGAGACAAATCTTATCTGAACATTCCTGGTTCTGTAGAGGATGAAACGTTCATTTTCCTGTCATCGCTCAAGATCACTCGGGGCAATAGTTTTATCTAATTTTATAATCTGTCTGAACAAAGCAGTTTTGAGGCTATAAACATTATTTAAGGATGTGCTTTCTTGTATTTCCAAAGCCATTATCAAGGTCTTTTCCTCAAGCATCTTTTCTATAGGCCTGCTTTTGATATTGTTTTATGACTGAATGGGTTTTATAGTAATTTTTAGTCACTTTTTATTTCAAGATCAATAAAACTGAAATATTAAAAGCAAAAAAGCAGGCTTATAACCCTCCCTACTTCCAGCCCACCCACTTTTCCCATCACACATTCAGCAACACACCTTCTGGGACTGCTGTCAATCAAGTGCCACCAGAACATATGCTGTCTTTGGTGGTGCAGCTCAAAATCTTATTTAAGCAGGGGTCAGAATGGAGCTGTTCTGGCCTTAGCATGTTATTTAAAACGTGTAGTGAGATTGCAGACCTGACAGAATGGACACACAGTCAAACAGGAATATACTGATATGATAAAGAAAGGGCATGCCATAGAATCATTAGGTTGGAAAAGACCTTAAGATCATCGAGTCCAGTACCTCAAAATTCTGAAGACCTTGGAAACACTTGCAGTAGATAAGCAAAGAATGAGGCAGACAGTTCCCTCATTCTCATCATCCTTTCACATTCATTCATGGTGGCTCATTGACTCCAGATCAGGTTTAGCCCTAAATTCACGTGCCTTAGAGATAGACACATGGTTAGGTTCTTTGGGTTGGGACAAAAGATCTCAATATTCTGTAGATCAACCATTTTGGTTTGGTGCAAGTTTTAGTGAGCAAAGTAACTTGAGTTTATTTACTTGCTAACCTTTGAATTTCTGATTCACATGCGTGATAATTTGTTTGAATAGAGATTTGGATATAAAAATGGAATTAAACCTTTATGATGACCTTTAGAGTAATTTGGACACATTCTAGTCTTGGCTTGCTATTTAAAACCTCTGCAGTTACCGATCCGTGATGTGGGTAATGAAACTTTATCTGAAACTGTTTTAATATTTGTGTTGAGCTCCAAGTGTGAAGAGGCTTTTTTCTCCCTAGTATTTGGATGTTGTTTCTGTTTTCTTTTCAGCATAACTTACAAGCGTGAAGAGCTGTGGATGTGTCCATTGCTTTATTTTCCATTTTGATTCCATCTTAGGATGTATTCCTGGTTGTGCTCCCTCCAAGGAGCAGAGGAGAGTCTTGAGGTTTTAGGTATTAAAGAGATTTACTCTTCAATTTTTAAAAAATACTTAATCTGTTAAATATGAATATTGTGTGTGAAGCAAAAAGTCCTGAATGTTTTTCATTCTATTTATTTTTTACAGAACAAACCTAAACCTATTTGCAATGCCATTCTTTTTGGTATTTATATTATGTCTGTCACCAGTCATATTAGGAAACATTTGATGTTGTTTGGTTGATCCATGTTAATTAAGGCAGAGATCTGTACCTGATGGTTTAGCAGCAGCAATTTAAGAGAAGTAGCACGAGTGTCCTTTACAGGGGAAAACTGTGAGAGAGTTTCAGCTGTATGGTTTTTAGACAGAGTTGATTCAGATTGACCTGCCTTAATGTTAGGGTTTTTTAACTGGTAACGCAGAAAAAGTCCCAGAATTTATTTCAAAAATATTCTGATTTGGGATAATATGCAGTCAACACAGTTATAGATCAAACTGAAATGCATGGGAGGGTCATCACCAAACCATTCCTGGAAGAATAAAAAAAAAAAGGTGAGAGAATCACATGTTCTGCTTAAGATCTGGTTTGAAAATATAAGTAATAATTATGCTGTACACCAGCAAATATGGACCCGTGTATCCTGTAGGCCAAAAAGAGTATGCACTGTGAATTCCCTTCACTTATACGAGATTTCTGCACGTGACATCTTTGAGGTCTGAGTATTGACCTTGTACAATTGTTGTATAGCTGGAAAAGCACATTGTGATAAGGCAATATATTGGACAGGATTGCGTGTAAGCTGAGCAGCATTCATCAAAAGTCTCTGTATAGATTTTTGACTGGTGCCAGGGAGGATTACAGAAGAAAAAGCAAAAGCCCTCCTCCCATTTTTTAATGGAAAATGAAATCTTTTCCAGTCAGCATTCATGCAGTGAGGCAGCCCTTTCCCAGAGAAGCCCTTCAGCACATCCCGGGGCCCTGGCAGCTCCCGCCCTCCCTACGTGGGATTAGGTGACTCTATTTAGAATTCGTGGACTTGGCTCAAATCAGAGCTAGGCTGGGTCTTAACTCTGTGAATGGTCTTGAACACCTCTAATAACTGAACCTGTTTTACCCCAGAACAGAAACAGCTTTGCAGTTACAACTCTAGTTGAAATATTCCTGTTGATAATGGTATAATTTCAGATTAATAGAGAGAAAAATCACAGCCAGGTCAGCACTAGGGGTGGTTCTTTGCACTTTCCAATCAAAATGCTGCTGTTTTGTTGGGCTATCAAAAGACAAGTGCTCAGTGGCTTGTTCCCAAGAAAACCATTCCCCAGCCTATCCCAAAACATCTACGTACATCCACATGTGGGAGTTTACATGCATGTGTCAAATGCCTCAAACTAACTGTGGATAGTTTCTCATTTTAGGCAATAGAATTTCCTGATGAAAAATAGTATTTGTTAAATACTTTCCCAGTCATATTATTTATTAAATCCACATTGAACTTGTCTGCCTATAGAATAAATTGATTTCAGCTACACAGCACAACAATGAGCTATTCTAAAAACTATAAAAAAGGCAAAAACAGAAGAAAAAAGTTACTTTTAATAACAGAAACCAGATGCTGACTTCATATATTCTAGGGAAAGACAACCCATGTAAATTCAATGATTTTCATTGAGTCCCCTTTGTGAAATTATATCTAGTGTTTTGATCCAATGCAATTTTTAATGTAGTAACATCTTTTGGCTCAAGAGGCTCCTCACTCTCTCCAGACCAATAAATCTCTGTGAGGCTGCTGCACTAGGTTGGTTTTAGTGTTTTTGGCAGGAGGGTAACTCATATTGCCTATTGATGTTTTCTTGGTGTTTTTTAGTACATTCTGACAAACTCTGCTCATTCAGTACAGCTTCTAATAAAAGAAAGTGATGTCTTTTTTGCTTTCAGAAATACTGAAGTGTTTTAAAATAATTTTAACTTTTTAGGGCCCAGTGAAACAGAGAATGTAAGTCAAGCAATAAGATAATTATTACAGTACTATTAAGTTACAGGGCTTTAAATAAGATGGAAAAAGTGTGTGTTAAGGCCTTGGTATAAATCTGTCAGCAGAGACCTTGCGTTGGACCTGCAGGCTCTGGTTCTGCAAACTCAGTGCTGATGAAGGCAGAGTTAAGAACACACAGGTAAGACCTCAGACACAGGATTTAGCCACATGCCTGTGCCTGCTGTTGTCCACTCAATGCCCAATTTTCAGTTAAAAAGTGTTCTTCTGTAACCTGGATGAAGTTACTGGTTGGCAGTGAGGAGTGTCAGATTTCATACCTCTTTTCTATAGGATATCTTGAAATAAAGGTGACTTAAGGTCAGCTAAGGAATGCTCAGTGGAATGATCATTTAGAGCTTTACCTCTTCCAGGTTTACCTTGGGCCATGTCGATGGCTTGCATCTTTGGGTTAGGTCTTCTAGGTCAAATTCCATGGTAGTGAAAACTCCAGCTTTACAGCAGCAGAGAAGTTTTGGGCCATCTGTTTTCAATCGTGTGTGTGAAGGCTCTAGAGAGTGCCAGGAGTGCATTAGAACCAGTCCAGATTTGCTGCATTTCTACGTGGCCATTCACAGCAACATGGTGGCTTAGTGGCTTCTGGGACAGAGGAGCGATTGCCTGACACTCTGAACCTGCAGAAAAAAAGGAGGAATTCCAAGTTGTCCCTAGTGAAGCTCTGGGTAAAATAAGTGAAATTGTTCCTGAAGGCAAACACCAGTAGGTGAGATCTTTTAAAAGCAGGAAAAAAAGTTGGACAAAGAGGGGCTTGGACTTTGTGAGAATTAAAGGCATGGAAGATAAGTTTGAAGAATTGAGTTTGTGGAAGATGGGAAGGAGTTTTCTATTGCAGATATAGAGGATTGTGGAGGAAAAAAAAAAGCTGGAAAGATTCAGCGTGTGTGCTAATGATGTCTCTGAAGAGGAGGTCGGGAGTAATCCCATTCTCCTTATTCAAGTGTCAGAGCTTCCTGGTGAGGAGGCTGAGGTTTTGGAAGGAAGGTTCTGACTTCTGAAGTGCATGGGGTTTTGACAGGAGTCTAAAGGATTTAGGCTCTTCTCCTTTAATAGGAGCAGCTTAACTAATACACTTATAGCCTGATGAATACTCCACCTTGATTTCAAGTGAGATAATTCTGAACAACCAGCCCGGATTTCCTCAACTGGAGTTTTCTAATGAATCTTTGTCACTAGAAAATTTCTGCTTGACTTTGGTTCACCTACTGATACTATCATAAAGTCTTGGCTGGTTTTTGTGTAGTCACAATCCAAACATTTTTACCGTCCAGAGGGACTGAATAGTGGGTGCTTGTGCAAGGTTTTTGCTTGCTGCAGCAAATGTGCATGGGGTGTTTGAGATTTATATGAGATTTACAATATTTGTCTGAATTTATCTTCTTAAACTGATTGCTAGAGTAACTATCTTTTTGGCAAAATGTTCCTCAAATGGAATACATAATTCTGTTTTCCTGACTTGATTATCTGTTGTCTTGGTAGAGGGACAATCTTGAGATACTTTCTGAGAGTAGAAAAAGCAATTTGCTGTGGTGGTCCATTAATATTATAGAGCAAGAAGTGATGTAGTCAGTCTTTGGTAGTTTTATTTATGCTTTTTTCTCTGTTTGGAATTTGATATCCTCCATTTCACAACCTTTTTTTTATTTATTCCAAAAATTAACATATATGTTTTCAGTGACTGCACTTGAGAAGTAAGGATGAGGGAACTACTTTGGTTGACTGTCTTCTGATGTGACTATTCAAGAGTGTTAAAATAGGAAGGAATAAGGAGCAGTATTTCTGGGATGACTTTTGTTGATTGACACAGTTGTAGTTGTGATTTGGCCCTATCCTGTGGAGAAGATGACACCAGTCTGTTCATCTTCCTTGTTCATTGCCTAGTTTTTGAACCTGCAGTGATCGACGTTCCTTCTCTGTGCTGCCACCACCTCTTGGCTGCCATCCTCCTCTTGAACATCATTGACATACATCCTGGGTCTTCCTTTTAGCTTTCCTCTGACAAGAGCTGAGTGCTTGCTACATGGAAAAAGGAAATTGAGTGCTCTTATTGATCTGATCTCATGATTCTAAAACAAGGGGCAATTCTTTATGGGAAGTGGTGGTTTTAAAAATTCTTTTGTATAAAACACAGTTACCTTGTGGCAATAAATGCTGCAAGGTTTATCTCTAAGGCCAAATGCCTATTGTGATTCACACAAGGAGCATGTGTATTCTGTATATCTTGCAGAGCATGATTCATACTGGACAATACTTTTTTTAAAAGAGTTCATTTTTCAATGTAATTTATCTTTTTTCTGTGAAGAAACTCAGATGCATGCAGTGGTTCTAAATGGACCAGCACTGCACCACAGCGTGACCATTTTCCTTAATCCCAGCCTCCCATATTTCTGCTTTAATAGCCTATAGAAATGGAACTGTTCTTCACTTTACACATCATTTGCTTTATGCACTGAATTGCTCAAAGCAACGAAACTGAAAAGTAATGAGCCATTCAGATGATTTTTACTAAAATTAAGACTTCCATACTGTGCTGCTGCTTGGCTTCCCGTGAAAGCAAGTTGAGTGCTGTCTGGTCAGAACAATAATCTTAAGAACAGGGTATTTAAAGAAACAGTTAAACTTCAGGTACATATGGAGATGCCTAGTTTGCTGAAGGACAAGGTGAGAACTTCCTCAGCAGCCTTTTGTTGATAAGTTTTGGGCATTTCAGAAGTGTGGATGTTTGGCCTTGCACGATTATGGGCTAGAAAATATATTTAAAGAAATTCATGAAGATGAAAGTAACTTCTGGTTCTTGCCTTTCCAGATGAAAAGCATCTGATATTCACTAGAGCTCATTGGCTGTTGCACTAAGACATTTGGAAAGCTGTTATTGAGAGTCATGGCTTGTAACCAAGTCCCACACTGTGCTGATCAAGTGCAGAGATTTTAACAGGGAAGATCTATCCTGTGTGGTAATTCTGATGGCCTTTAAAAGAGAAGTCGTTTTCTATATAAATAGATCTATTAAAGGAAAAGATAAAAATGGCTGTAGATGGGTACAGAAGATGACCCCGTTGCTAATGGAGTTCATGTTGTATTTTCTGGCTAGTTCACTCATACAAAGCCTGCTCTTCCTGCCTTTGAAAATGTGCTTTCTTTTTAATCAGAAAATTCAAACTCAAGGGATAAAGCATAAGACAGGAGATTGGCTTGGTAATTATGCAGTTGGAACTCTTTATTGCTCCACAGAGCTGGAATTTGAGAGGACATTTGTGTTACACTGCAGGCATCAGGGCTTGCTACTAAGCTGAAAACAAGATGAAAGTTCACATTTTCACTTGTCCATGGGGTTGAGGTTCAAGTAATAAGTCCCACACAAGACATGTCCTAGTCAAGAGAACCAACAGTGTTCTACAACTTTAGGCAAGAAAATCTGTGTCATCATGAGAACAATTCTGAGTATATTGAGTGTCAGATACGGAGTCCTGCTTTATTTTCATAATAATATAATGGAGTTGTAAGTAATATCAATATGTAGTATTTTCTTTTGGCTTTTTGCACAAGTAGATTGGCTTTTTTAACACTGTATTTATGTGTGCTTTTATTCCAAATCCATATTCCAATGGATAATGAAATTAAAACAAACTTATTTTCATTTAGGGAAGATATTATTTGACTGTTTCATGTGTCAGGGATATGTTTTGGTGACCAGAAGGCTGTTCCTGTTTTGTGTTCTGACCTGTATGGCTGTAACTGTGAGTTCTTTCTACAGAAGTTGTAATAATGCTCCTGTAGTTGCATTAGAGGCAAACCTTCATGAAGTGATTTAAGTCCTGAAGAGAAGGGCTTTTTCCTGTAGTGCTGTGGACTTTATTAGTTGTTTGTCCCTATTGGTGGGCTTTCCAAACTGCCCAGCCCCAATTTTGTGTCTATGGAGTTGTGAAGAGCATTCTTGGTGCTTAATTTAATATTGTCCTGACATCAACTACAACCCAGGCAGAGGAGGACACGTAGCAGAGTTCTCTGAAGACCCAAAAAGTGCAAAGTGCAAATAGATCATCTCTTCCATCCTGAAAATGAGCAAATCACCAGACCTAGACACAGGAAGGAACGAGTCTTTTCTAGTCAAAGTAAGAGATCAGAGGGCAGGGAATTAAATTGCGTTTACTACATAAACCTGGTACTCTGAAATAAGTGCAATATTAACCATGACCTTGTGATGCAAAAAAGAATGCCAACAAACTTAGCATTATTAATTGCAGTGAATTCAGTGGCACGTACTTAATATTTGAGTGTTTGGACCTTTTGATCACAATCTTTTCTATCACTAAGGAAGCCTGACCTTGCCATTTCTCTTCAGAAAGTTTGAAATTGGAATATCTGATCTTAACACTTAACATTTAAAATTTTTATTTATTATATAATTAACACTTAAAAATTAACACTTACTATTAAGAAGGCTCTTTGATATTGTTGATACCTGTGACCAAAGAGCAAACAATTTTTGTTTGTTTGAATATAATGTCTTTGGGAGAAAGGCAGCTTTTGTCTCTTAAGTTAGAATCTGTTCCTCTGTGGAGAGATGTAAAAAATATACATATTTTTTGATCAATTTGTCAAAGCAATCTGGTTTCTTTCTTCTCAGATGTGACCAAAAACAAACATGTAAAACCAAATCTTAAGTGTTTAGTTTATTACAAAACCTTTGCAATGATGCTAAATAATCTTTAATGTCTTGGGTGTAATGCAGGTCTCTGAGAACTTGCAATGGTATTAACATATTTATGTAGTGGTAAAAGAGAACAGAAGGTGGCTACTTGGCAGTGCAGCTGTAGGGAACGGAGAGCACCAAGCTGGAGGAGGAAGCAATCACCTGGATAAAGCACCCCAAGTTACTCCTTGTGCTTTCATGAAATACTCCCAGGGTGATGTTGTGATTACTGGATATCTGTTATTAATGAAGAGTTCCAAATGGTTTTACAGGGTGTGTTTAATCTATCAAGTGCAGAAAGCAGAGGTTTCCAAATGTTGAATTTTCTCCTGTTATAGTAACTCCCAGCCTGGTCTGCCCACTCTTGCTGTGTGTGATTCTGTGACCTCTGCTGCGCTCCTAGCAAAGGATGGGAACAAATCTTTTCAGAGTCAGGGCTCTGTTGGCAAAGGTAGCACAAACAATGAAATAGCTTGAGAGTTAAAGAAATCAGTGAAATATGGATACGTTGGCCAGTAGCCAATCTTTTTATAATCTGAGTAACACAGAGTAAGTTCTTTGAAATAATCAGCACTTGGCTGATACTAAAGCCCACTTCATTTGTAAGATAAATCACTTTTTTTTCTAGGAAGTGTTGGTGTCTCTTGATGCTATTCAGTTGTTAGAGGAAACACTAACACAGCACCACACTTCATGGTGCTTACACATATTCACATGCATTCCAACTTTGTGATAGAAATACTCTGTGTTGTAAATTTAAGAGACACGGATCTGTTTTGTTTAGCAGAAGAGGTTGTAAAACACCTGGACTTGCTCAGTTTAAGGTAAGGCTGAGGGTGAGTAATTTGGAGTCAATTTCTTACAAATGAGTCTGAAGTGCATTTGAAATAAATGCATACCTGTGTTTAATATTGTTGAGGAGATAAAGTGAAGACTTAAACCACAGAAACCCAAATTCATTTTCTATCCTTATAGAGATAACACAGTGCTTGATTCATTAGTAATAAGATATTTATGTTGATCTGTTTTTGAAATGACTTTGCATATTTTTATTTCTGGCTGTTGTGCACGCAGCTTATTTGTGAGAGACTTAAGTGCTCACAGTAGCTGAGTAGAAGATGGTTGTATACATATGGATTTGATAAATGGGCATGAATTCTAGAGTATCTGTTCTCCATAATATTTTTCTGTGAGACTTAAACCATAATATGACTTAAGTTCACATATTCAAGGGATTCCCAGAAAAACAAACATTACTTCCTCTTCCAAATCTTCTCATCAATGTTGTTTTCCAACACTATGCTGGTTTCCAACAGAACAGATGTTTAACAAAATGACCTAAAGTGTTGTTCTTCACTAGTGATACTTTGCAAACAACAAGGTTCACTTACAGATGTTGTCTTAAACCATGTAATCGAGCACAAATCAACAAATAATGTCTGTTAGCCAGGAGTTTTGATTAAAATTCAACTTTTCAGGAAGAATTCTGTAGAGATGTTACATGCTTCTAATAGTATGTAAGAGAATTTCATGTAAGAGGAGGCCTGAAAACAGTGTACACTTGATTTCAGGCTGTTGTTTCATTCCAGTAGTGCCCATGAAGGGGTTTGTTCTTTGCTTCAGAGACCCAGGCTGATGGTTCTTGTCACCAAGCAGCCTCCTCCATTGTGCTTGCCTAACTGCTTGTGCACCTGTTGCTGAACTGGCAAAACAAATAGTGGTTTGTGAGCCACATCAGGACCTTGGTAGGGCTTGCAGTGGAGTTTTGCAGTGGTTGTGGCCTTGGACTTCACGGGGAAACAAAGCAGTATCTTGAAGCCCTGGTGTAGATGTGCAGTGTGCTGTGAATCTCTTGCCAGGAGCTTCCTTGGCTTCAAGCACATAACCATCATCATTTCACTGAGTGTTCCCTCAGAATCATAGAATCTTAGGGGTTGGAAGGGACCTCTAGAGATCATTGAGTCCATCCCCCCTGCCAAAGCAGGAAACAGCTGATGGATTTGGATTCACCCTATAGCATGTTGTGTGCTAACTTTTGTGTACAGATAAGGCCTTAAGCTGCTGAGGTAAAATAGCTGAAACTTATTTATCTTAATTAGTTTTCTAACATTTACCTGAGTTTCAGATTTTGACCCACAAGAGCCTTCCTAAGAAGGTTTGCACTCATGAAATCTTCATGTCTCTAGTAACAAACCAGGAGCCTCACTAACATTATTGCTATGATCACAAGGCAGGTTCTCATGTAAAGCTGACATCCAGCAGCCCGTGCTTAATTTGGTGCCAGAATTCTTTCCTGAAATACTCAACATGATTGGGAAAGGCAGGATACACCAAGAAGGCCGGTAGGATTTCCAGTCTTCAGGAATTTCCTAAATCAATACAATGGTTTTGAAAATTTCTCTTAGATATCAAAGCTTATCTTAAAAATATGTTTTCGTTTCAATCATCACAGTCTAGTCTACAAATGTATGTTCAGTGACATTAGTCTCAGTGTTTAGAAAATGCAATTTTTTTCCAGGAATAGTGAAGTAATTATTTTTAGAGGCACAAGATTTTATGCCACTTTAATGCCTATAATTTTATCCCAGTTGCTGCATATTGGTATGAAACACACAATCTTCTGTGTGTGGAGGTGAACAAATACCTGCCTTTTAATGCTTTTAGGATCAGGACCCCAATTCTGAATATTGTCAGCTTTGATTATCCCAGTGAAAAGCATAAGATTGTAACCGAGATAGAAGAGATTATTCAAAACACATGTGGTTTAGGTTGTGAGAACATCCACTGAGGATATAATGGAGAGAAGAAAGGTCAGTGACACCGGTGCTGGTGGTTCAGGGATCTCTCAGCTTGGACTGACCTGATAGAGGGAGTCTGGCAGCATGGGGACAAAATAAATGCAGCTGTATTGCTTCCAGACACGAGCTGCCTCCTGCACAGTTAACTTGAGTGTCATTGTACTCCTGCCATGATGAAGCTGCAACCTGGAAAAGCCACCAAAGGATGACTGAAGGCCATTTTTTTGTTGTTGTTGTTCCTCTGTAGTTTAAAAGCTTTATGGAGGTACCTCATAACAGCAGCATGATGAAATACAACTTACTTCTTTGGAACTGTTAATCTTGATTTGCCAGACCATCAGTTTTCTAATTAGTTTTTGCAAAACTTCAAACTAATTTAAAGCAATAATGTAAGATTATCTAAGTGTCAGCTGGTTGAATTCAGCACATTAAGTCACTTGATGTTAAGTATTCCCTTCAGACGAGGGCAGCCCCTCGAAGCAGAGCGCTGGGTTTGCAGGGTGTGTTGGTTCATGTAGAGCACATCCTGTTCTCCATCACAGCCAGTAGGCAAAGCTGGGAGCTCATCACACGGGCAGCATGGAGCAGAAGCCTGCAGCTGGTTTGTGGAAGTGTAGAGATGTAGCTTCCAAAATGTGGAGTCAGCTGCAGTCATCAGTACCTCCTCTCATGCAGAACCATCATTGTTTCTTTCATCTAGAAGATTTTTAAGTCATGACTTTTAAATAAATTTTTTGGGGATGAATACCTGATTTTTTCCACCTTTATGGCCTTGCTGGTAAGAGTTTAGTTTGGTTCAGGCCTTTGCTTTTTGCAGTGGATGCCTGCCAAGGGTACTTTGTGGATGCTTGGGTTAAATTTAGTGCTGTCTTCCTTATTACCCCTTAGTAAGAAAACGTGCTCTGGTTTGGGAAATTGCTACTGCCATCCTGTGTTTCTGTCCTCTTCTCTCCCTTTCTACTTCAATATCTCTGTGAATCTCCTTCATTGTTTCCCTATTTCTGTCTTTCTGACAATTCCAGTTTTCAGCCTATTCAGCATCAGGCCGCAGTGCTGCGTGTCAAAAAGAGAGGTGCTTATGTTAATGGTGCTGACACTCAAACACCATCATGGGCTTTAGACCATGAGAAGGAGCATAAAATGAATGTCTTCAAGCCTTTGTGTCAGGCTGTGTGTAGATTTGGTAGTTGTGTGCTCTTCGCAGCATTTACAGGTTGTTCTTTATTGCCCTGAAGGCTGGGCATGATCTAGAAATGGTTTGATGTTGGAAGATCAGGATGAGGATTTTGGCACACAAGCCACGTTCATGGGAAGCATACTCAGCTCAAAGTTGTAGAGTTAAGCAGATAGATTTTGCCAAATTGTCAAAGATCAGATAGATGACATCATGGTAGAATTATTGTCTTTAATCAGTGTGTGTCTCATTTATTTCTATTAAAGATACTTGGAGTGAAGTCCCTGATGCTCTCAACCTATTTGACATATCCTGTGAACTTGGTACATTCTTTGAGCCTCCTTTCAGACACTTGTCAGCAGAGCCCCATGTCCTGGTAACATCCCTGGCTGAAAAACGAAGTGTTTCATCACACTGGTTTTCAGTTTGGTCCAAATAAATATTCGATACCAGCTATGCCACTAAACGATACTGAGAAGTAACGTGCCTGGTATCATGTTGTCAAATGTGCTGATGGAACAGTGGGGCAGTGAGGAGCCTGGAACGAGCAGCGTGTCACAATGTGGAGAGATCATGAGATCACTGGGTGACACGAGTATGTAGCCTACAAGAACATTCTTTCAAACAGAACATCTGCTCCATGTCTTAAATTGTGGATTCTGGCAATGTCTTGACATTTGGAGAAGAAAAAAAGCCAGGGATGAGTTTTCCTGCATTCAGCAGAGGTGTGCAGATAAGCAGTGCGAGTCCTGCCCAGAGGTGCCTGAATTTAACAGAGGAGGTGGTAGGAAAGGGGATGAGTGAAATGAATGTCCCCACAAAATATCTAACTCTTTCATACCAGACTAATGGAGCTTCTGCAGCTGAATTAATTGTGCATTATCGATGCAATCAGTTTAATTAGGAGAATGGATTTGTTTATATTAGACTTTACAAACAGTACAAATGAAAAATATTTTAAAACCAGGCATGCTTCCAATATGTTTTAACTATCTCATCTTTCAATATCACCCCTTTTTCAATCTAAGAACTACTATTTTTCTATCTTTAAAACTTTTATTTACAGCCTGCCTTAAGTGTATACTAAATTGGGCTCTTTATTACTCTTTATGTTGATCTTTCGATGTAAACCCTTAGGAAATCCAAGCTGCATTTTTAACCCCTTTTCAAGGCTATCAACATGGAGTTCTCTAGACACTTGTAAATGAAACATTTTTATTAAGTAACTCATAAGAAATGTTGTAGAACCCTCTAGGTCATTTGTTAAAGATTTGCTGTGCTTGTCGTTGGTGATGGGAAAGAATGATACAATGCTGAGAAATGTTGGAGGAGGAAATTAAAAGTTTATTGTTTTATGTCCATCGGTTGGAAATGGGTCATGCTCAGGTCTCAGATGTATTTGAAATGACTTTGTGAAGCACCCCTACCATGGGGCTTTTTTACGTAATGAATGCTGCTTGCAGGTTTTCTCCCCATTAAGGAGTATATTTTCTATAGTAGAGACAGATAAACTATATTAATACAATACTAAGTTTGCTTACATAAAATCTGGTGAACTTAAGAAAAACAAAGCATAATGGGTTCCCAGAAGAGCATTAATTTGGTATCTTCTGTACTGTGTGGAATCAGCTTTACAACATGAACACGAATGTATCATAGAATCATTTAGATTGGAAAAGACCTTTAAGGTCATTGTGTCCAACCATTAAGCTAACTCTACCAAGTCTGCTGCTGAGCCATGTCCCTAAGCACCATATCTACACATCTTTTAAATCCCTCCAGAGTCGGGGACTCCACCACTGCCCTGGGCAGGCTGGTCCAGTGTTTTATAAACTTTTTGGTGCAGAAATTTTTCCCAATGTCCAACCTAAACTTCTCCTGGCACAACTTGAGGCCAATTCCTCTTGTTCTATTGCTTATTACATGGGAGAAGAGAATGACTCCACCTGGCTCCAACGTCCTTTCAGGTTGTTGTCAAGAGCAAGAAGGTCTCCCATGAGCTTCCTTTTCTCCAGGCTCAATGCCCACAGGTCCCTCAGCCACTCCTCACAGGACTTGTGCTCTAGACCCTTCACCAGCTTTGTTGCCTTTCTCTGGACCTTCTGCTTTACCTACCTCAGACCTTTACATCCCTGCTGCTTACCTGAAGCTAGGTGGATCTACATAGCCCTAAACTCAGTGCTTTTGAATATCCTTCTCTGGCATAATCAAACTATTTAGGTACCTATTTTTTGTATTGGTGTGGGATCGATCTTTCAGGACTCAGTTTAGAGAAGTCTGCCAGATATGCTGTCAGGAAACAGATGATTGGTCTAAAAAATGGAACAAGCCAAAGAGATGAACTCTCCTGTACAGCAGAAGTTTTCTGGAGGTGTAAATAGACTTACAAAGATAACAGTCCCAAAGTGTGTGGGCTCATAGGGTAGTCCAGAGGAGTGGTGGGGGCTCATGCCAGCTCAGAGAGCTGGAAGGCAGGAGTTGCTGCCACAGGATACTTGTGGGCTGGCTGAACTGGTGCCTCACCCAGGGCTGGGCAGTCTGGGATTGAACCACATGCTGAGGAGAAGGAGACTCTGTAGTCCTCGAGTTCAGGTGCACAACTACAATTGGATTTCTGGGTTACATCCTTGGGAGTTTAGGACATTTGATCCTACTTTATTGAAGCTTCCCAAAAAGACTCCAGCAGCCAAGCAGTTCTAATTGAGTCTGGCTCCCACGTTAATTTACGGAGGATGAGATTCTGGGAAAGGTAAAGTCTATATGGGATTAATTATTAAATGTGAAGTTTTTTTCAAAGGGGCCTAAGAGAATGAAGTGCCAAGTTCCATTAGTCACCTTTTAAATAATCCCAACCAAAAAGCCCAGACAATTCTCTTTGCTTAAATTCTCTTGAAGACTTTTAATTCAGTTGCAAGCCAGCATCTATTCGAAGGGTTTGCAGCCTCCTCTTGCTTGGCACTCACTTTACACACCACAAAATCTGGAAACAAAGACTGAAATTACTGGAGTTAGAGAAGGGTTGGGTTTACTGTGTGCCTCATTAAGTGAGGGGAAGAAAGCAAGATGCAAGTGGAGGTAGTGCCATTTCCATCTCCAACTTAATCTTCTAAGATGATAAATTCCATTTTCTCCTCACCAGACTTGTCATGTGTAACTCTCGTGGATTTGTGACACACCTTCATCCAGTGTTGTTACAAAAAAGAGAAAATATGATGTGGACCTCGTTGAAGGAGTGTTGCTGAGGAGTTACCCGCAGTGTATGAGGCTTGTTTTTGTTGGGTTCTTCCTTAGTACTAATAATCAGATCACCTACAGATGGGGAGGGAGGTTCTATTCTTCTATTTCATGGGGGCTTGGGGGTTAAGGACCTCCTGGAATTGGGGAAACCATATGGTCTGCCCAGCAAATACCAGTAGGTGATATGAGGATGCCTACTGTACAGTTTTAAAAATCTATAGCTGGGACAGATCACGGAATGTTAGGGATTGGAAGGGACCTCGAAAGATCATCTAGTCCAATCCCCCTGATGATTAGTTGTAGTTGATCTCCCTTTCTCAACTATGTTTTGATGCAGAATTAAAACAAGGGTACGTTTCTGTAACACCAGAATCATTTTTGGTTTCCATAGTGAAGTTTTACCACTCTTCAGTGGAGGACCAAAGGGGAAATGAGTGTTCTGTGCCAAAGAATTATCTCAAAACACTCAAAATAAATATAATGGTGTAAGACCACCATATACATCCAATGGGATTAGTCCAGTTAATCCAGTGGTGATTAGAAAAGATTATACCTTTGTTTGGAACCTTTCATGGATTAACCTGGCTGGTTGAGGTTGATCAAATTAGACATCGTTTTTCTAATTGGTCCTTTAGTTACATAACAGATGGCAAATATTCACCTTAATTGGAGCACAGCCTTTTATTTACCATTTTAAAGTATAGCAGCTGAGCTGATTCTTTAATGCAAAACCGTGAAAATGAGAGAAGACATTCAATTTTTTATATTAGTGAGGTCTTTATGTACTTTCATAAGAATTAAAGCATTTTTGATGGAGATGCTTCAGGATTATTTTCCTTCTTTCTTTTTCTTTGAAAAGGTGCTTAGAAGGTACCTTAGTTCCCTAATTTCCTCTAATCTAGTTCTCTAGTGTGAAATCACCAGTTAATGAAATATTAATAGTTCAGTTTAAAGTACTTGTAAATCTCAGTACTTTGGTTTAAAGTGTTTGTGAATCTCAGTACTTCATGGCATTTTTTTTTAGTCCTTTGATTAATAGAAGTTATTTGTTAACCAGACAAAATACTTGGTTTCTCTCAAACCCAAAGTCCTGCTTCAAAACATGTTTCTGTATGATTGAAACAAATGAAGCAAATTTAAAAGAATATTTTGTCTCTGTCACAAACCATTGTGGTGGACACGGGGAACAGCACTTGTTGTCAATGTTCTACCAGTAGCATCAAAGTTATGGTTTTACTTGTGGTCATTATCACTCTCTATTAAGTGGTTTCATGGCAAGCATTAGTCCTTGACTGCTCAAGCACAGCCTGACAAGTCCTGGTATCATGGTGGCCTCTGCTTTCCTTGGGGCTGCAGTTTGTAACCCCGTTCTTCCCTCCCCTGCATCGGTTGGCTTCTGGGTGGGCTTCTTGGCTTGGTGCATCCCTGAGTTTCTCCAGCTTCTCACTCTCTTGCCTTACATGCGGTGTGCAGACCATTGTCCTTGTTCCTGATTGCATCATTGCTCAAGACTTTGGCTGTGGCATCCCAGGCAACAAACTCAGTGGCTAAAATTCCTGGACATGTCCAGGAATTGCTGTGGCAGAAGCTGGCAAATTTAACTGCCTGGCTTTTGGTGGGGTTGGTTTGTTTTGAGGGGGTTTTTTTGTTGTTTTTTTGAAACATACTCATTTTTTTTGCAAATTTTGATGACCCAAATGTGAAAACATTTGGTAGCTTGTTTTGATGCATTGTCTGCTTATAGCTTTACAAAAATAATTTCTGTAATGGGATTTTCATCATAGCAGCCTAAAAGCAAGTTCAAAATAAAAATAAGTCTGCATTTATATTCCTGTTCAACAGCAAGTAACTGCTCGTAGTGCCAACAAGCATTGTGTGCATACAGGGCCCAATTTTTATTGTCATGACAGTGAATTGACATCCTGGGGCCAATTCCTTAAGTCATAACTTTGGTTTTACTCGATCGTTACTCACAAAAGCTTGACTAATTTCATTTGGGAATGACTGAGTAGCTATGCATTAAGTAAAAACTGGCTGAGCACCACTGGGATTAAACCACTGGGATTAGTAGAGGCTGGAAAATGGCAGTTGTGTCTCATTAACTTGGTAATTTTTAAGCTTTTCTCACTTCTGACAATTCTCTAGTGCAGGTGTAGGTCTTTGAATAGTGAGTTGAAGGCTTCTGATAATAGGCTTTTTTTAAGCTTGTGGACTCCTGAAGCTGGTTCATTGATTCTCCACTCTTGCCCCCCATCCAGTTTTCTGTGGACCTATACAAATCGTCGCTGCAGACAGATGTGTGTTTTTATTTCTACTGTAGGTAGAAATCATATTGCAGTCTTAGAACATGGCTTTTGTGCAGGAGAGAGTCACCTGCCTCCCATGTCTCAGGTTTTCTACAAGAAGGTGAGGGACACGATGGGGACAATGGTTTAATCCAGTGTGGTTGCTGCTAAAATCTGTGTTATCAGGGTGATCCAGAGATCTTGGCCTGTTTCTGGTCAACAGTTGCTAGTCAGGGGCTTTACTGGCTTCCTCCTGAACCTCCTGCATTGTGTAGGGTTTGCACGTGCCCTACTCTTTCTTCAGGTGAACTTTCTCATTGATGTAGTTCCTGTGTTGGTGCCTGTTTGCCTGAAATGAGTCTATTGTATTTAGGATAATGTAAGGCCAGCTGGTTTCACTTGAGCATGTATATATTTCTTATTCAGGAGAGAGAGCGTGGAATTGTATCACTTAAGATTGGTGAGACGCCAATCTGAGGGTGGTGAGATGCTGGCACAGGTTGCCCAGGGGGGTTGTGGAAGCTCCATCGCTGGATGTGTTCAAGACCAGGTTGGATGAGGCCTTGGGCAACCTGGTCTAGTGGGAGGTGTCCCTGCCACAGCAGAGGTTTGGAACTAGATGATCTTTGAGGTCCCTTCCAACCCAACCCAAACCACTCTATGATTCTATGAAGATTCCTTAATTTGTGGGTTGAACGGTCAGTGCTTTAAACCTCACACATGGCACAAAGGAAGCCAACTATTTTCACCAAGGAATTTCAACTTGTATATATAATTTATTTTTTTTTTTTCTGGCATCTGTCAAAGACTGGCTTGGTGACTTTGAGCCCATCATTGAACTGTTCTTTAATTTGTACAGAGAGGCTTATTGGCATTCTGAAAAATAATTCTTATTTGTGGGTAAAATTTGTGAAGCAAACGTCACATAACCCGAGCACAGCGTCGTGCCTGCAGCCTCATGGTCATTGTGAGAAATCCCTAGAGGGGCTTGGAGCTTTGGGTAGTGGTTCGACTTGATGATCTTAAAGGTCTTGTCCTATCCCTTCCCTGCTAACAGAGGAAGCCAATACCACCCATGTACTGGGAAGGTGTTTGTGGTATTGGGATGGCAGGCGTCACACAGAAGAAAAAGTTCTTTCCAGAAATAGTGAAGTGTAGGAGGAGTGAGAAATTGCAGTAAGGTTTTTTTTTTTTTGTCAAAATATTTTTTCAATGAACAGTGGCATTTGTATCAAAATATGAAAGTGGTTTTTTCTGCTTCAGATGTTAATAAACAGAAGTGTTTGCAAAGCCAATAGAACTTCTGTTGAAAGCTTGCGAAATGTTTTGAGCTTTAATTTTCATTGAGGAGGCAGAATATGCTAGTGAGAAATTAAAATAAACAAAAGCCAACACCAACTACTCAGTTTCCTGAGGAGAAAAAAAATTAAGCGGGATTTTAAAATTGGCTCAGTTTCACTTATCAGGAGGTGGGGGGCAAGGGTGGGGTGGGCAAGTAGCTGAAGCTTTTGCAGCCCCTGGTTCATCAGCTAAGGTACAAGATTTGTGTAGTGACTTTTTCTTTGATTTCAGTTTTTCATTCTTTGCTTTCCTTCCTACGTGCATCTCAAGCGCTGAGGAGGAAATTAAATCCTGAAATTGAAGTAATAATTGAACAACACAGCGTTTGTACAGGAGAGACTATATGGCCACAGGGAAAAAACCTCAATTGAAACGGTGCCATTTCTAGATTTTTCTGTGATACCTCTGATGAATCTTTCATTTTTCCCATTTTGTTTTACTCTCTGTTATTCTTTTGTGGCAGCAGGTTAATTGCCAGCCTGTCAGTAGCAGAGTCTCTCACCTGTCAGGAAGCTGGTGGTCAGGGAATAAGGCTGCAAAAAAAATATCAGAAAGCTCCAAGTGCTGTTTCATATCTGTACAGTAGCTGGTTCCAGTGAAATTACACCACTTTTGCAAGCATTTAAGGAGAAATCGACCTCAAGGTTTATCTCTTAAGTGTGTGCTGTAGGAGTGAGAATCATGGAAGGGCTCACAAACGTGTCCGCTTGTGTGCACGTGGGGAGGCTCGTTGGGTTCAGTAAGGCCAGCTATTGATGCATTGCTCAATTTAAGCAATTCTTAATGGCTTAATTTCTTAATTAAGATTGCTTTTCTATGTTAGTTTGGTACTGTATGATATAGGTATTTGTTACAGTGAGTGAAGATCGTTAATTCATCAGTTGTTCATTAACTTTGTGCATAAGAGCATAGAGATTTTGCTACATAGTAGAGGGAGAAGTGAGCTAAGAGATGAAGTGTTTTTACCCAAGTTTTGAGTAAATGGAAGCTCTGTTGACCTCAAGGTATCACTGTGTATCAAAGAAAATACAGGAAGATGATGGAAATTTGTAGGTAAATCAATAATAGAGTTGTGTATGACTATGGGATGTGGAGACACTTGTGCAGCCAATAGGTTTTGCATTCTGCCAACATAGATAACAAACACCACGTACAAGGGTAGCTGATCCTCAGGGTGGCCAGATAAGAATGTGACACCCTCAAACCCCATCTTTCCTTATGTGGTATTTGAATCATATTTCAAGTCAACCAAGTTCAGATGTGGCCGTGCTAATGGAATATTTGGAAGTGCCCCACCAGTGCTGTCTGCTTCTTTTGGTGTGTGTGCTTGACAGGAAAAGATCTGTGACCTTGTTCCTGTATAAGACTATGCTCCTTGAGGAGGCAAATGGATTATGATTAGTTGATTATAGATTATAGCTTAACCCCTAATCCTGCTTGCTTTAAGTGTCTTCTCTATAGTAGTTTGTATTTTGCTGCTGTTTTCTTATTCTTGAAAAAAACAAAACAAACTTTTTGACATCAGCAGCAAAAAATGATTGGGGTTTTCAGGTTTTCTTCTTGCCCCCTGACCCTGATATTTCTGAAAGGTCAAAAGTTTCAAGCTCCTGTGTTAATGAAGCTCATTTTGACAAACTCTCTTCATGCTGTTCCGTAGTGTCCTGGTGCTGTTCAGGAGCTCACATGGTAGAAAATTTTATTAATTCTAGTGCTACCACCTCATTTTTATGGTGTCATGGGAGAAGATGAGTTTAGTTCTGTTTTGTCGTTTTGTTTTTTGTTTGTTTGGTTTTTTGAATGGGAATTTCAAGGAACGTCTCAGAAAAAGAAATATTGTTAGAATCTTCAAAGACATTGCCTTTTTTTATCCCCAAAGCCAATTCTTATTTCTTATCAATTCCTGAGAATGATGGTGTTTGAACTGTGGGGCTGAGCTCAAAGCTAACACTTTCATGTTTCTGTGCGTGGAAACAAATCCCCTGTTGCTGGAGTCCTGAATATTTTGGGAAATGTCATTTATTATGAATGTCTAAGAGCAATGGCTTTAGAAATGTCTAATGTTTCTCAGGAGTTGTAGCCCTTCTGCTCAGCAGAGCAGTGTAGGTGCAGCTCCACAGCATGTTGCACGTGTGCTCTGGGTTGCTGCACATCTGTGCTTCCAACAATAGAAAGAAAGCTGCTGGGTCTACCAGATGTGAAGAAAAAAAATAAATCTGGACAAATCTGTAACTCCTAAATTCAGACTCCTAAGAAAAATGAGGAGGAAATGTCTAGAGGAAGATGGATTGATGGTCCTCCAGCGTCTGATTTCAGTGATCTTTGAACTGGACGCTTCAGCAAAGTTGAAACCTGGTTCTTTCTGCTGGGTTTTTTAAATAAATGTGTATTCAGCAGCTGGTCTACCCACAGGAAAAGGAAAAGGAGAATGAGAGTGTTACCCACCAAGCTGACAGGAAGGGTTTAGATTGATGTTCCAGGAGCACCTCTGCAAAGTGGTTCCTGACAGAAGGGAGACAAGCTCCTGGTGGGAAGGAGCTGGGAAGGTGTACAGGAAGAAAAGCAGCTCTTTTAACCACGCTCTGGGACACCCAGCTTTTCCCTGCCCTTTGTACATGCACAGGCTTAAATGCCCTTGATTTTCCTGAACACAATGATAACTGGGCAATATTGAAGGTTGTGAAAGTACCGTACAGAGTCTGGATGTTGGGAATATGATAGAAGTGTGGGCTGGTGGCCTTAGGAAGCCATAGTAGTAATGCGGATTATAGGGTAAGATTTTTTTTATTGGATGAATTCCATATAGTATTAATAAGCTAGTAATTCATTAAAAACTTTAACTGCAGAAGTTGTTTTTTCTAAGCCACCTAAGGGATGGCATGTCACCATCTTTAAGGTCCCTTCCAACCCAAACCATTCTATGATTCTATGTTCATTCCAAAATTTCTGATGTATTCTTAAGAAATTTCTCCTAGGTGTCCAAGATATATCTTATAGAAAATAAGCACAAGGTGGGGAGTCTTCTTAATCACTGTATTTGTCATGCTGATGTTTAGCAAGCAACTCTATTGGATTTTCCTGTAAACAGCACTAAGTTGTAGAAAAAATATTTATTTTCTCAGAGGTAGCTATAAATGGAGAGTAGGAAAATGAACAGGATTTCAGGAGTTTGCACAGTTAAACTGTGCTGATATTATGGCTTGCTTTCCTACATTATAATGTATATGTTGGACTGAAGTAGGCAGTATATTTTTAATATTTTTAGCAAGAACTTACGTATTTGTCTTAGTTCAATAGATTACTGAAAATCTATCAAATGTTCATGAATAGTAAAAAAAAGTTGATATAAAATGGGATTTTACTCCTTTCTTGCATCTTGAAGACCTTTATTTCAAACTTTTTTCATGATTTGTTTTTTTTATGTGCTGATTAATGTATTCCAAATTCCTTGCAAAAGCAAATGTACATTTAAAAGATAAGGCTGTTAAATTCCCTTTATGTGTACAAGTTCCATACAAAACATTTTGTCCCCATTTAGTGGATTTCAGTCTATTTGCAGCTGTATAGTTCAGCTGGGCAAGCATGAATTGAGCTTTTAACTGGTTGGGGTTTTTTTTGTATTTGTAACTTTGTATCTTTGTATATTTGTGCATTTGTATATTACATATTTGTAACTGTATATTCATGTTTAACTTTGTAACTTGGTAGATTCGTATATTTTGGTTTTGTAACTATGTTTGTATATTTGTATATTTTGTATCTGTAACTTTTCTTCTCTATTCAGTAGCTAGGCACAAACACATATGAAATGACAGAATTTAGGGGTGAATGTTTCAGGAAGTGAGAAGGGAACGGTGGTGAGATGGTTTTGCTCTGTTAGAAAAAGGCTTGAGGAGGTCATGTCTGTAAAAGGAATGGTCTTGAGCTAGAGATTAATAGAATTAGGAAAGCTGTTCCAAAATGTGACTGCAACAGAGCTGAAAGATGTTCAGTGGTATAAGGAGTTAAGAGTGGGGACGAGGTGATGAATGGTCCAGAAGAGTGGAGGAGATTAATTCATAGAGGCTGAAGGAGGCAAATCCATGGAGGATACTGCTGGTGTGAGAGGGATGATGTATGGCAATTTGTTTTTGTCATTAATCTGTGGATAATGTGTTTATTGATTAAGGGAGACCCCTGAAACCATGCACTGGAGCATCTCATTAGGGGACAAATTCTAATATTCTGGGTTGGAGAGGGACTTTACTCTCTGAGCTGCTTCACTGGAAAGAAAAGGATGATTTCTGTAGCATTCCTGTAATTCATTTTTGCTTTGTTTCATCAGGTCAGTGAAATGGGAAACAAGTCCCAGATGCTTAAGTACTATGGGCTGAGGTGTATGCCAGTGTTTCAGGAAGTAGAAAGCTTTTTAAAGGAATACTTGTCACATCTTAATGGCAAATCTTGCCTATAAATGCTAATAAACATCATTTCCAAAGGTGCTGTGGTTCTCTGAGCCAAGGGCTCTTTGAACGTTTTGCTGTTGCACTTTTGCACAAATATGTAGCTAAAACAACCCACTGCTTATCCATGTGATAGAAACAGACTTTTTAGATGTCACTGCTGTATTTGATTGACTTGTCGACCTTAATTGCTTCAGTTGGCTAAAGACTGGATCTGGTTTATGTAGAGTCGAATTTAAAGGTACAAGTTCTCTCATACTCACAGTAGGGTTTTACAATTGAAGTTCAACCTAGATTATATAGAGATTGGAAAACATAATGCCCAATGTGCTTGGGATCCCCTCTTGATTACTAGAACAATGTGAACACTGTTTAAATATATGGCTGTGATTAGGTATAGAAATTAAAATCTTAGTTTAGGCACAGCAGCTCCTTGAGCACACCCTAGTCTGTCACTGCAAATAGGAACAGCACCGTGTGAGAGAAGGAGCAGAGGCAAGTGAATCCATATGCTTAAACACAAAGTTCAGGAGGTTATTTGAGTGAAGAGGAATAGCTGTCAGAAGCTGGAAATCCAACACTCGTGAATCCTAGAGGCAGAGGGCAGTCCAGAGTGGGCAGTGTGAGAAGGAAACTGAAGAGCCTGAAATGGAATTTGAAGAGCAAAGAGTCAAAGACATAAAAACAAACAACGAAAAATTCTTGTGGTATATTAAAGACAGGAAAGCCTGGGAGAGATTGGGCAAGTCCCCTGGGCATGTTATTCTATACCCTGGAGCTGTCAACTGCAGGACTTCATATAGCTTTGTGTGAAGGGCTGATGCTAATGCTTTTGTGCTATCAGACCTGGGGCTGCAGCAATCTCTAGTTTTTCCTGTGTGGTAGTTCCTTCACCATGGGTGTATTCTGCCCCAAAAGTCCACACCAGCCTGTTCCAGTTAACCACAAGATCCAAAAACAACGTCTGAATGTTCCTTGGATAGTTCTGTGATACTTTAGCAGCTTTCAGCTAAATCAGATGTCAGATTTTGAGGACTAATGGGTGTACACTTCTGCATACCTCAAGGTCCCACGGTAATACAAGGCTTTTGGTCTCTAGGAGGGTGTAGATGGATGTTTGTCTTGGCCAGTGTGACAGGCTGCTTGGCTATTGCACTGTATCCAAATAGCATGATCAGGGATGACAGATTAATGCTGAGATACTGTAGAGACATTTATAATGTTCCTGAATCTGCTGTAAGAACCAGCATTACCTAAAATATATTTAAAAACTCCAAATTTCATAAATACTGACTTTGTAAATACTGATTTATTCTGTTCAGAGTCAGATTAAGGGCTCCTATGTTCTCCTTTGTCACACTGAGCTCTCTGATACTATCATCATGTCGAAATTCCCCAAGTAGCAAACCTCCTACACCTGGTCTCTGAAGAGAAGATTGAAAACCAGTCCTCAAGGTCATATCTGCTAAATTTGGAAACCTCTTCACCTGATGTCACTTTTGTTTTTAATGGCTTGTGTCTCTTGCTCTGTTAGTCTTTGCTAAATCACTGTTTGGTGTGTTCTCTCTGGCTGTCATTCACTAAATTACAGCGCAGGCTTTTCAGCATCAGTGAATTTCCATTTCAGGGAGGCTTTGACAGTCTCTTGAATTAGGAAGCTCTTGCAGAGCTTCTCTCATTCAGATGGGGAAGTTTTTCCAAGTTTTGCATATCTGTTTCTCTAAACACTTCCATTTAAAAGCTGTGAGTAGCAGGACACCTGCTCTTAACCTGTGTGATAATGAAACCTGTGTTTCTGTGTTTCTACTGTGTGAGAGTTAAGAAATCCAAAAGGGATGTTCTCTGGGCAGATGCCTCCTGCTCAGGGCAGAGCTCCCTTCTTTGGCTTCCTGCAGGAGCCACGTGGCCAGGGCAGCACTGGGGAAAGGAAGGGTAGGAATGAAGCCCAATTAGGGTTTTTAAAGTTGTCTACTTTGGTGGCTTGAATAAATTTTCTTATGAGTTCTTCCTGTTCCTTACTTGCCTCAGTAACATCTACCCTTCTTTAATTGTTGCTCCAGGTGAGGCATGTCTGTAGGAATAATGCAATCCCAGAGACACCCAAGTTGTAACAACTCTTTTAGTGGGTTAACTGTGGACTCTGCTTCCACCCATAATGCTGCCCAGAACCAGAGAGGTGGTGATGTTAGATGAGATGTGTGGTAGGTCTTCTGGTCAGAGGGCATTGAACAGAGATTTATAAAGAGAATTTGCAAGTAGTTACAAATAAGGTCTCTGCACTAGAAAGGGTGGAATCTGGTAAATTTGAGTGCAGAGATCATGATGTCCTAAAACAGATGAGTAGTGAAGTGGCACAGGCAGGCCAGGGAATGCTGCTGGAGACGGTGAAATGCGGTGAGTAAGCAAAAAAAAGTGTGAGGACATGATATTTCCACAAGATTGGAAAAAATTTGGTCAAGGCAGAATATTGATTCAAAGCTGCATCACAGGAGGTTTCGACGGGATGTTAGGAAGCATTTCTTTACAGAGAAGGTGGTCAGACACTGGAACAGGCTTCCTGGGGAGGTGGTCCGTGCCCCAAGCCTGACAGTGTTGAAGAGGCATTCAGACAACATCATTTATGACATGCTTTAACTGGGTCAGCCCTGAAGTGGTCAGGCAGTTGGACTAGACGGACACTGTAGGACCCTTCCAACTGAACTATTAGCAAGGAGCTGGTTTGTAACTTAGTCCAGAATAGATTAAGTCAGCACTTTCTTCCATGATCTCCTGACGAGTGTCACCACACAAGATTGATCTGAAAGACAAGAGAATACACTTCAACAATTTGACATTTGTGGAATGAGAAGGCAGGAGCTTCATCAGAGGAACTGAAACAGCCTTTCACAATTCAAATGACGTTGCAAAATTTAAGGCCCTGTTTCACAAATCCGCTTTCTTGGCAGAAAACTTAAGTGTGCACTGAAGTTCTGTGGGGATTTTGTGGATTAAGAACTGTATTCCAGAACTAGGATAAACTTTATGCATGCCAAAATGCTTTTTTTGAGCTGGGTTTAAAATGCAGCAAAAGTATTTTTCTTCAGGGCCTGGAATTTCTTGTGCTTTATCTGTTACCTTCTCATTTTCAGTCTACCCATAATTTCCTTATTTGGTTGGGTGGTTGTTCCTCCCTTGGTTTCTTGCAGTGCTTCTGAAGAGATTGATCCCATTACAGGGTTTTACAGATAAAGTTTCATGTCAAAGAGTCTTTCTTAAAATAAGCAATCCCTTCTGGGGCTTTGAGAGTAGAACTGAAACAGTGGGAGGTGTCTGTTAAAATGAACTTAAACATCCAGAAAAAAAAGTGGAGAATTTACTTGATCATGAAAATGGCTGAATCTTGTTATTTCTCCTGAAACAAAACCACCAAAACTATTGTCAGAATATTTCACCGTGGTGATTTCCCCCCCTTTTTTAAAAACTCACAGTGGTGATTTCCACCCCCCCCCTCCCCTATAAAAAACTTCATGTTTACTTTTTTGACTAAAAATATGATACCTGAGTCAAGTACAAAAATGGATTTATTTTTATTAAATCCACATGATCTTGAAATGAAGATAAGCATTTTAAGATAAGTTCTTCATAGACTTTGTCTTTTAGTTAAGCATCTGTTTGCTCCCCAGATGTTAAGTGTTTTTAATACAATATGAATTATATGAAGTTAAGACAGAACTGAGTGATTAAAATTGACTTGGTGGGACAGAAGAGAAAGTGAAGCTCTCTGCGCTCACTGTTGAGAATTAAACTTTCTGTCTTATGAGAGAATAAGAGTAACTGAGGGACTTCAATGTGTTAAAAAAATGGACTGTGCTGTAAAAGTGAGTGGCTGCATCTTGGGAATAGTTTCACTGTGCTCTTTTTCTATCTAAGATGTGTATGAGCTGGGCTTCCTTTCAGAGCTTTGAAGTGAAATTTTGGACTTCATGCCTGGGTAATTTTCTGACTGAAGAAAGCACGTTGGCAATAAGATACACTCCATGAGTCTATTTGGGAGTGTGGAGACAGTTGCACAGGGGTAATAGATGGTAAAATATAATGCCATTTATAGCTGCAGTTCACAGCCCCAGAAGTCATCTGTCACAGCCTGGTCCCTCTGCAGCAGGGATGCTTCTTCACATGCCTTCCAGTTCTTTTCCAGTTTAGACAGCTCCTCAAACTTCTTTGCAAACTAGAGAACTTGGTAAGATTAGAGACATTTATGATGGGCACGTGATAGAAGCCAAATATTTTTCATGGATATGTCCAGTGTTCCCTGTAGTGCATATTGAGATTTACATATCAAGTTCTTTTAACCTGTCAACTTCTTCATTTATGAATATTTTCAATTTTCTGATGCATTGTACCATTGTTCTGCAGTGCTGGTAGCATTCCTGAGGCTTCCTCTTTCCTAAAGACACTACTGCCTTAACTGGAGCTTGTTAAGGCTTACAATACAATTTATGTAGATCACAATTTTGGTGCTTTAGTTATGAATCCTTGTTTGCTAAAATCCCTCTAAACCTACCTGGAAATGGAAACTGAATTGAAATTAGAGAGCATTGTTTTGCTGCAGTCAATCTCAGTTCACTAATTCATGTTGGAAGTCTACTGTAGCATAAATTGGTTTTCATTATCAGATTGATTTACCTGAAACTCTTGTTTTTCATTAAGTTTTTAAGAGATTGTAAAACTTTAAACAGAACTATAAAAGCTGCATATATAGGAGAGAGTTTAACAATCATGTATTAAAACCAGTATGACAGATGTATGTGGTAGATACTTTGACCCTCAATTCAAAGTCTAGTATTTCTGTAGTTGAGTTTCCACTGCTAATAAGCCATGTTTAACCGGACTAAATATACATTTTAATGTACTAAACACCCGCAAGCAATAGAGGAAGCAGGACAGTGATGGCTTCAATAATACAACATGAGAAAGCAGGAGAAGAAAATTCTAATGCATTCTCACGGAAATCTACCTTTTATCTCTGTTTGGGCCCACACTGAGATAATTGAGAACATCAGTGGTCCTCAGGAGGTAAAGCTTATGCTTCAATACCTTCATGAATTAGGGCCCTACTTGAAAATATGAGTTTCAGGTGTAAAAGTTGAGAGGACTGCTCCTTCTTGTGGGGAGATGCTGAAAGGAAGCAAAAAAGGTCAGAGAGGGTTTTATGAAGCCTTTTCCAAGAGATCAGACATACTAGAGAAAAAGGGTATCAGAAAAATGGACAAAATTGGCTGCATGTGCCTTTCTCATGTAGGAATAAATAGGTTCTGCAAAAAAGGGCAACCCTGTGAGTTCAGAGAATGGGCTTTTTAGCACATATAATGAATTTCTGTCACGTTTAATCAGCGAGGGCACTTACTGAAGTGGGGACCTAACGTGGCATCTTGTTCTCTTTGGTGAGCTATCTCAAGAAGCCCCTGTTAACCAAAGGAGCATCAACTCTTTGAGGTACACCATCAATCAATCACAAATAGACTTTTTATAGCAGTCCTTGAATGTCAGAAAGCCCAGAGGGGAAACAGTTGCTCCCTTTTACCAACCTTGCAAGTCCTCAGCTCTTCAAAGTTCAGGACTATTCATGGGAGCTGCTCACACAGCTCAGGCTCATCCTCAAGTCAGCTGCTTGAGATCCAAGCCACAAAGCTTTGTACAGAGGAACTTGAAGTGAACAAAGCACTTCTATGAATTCTTCAGACATTTTTTTAGCCCGTGCTTTTCCTTTCTTACAGAATTCCTCTGCTGCTGCTACTCATATGGAAAAAAGGATGTGCTGAATTTTGATTTGACCACAGGAAGCTTAGGGTATGGATAAACATGCAAGGGGCTCCAATTAAACAATTACTTGAATTTCAGCAAATTTTTTGATCTCCTGAAGCCCTACTCATCTTGAAGGTGTCTGGATATGTGTGGCAACATTGAAATATGGTGTTGTGCTTGCTTTATTTTGATCAACTGCACAATTTTCTGCAGAAGTTTCGTTGCTTTGGTCTTCCTTGGTGTGACTGGGACTTGTAAAATCTCTGTGACTGGAAAAACTTACCTTCAAGTATTTTCTTTTTTAAGGAAGGAATTTCAGGAGAGAAATAGATGTGTTGATTTATTAGTGCTAACGGGCTTTATATGCTTTCCCTTAGAAATAACGAGCTAGTTCCCTGCAAACATCTGGTTGGCTATCAAATCACCAACATCTGCTCTCCTACCAGTGCTGACCCAGATGTTGAACACATGCCAGTCGCTTTACTTGAAGGAATTTGGAGGATAAATCAAGGCGAAGCTCTTCCCCATACAGAAAAATGTGTTCTATTTTTATAGGATTATTTTAAGTATTCATCCACCTTTAATTTTTCCACTGAGAGGGACTTTGTAAGCATGTGAAATTTTAAAAAAGCAACACGCAGAATATTTTTCTGAATTTATAGTGATTTGGATTCAGCATCTGTTGAAGGCAGTTGTGGAAGTAATTTCCACTATTTTTCTTCAGCAGTCTAATGAAATTCTTTGTTCTGACTGTAAAGAGAGTCCATGAACAAGGTCAGTTTCTTCAGGCAAACATCCTTTCAATTATGGTATGATATCAAATATGTTTGCAAAATAATCTACAGGAGGAGACAGCCAAAAATAAATGTTGCAGGAAAGGTTTTTAAGCATCACTTGCCTGTATCTTTTACCCAAGGCCAATGCCTTTGATCTAGATGACTATCTGCTTTTTGGTGTGCTGTTGAAGAGCCCAGTGGCTCCCACCCTCCTGCCCATACAGCTGGTCTGTGGGACAATCCAAAGAGTGTTTTCAGCTGAAATTTGGGTGAGGCTACTGCATGCTGGTATGTCACTAGTTCTGGTGGACAGGGGTTGTCCAAGGGTCTGAAAACCACAGAAGTCACTGGATTAAACCATTTGTAGAAGATTACTTGTATGAAAGACTCTCTCTGCACCAAGACTTCGCTATGGGGCTTTGTGCTGCTAATTCTCTGCTTCCTCCAGCCCACACCAAACTCAGCAACATTTCCTCAGCCTACCTTCATCTTTTAGTCTTTGTTTCCACACTCAGGACACACATCTACGTTCCTCTTCATCTTTTAGTCTTCATTTGTTCATCTTTTAGTCTTCATTTGTTACAGGAACTCTCTTCCTCAGGAACTTCCTTCAAACTGATCAGCTTCTTGTTTCTTCTGTTGCTGCTTCTCTCTTCTGTTGCTTCTTTCCAACTGGTTCGGTTCCTGGTTGATCTATCTCTAGCCTTGCCCACCACCCCAACCATGATCACCTGGGGGCAGTTGGGGCCTCACACAGGTGGGCCAAGTTCTGCCTCTGGGGCCTGAAACCACTTGGGGAACAACTGCTGGGTTGTGACTCATCCGTAGGTCAGCTCCAACTCGGGGCCCACAGTCCAGGCCCCAGCACTTTAAGCTTTCATGTTTTCCTTAATTTATTTGGCAAATGCTTCCTTCTGTAGACTAGCCTGAGAAAGAAGGATGGGTAAAGTTGACAGTGCTGTGAAATAAAGCTGATGTTCCCCAATCCAGACTCAGAAGAAGCAGCTGAAAGGTTTTGTGGCCCATGCTTGTGAGCAGAGAAGCCCACAGTGACTGTGCAGGTGGCCATTCAGGGTCTGGCTGCCCTGGTGAGGAATGATCCTTCTCCCTCTTGCAGCCGAGGGCTGGCAGCTCTGTGTGTGGGCACATGGAGCACAGCTCTGGAGCCAGCTGGCAGTTCTGGGTTAGACACTCCTCATTGTTGAGCACACAGGGTTCCATTATTGCCATTCTGCTACATAAAGACTGTTTTCTTTGTTTTCAAGTTGTTGATAAATACAGATTTCATCTAGATTTTTTACAAAGGATGGGTTTTTAAGTGTTGTTTGTGGTCTTAGCTCTTTAATGGAACTCAGACATCATTTCCTATATTTCTACATTGGTACCTAAACAAGAAGAAGAAAAAACCCATGAAAAACAAACAACTTTCCCTCCAAATTTCATCTTTGTTAAGCTAATTCTGTCTTTTGTAGTTGTTTTTCTCTTAGATTTTTAAAATTGGGTCATAATGGACCACCTAACTAATTCAGCTGGAAATCATGAATAGTTCATGACCTTCTGAAACAAACGTATTAGTTTTCCTACTGCCAGTTGAACTCCTTAATCAGAGGGTTGAGAAAATTCTCTCCAGAGACTCCTGTCTGATTGCTTTTCTGTTAATGAAAAGATTCCCAGAAGAATGAAAAGACTTTTGCATCTTCCTGCTTTCTCTTGATTGACTCAGAAGAGAGATTTTTTTCTTTTCTTCTGAACTAATGCAAGTCTTTACAACTATTTTATACTTTCCTTTCTTGATAGTACTTAATATACCAGAGATATACAAATAAAATACAATTTCTTTTGTGTCCCAAAATTACTGGCAACTCTGAAGTATGTCCCTGCCAGGAAAGAAGAACATGCCGTGCAGCAATGTACCAGAGACGTGTTTTAGAGGGTAGTCAGTACCCTGGTCGCATCTGGATTCTAAAGAGATGTTTTATACACCTCCATAGGTAACATCCCAGTGCTCAGTGCCTCATGGATCATCATCAGTGCTTCTGTGCAAGTCAGGCAACAGAGAAGTCTGTAGTGGTTTTGGCCATTTTTTCTCTAATACTTTTTGAATAGCCCTTCTCCTCACGCACTATAAACCAGCCGTATCTCTGCATAGCCACATTTTGTTTGTGCATTGTACCTAACTGAAATTTGGCCTTCCTGGGTTTAATATGGCAGTAGTCCATAGTTACTATGACTTGCTTGCTCCTGAATACCTGTATGTATATGTCCTATATGTGTTGTCTTTTAGATGTTGTCCTCACCCTTACCTAGGTATAGATTCCAGTGGAGAGCGGTTTTTTTCACTCCCTATAGTCCCAGAGCATCCAAAGGGCTGTGCCTCAAGCTCTCAAGCCAGCCCATGCTGCAGTCACAAGTGGGCAGATGTTTTTCCACAAGTCTGTTTTAATTCTGGAAACTGCACTATACACCTTAAATATTTCATTCCAAAAGTACTTGTGATAAAAGTAGTTTGGGAAACCCGAAGAAAAGTGATACCCTTTTAATTCTGTCCAGTGGTCTGTGGGAAGAGATTACCTGGAAGCCTTAACCCTGGAGATAAGGGTGTTATCTCACTTATAAACTAGCCCCACACTAGCATGCATAGTGCAGGGATTCACAGTGTTGGAAAACTGCTTATACACATGGAAAAGAAATTACTGGGGAACCCTAGCAAGGAGGAGGTAATTGTTTTGTACCATCTCCCAATGAGAGTAGCATTTTTGTGTGTCAGTTCTTGTACAGTCGCCAGGAATAGTTCCCTCCCTGGTCAGCCTCAGATGTAGAAATGGATCTAGAGGTCCTTCTCTCACCGTGTTTTGGTAACAACCACGTGAGCTTTGAGAAGTGTACAGTTACAGTTTAATAACCAAACTGTCGTGTATTGAAAATTGATAGAAAAAGCATGCAAAACTTCAGCACTGGAGATTCTTCTCATTCAAATGAATTGCAGCTGTACATACCAAGTGTCTGCTCTGAAGAAACCAAGCTGAGGGCAGTCCCCTCTTTAGAGCCCAGTATAAATCCTGTTTAACACCATGCAAGCCTTGGACTATTGAGCTGACACCTTTTGGGACTGACTGTTTTTACAATGCTCAAATATGTCAAAAAATCCACAAACCACCCCATAGCAAGAACCTTACTTGAAAAAGATACTGGGGGTTTGGCTCATCCCATGAAGTGATGACCCAGGGTTGATTTTTAAGAAAACATTGTTCAAGCTGTTATTTATTTTTACAGGAAGGTTTTTTTATTTTCTGAGGAAAAATGGTGGCTTTTCAGTTCATTATATATCTTTGCAATCGTGCACAGGGTTTTAGCCTGAAAAAATAAAAGCAGATGCTTTACATGGGAAAAACTTTGCTCATTAGAATAGTTAGATCAGAGCTAATTTAAGTGAAGTAGACTGTTCCTGTGGATCTATCTTGAAAGAAATGTTGATGGTTACAGAGTTGGCATTCAAAGCTATTTTGCAAGAGCTTTGTGCTATAATCCATCCTGGGAATTGTGAGCTGCTCACAGTAGCTGTGGCTTCCAGTCATCACTGTCCGTGTTAGTGACTGATCAAATAAATCAGATAACACCATTTCTGCTGCTAGTCTGATGGCTGTTAAACCTCTGAAGAACTTCAAAGACAGTTATAGTTGTGTGAAGAACCAGGCTACCTTCAGATACGTAACTGCTTGTGGGGTTTTTTCCCTCGTAGATTTTGAGAACCATTTTTATAAATGAATTGTTCTTGGGTAGCAAATTAAAGATGTAGCTAATGCTGTTGAAGCACAGCCATAGTCCTCTCTTCAGTTACTTTGGCCCAACTCCTGTTAAAACTGTGAATTGATATCATTAAGTAACAGCTGACAGGTTTGAACTTGGCAGATATGAATTACATGAATCATCCTTTGGATTTCTGTTTTGATGGAAGGAGAATAACACCGATAGCCACGGCTTTGCAAAACATCCAGCATAGTCCTTGGGGCTTTTATGGCTCTTCCAGATCATCTTATCATGGTGATGTTACATGTCCATCAGCCTTCTACTGCAGAAATATTCCTAAAGAACTACTTGTTTTATTTATCTATCCGTGGAAGCCCAGTGGTGTCATAAAAGGTTAATGCCACATCTGGTCTCCAGCTTTTTGCTGGTCAGCTGAGCTAGTTTTACATGAGACTGCTCACTTTAAAAAGGAGTAATTGCACCCTATAATTACAGTGTGTAACACCATGTACAACCGTACTGAAATGCACTATACAGAAATAATAAACAGCCAGATTTAATTACCAGCTCATTCACTGTATTCACAAAAAGTTGGAAGGTGAAATAGCGAGCGGCTCAGAATCAAGCGAGCAAACTGTAACTGGTTTTATGAGGCATAACAACTTAATTATTTTCTATAAACTCTTCTATATAGTGTTTTCTTTAAAAAGGGCAGGTATGGTTTGGCAGAGCAGACTGCACAGCTTTCTCTAGTCCGTCTTTGAGAAATACTTTTGCAGCCAGTTGCAACTTTTTTATATGCTGTTGTTTTGTTAATGAGAAAGCCAAGGCCGCTAAGTCTGAAAAATGTGTGCACTGTGGTTCCTCCTTCCAGCAGTTTGGATATATTCCCTAGCACACACTCTGCAGAAATTATTAGATTTTGTGGCAAAATGACCAGAGAGAACAAAAGATGCTATTTCTCACTGGACCCTTCACCAGCCTGTGAAGGAGCAAGTCTCTTTTAAACCTGGTGATGTTGTTTCTAAGGCTGAAAGAATAATTAGTGTGCATGAAAACAATGAACAAGACTAATTTTCAGGCCAAGATAGAAGTTTTCAGGTAGTGCTTGATGGTGTTGGTTCCTATTGCTGTTATTGGAAGTCAATCTTCCAACAGACCATTTGGAAATGGGTTTTCCTAAGTGGGTTGGCTTTGCCCATGTTACCAAATTACAGTAATGGGTCTGAAACTCAAATTGCTCCAGGCTTTCTCAGGTCCAGTGTGGTGGCAAACTTCTGCCCAAGCTCCCAGCACAGGAGGTATTACTAATGAAAGACCAGGTTTTCTTATGCTCTGCAAATCTCACTGGTAGAATTTTTTAAGACCTTGCTAAGTTAAAAGTCATCTTAGATTACAGTTGAAACTAAGCAGAGGGTTAAAGGATGATAGTGGTAGCTTGTTAATAATTCTGCTCATTGATTTCCAGTTAAGTAATGCTGTCCAGAACTGTTAGAAGTTTGTGCCTCCTCTGTCCATACCTTACCTTTCAGCTTGGACAGAAGTTTCTATCCACAGGTACACGATGGGATATTTAATTGGTGTTATCAATGCAGACAAACTCAGGGAGAGGCTGTTCAGTAAAGACCTTGCCCCTATGCACAATATTGGAAAGCTGTTTGCTTTTCTCTGTCTGATCTATATTCTAAAGGACTCTTTAGCTCTAAAGACATCATACCTTGTCAAGGTGAGCAAATTCAGACTTCCCTTTCCCCACTTTCCAAAACTGACTTTGCTTCCTTGCTTGTGAATCTTTGTGCTCTGCCTCGTTAAAAGCAGCTTCAGGAGATGAGTAGAAAGCATGAGATGCTTCCACTTGGCCCAGATTCTGAGAGCCTTCAGGTTTCTCTCTGACCAAAAATGTTTTTGATGCAAGCTTACGGTGCTTCTTGCAAGTGTTGGTGTAACATCAACTCCAGTGTGGAGGACCTCAAACTTCCACGAGATCGCTGATGTGTTTTTTAACATGTTATTTCTCTTCAGCTTTGTCAAAAGCAGCTGTGTTTGTGGAGGACTGCCATTCTAAAACCAGTAAAACTCTTGAAAATGTAGGGTAACAATGAAGAGCTTTAGCCTTACGTTCAGCAGGATGATTCAGAAGAAGTGAGAAGGAAACTTTCAATGCTTAGCGTTCTTTGCTGCGAGCAAAATCTCACAAAATAAATGAATCTGGAAGTTGTAAGTTGTTTTCAAAATCAGTTTAGTAAATGAATGGATTTCAGGTTCTGTATTTGCAGCCGTGACTCTGTTTTGCACTTGCATTCTTTTTTAAAGTAATCTTAAGATCTAAAAAAGCTTCACCTATTCATCTTGTTTAATGATGCTCTTTGCTCTTATTCTTTTTAATACATTTAAAAGGACATGGTATAGCAGTGGATCTGGTAAAGTAGGGTTATGGTTGGGCTGGATGATCTTAAAGGATTTTTCCAACCTAAATGATTCTATTTAGAGACCATTGTGCATATCCAAAAATTAGAACTCTGAATTTTATCCTGTGTCATGTAGGTGTGTATCTGGGTGTGATTTTCTCCTCTGTATGTTGTTCTCTGTACATCACGTTGCAAATAGCATGTACTCAAATTCTACTGCTGCAAAATATTAATAGGTTGTCCTTTATGTTGGCAAGTCATAAAGATGCAGAAGATTTAATGGACTTGAAAGCATTAAAAGGAAGCTATTGTTCAACAAACTGTAGCTTTCATTCATCCTGTAACTCTATAATAAATGCAAGATGTTGAAGGGAAAGGAGCCAAATATTAGCGTGGTCCTAAAAGACCAAACAAATAATGGAGCTACTTAAATTTGTCGTTCTTCTTTCATGATTACACTCAAATCTAAAATGTACACAGATGTTATTTCTGTTTAGATAACTTCAGCGTTTGCTTCTACTTTTGGTTTATTGAGCATTGTTAAATGTTTTCAGTAATGTTCATAATATAATGGTTTCCTTTTATTTTTTATAGAAGTTTGTGGATTTTTAAAAATTTAAATTCAACACACATTCAATTATCCCAGTGTGAGGAATTATTAACACAGTGGAGAGCCATGGCATTAGCAGGGTGGTCTCATCTTCTGTGGGCAAGGTGCCAGCTTTGAAGCACACACAGAAGCATGATGGCAATGACAGTGACTTTCCCTTCATGTGTTGTGGTTTGCACTCACTTTTATGACTTTGGTCTTTGAAGACAAGGGGGTTCAAGCAATGGGTTCACTTTATCTGAGTGGCAGAAATGATCCTCTCTGCACAGAGGTGTCTGCTGCTTAGATTGGCTTTATTTGGGCAAAATGGTTCCTGTGCTAACATTCCTGTGTTGGACCTGTGGAAAGAAAAGAACATAATCCAGCAAGTTGGAGGTTGCTTAGCCTCTCCTAATGCTCCCCATCTGAACCCTGCAATTGCTTACAGAATAAGGGTCTCAATAGCTTGTGAAGGTTTGGTATAAGAGAGGGAAGCAAATAAACTTTCCCTATGCATGGCTATCATATGTTGATCCAGATTTTCTTGGAAAATTCCCATCTGTGTGAATTCCCTGAGACCCCATCTGCTGACCATCATGCACTGCAGGAACTGTAGGGTTTGTGAGATGAAGACAATACTGAATCCAAGCTCTCGTACTACCGTGTGTGCACAGACTTGCTGTGCACTTCAGTGAGTTGTTCTGTTGAGGTTTTTCCTTGAGAAAGACCTTCCAGTATCTGAAGGGGACCTACAGGAAAGCTGGAGAGGGGCTGTTTGCGAGGGCTTGTAGTGATAGGACAAGGGGTAATGGGTTCAAGCTGGAGGAGGGCAGATTTAGACTAGATGTGAGGAAGAAATTCTTGACAGTAAGGGTGATGAGACACTGGAACAGGTTGCTCAAGGTGGTTGTGGATGCCCCATCCCTCAAAGTGTTTAAGGCCAGGTTGGATGGGACCTTGAACAACCTGGTCTAGTGGGGGGTGTCCCTGCCCATGGCAGGAGGGTTGGAACTGGATGATCTTTAAAGTCCCTTACAACCCAAACCATTCTGTGATTCTATGGGTGCACTAAAATAGAGATGACAGCAAATTAAATACACAAGAAGTGCTTCCTGCTGAAGTGAGTTAACACAAGTCGTTGAGTGCAGCATTTACTTGACATGAGAACTAGTCAAAGCTGCAGCTACAATATTTGATGTTTTTTCCTTTGCCTGTAGTTACTTAAAATTTACTTATTCTTTACCCAAAGAGATCTCCAGGTGGTGAAAAAATAGAAGAAATATTTAGAAAATACTGGTAGGAAAACTGATATGTGCCTCCTGAATATCTTTCTCCCTGTAGCACTGTCCTATAGCAGAGTTCTTTAGCAGAAACACCTGAATTCTGCAGCAGCTTCTGACATACAATGAGCTTAAACTGGGATTAAATCCCACTGAAGAAGTCAGTGGTGTTACATTGGTGCAAAAGCTCATGTGAGATAAGTCAGGAATTCTTTGTGATTTTTATTAATTAGGTATATGAGATGTGGCTGCTGGCTGTTGTAGGAGATGTAACACATCCTTGCTGTCAGGATGGATGTATCTGTCAGAAGGAAGCTGTGCCATGCTCATGATGTCATGTACGTGCAGGGCTTCCATCTGTGTGTGTTAGACTGAGCACAATACAATTTTTAGTGTAGGAGAATGCTAGGAACCAGGCTGGAAGCCCAGCACACAAACCAGTTACCTGCTTGGCCTGGCAGGTTCCATGCTGCTGGTGGAGCAGCAAAACCAGTAGGACATCTTGTAATAACTGGACTTGTCTCCAGAAGCAACTTTTCAAACAGGAGCAGTTCTGATGTGGAGTTTCTGAGGGGTGAGCTGTATTTGTCCAGCTGGATTTGACTGTCACAGGCACATCAGTGGTGGTGTCAAGTGTTTTGTGAGAGCACCATGAAGAGCTTGAACAAGGTTCTCCCCGTGCAAGGTGGTGTTTCCTGACTTTCATGAAGTAGTTACTGGTGTGTTAGTTCAACATCCACAGCTGGTGGTTGTTTCATGTTCCCTGTAATCTTAAATCAAAAAAAGGGCTTTTGAGGAACCTCAGAACAAATCTTATACCCACCTTCCTGTTTATTTTAATACTAAAGGAAGACAAAAAATACATTGTCTCCGTCAAATTCTGGATGATTTTATGAATTTCTAGTACTTTGTACACTGCTGGGGGAGGTGTTGAAGCCAAAGGCTGTGAGAGGTGTTCAAATGTTTCTCCCAGTGTATGCTTAGGCTTAGAATTCAGCTTTTTGCAAGTTCATAAATGTCTGAAATTTGCTGTATTTGACTGCACAGATGAGTACCTGGGTTTTCAGGCAGCGGAAAAGCTTCCATGGGATTTACAAACTCAATACAGAGGGCATTAAAAGCATATAATTAATCACTTTTAAAATAAGATGCTAAGCTTGCCTGCTCTGTACAACCAGAAAGCAGGCTGTCCGTTAATAGAAAATAATTTGACTGCATGAGGCCTCATTATTTCTAATTAAAGCTCTCAGAACCAGTAATTTGATTGTCTCAAACATTTCTTAATGCCTTAACAATGAAAAGAGCCCTACATTTTTCCTTCTCAAACATCATTGCTAGAGTGCCTGCAAGCATGAGCCACGTTTTGTGTCTGACCCGTGCTGATAAGGAAGCAAATGATACCTTATGGGTGTTTGCAGCACATCTACAATCAGCAGAGATATTCTTTTGTGCTGTGTTTTTGATGTTAGGGCTCTTCTTGCAGGAAGAATAAGCTTTAGACCATCACAATTTTTCCCTTCTATAATGAAAAAATAAATGATGCTATTAAATAGTTTTATCCTTGTCTCAGAATAATGCAGAGTTGTATTTAATTGAATACAGAATTTTCACGGTGAAGAGGATTGAAAATAAAATGCTGCATGTTTTCTGGGCTACAACTTGATATCCCAGGAAGCTGCTGAAATCTGTTTTTTTGAGGATGTCCGTTGTCATTGACTTTTGCTCTCAGCTTTCACTGGGGCTGTTATTTCTCAGGACAATGAGGATACTTGCATTTCATTTAGTTTTCAGATAAGGAGGATGATGCCTGCAGTTCTGCCTTTATGGATGTGGAAGGTAAAGCAGCAGCCTAACACTCCATTGACATTGTAGGAGACAGTCCCTGCTTCTATAATCTAATGACAAGCTCAATATCTGTAAGATATTGAATATCCATCCATAAGAGCACGTGTAGTTGAAGGAGGAAATGTGTAAACCACTGTTTTCATGCTTTGAATATTTCCTTTGGCCTTTTTTTTTTTATATTTCCTTTGGCCTTTTTAGTATGAGAAACAAAAATGGTGTTTAGGTCTCCTCTAGAAAAAAAAATAAACCCGTAGGGGAGATGCTGCAAACAAGAACCATTTAATAGTATGCAGGAGCACACAGCCAACTGAGCTAGTTTGGGTCGTGTCAACATTTCCATCATAAATCCAATCTGCCAGCTGTAAAAGTCTGGTTCAGTCTGAAACTTGGCAAGGTGTTTCTCTGCCCGAGAATGAACTCTCTTCTTTTTCAACTCCAATGTGTCAGAATTCTTAATTCCTAGGGTTTTATAAGCACTCCCAGAGTATTAGCTGCAGTAATAGCAGCAGGAACGCTGAAGTGATTCTCTGGTGGGAGGATGCAGCCCGTGCTTGTGTAAAATGCCGATGATTTAATGTACAATGAGATACGTTATATGATCTGTCTAGTCAAATCACACTTTGTGGTGACAGTGTAACGCTTATCATAACAAGCAAGTTAGTTGCCCAGGGAGGTGAGCAGGCTTTCCTACAGAACTGTGCTGGTGTCTGCTAATCTTGACTGAGAGTATTTCATCTGTGCCTTTGCTGGGCTGATCTTTGGGCAAGTTGGGTTTGGGTTACATTGCAGTGAATTGTGTGGGGATGTTCAGATGGATGTAGAGGAGGATTAGACTGAAAACCCATTATCTGGGCAGTCCTCAGGAGGTATCAAGTGATAGCTCTCCTGCCTTGACTGGAACTGCTCGCCATCCAGAGAATGATTTATGTCAGAGCCTTTTTGTTGCAGAGCTTCCAAAGAAAGCAGTGGGAATGGTGCTCATTACTGTTCTCTGTGTCATTAAAAATAATCTTGGGAACTGATCCCTTCCTCGCCCTTGCCTATGTATTCTAGCTCCCCAATCAGTGTCTTGGGTGTATAATATTTGCCTTCTGCGATTTGAAATGTGTTAACCATGGCACTCCTTCAATATTTTTTTTGTTTAGGTCATTCAAAAACTGGTGTAGTTAAAGGAGACACTTTGCCTGACTTTATAACTTCATTTTGGTTCCTTGTGGACTGGATGTCAAGTCCTGCCCGACCACTGGCTGGTGTCCAGACCTAGTTGATGTTAACAGGGAGAGAATTTATTCACAGAGCATCTTCCCTTCATCCTTGAGGTGTGCTTTGCAAGAAGTCCCTCTGAGCCACCCGCTCACAGCACTGTGGAACAAGCTCTTCAACCTCTGTTTGCACTTGGTCTCTTAGACCTCTTTTTAATCATATCTCAGATGAAAGCTGTATTAACTATTAGTGTGTTCGCACTGCAGATTTCACATAACTATTGATATTCCTGTTGAGGACAATGTTAGCCCTGTGACTAAGGCACCAAGTGCTTGCTATTAACCTCTTGTTCTTTCTCTCTCCTGCCCCTTTTTTAGAGGCCTTTGAGTCTTTGCTTCGCTTTGCTGAGAACCGCACGAGTTCCCTGTTTGAGACAGCCTACAGACCTGTGGCAAAAGAAGCAGCAGAGCCTGTTAAAGAACTTTTTACAGACCTCTCTCTCTACATTCTGGGTGCAGAGACGACAGTGGAAAGCGCAGTGTTACGGTTCTTTGACAGTCTCTTTCCTCTGGTGTATAGCCGGCTAATAAACCCAGGAATTACAGATTTATCAGAGGACTACACAGAGTGTCTACGGCTTACAAGGCAAGACATAAATCCTTTTGGACGCTATTCTAAAAACCTGGTTACAGAGCTGTCAAAATCTCTTTGGGCAAGCAGGATGCTCAGCCAGGCCCTCAGTCTGGGCATTGAGGTGATAAATACTACTGAACACGCAGCTCTCACCAAGGAGTGTAGCAGAGCTCTGGTGAAGATGCAGTACTGCCCACACTGCCAGGGCCTCACCCTCATCAGGCCCTGTGTGGGCTACTGTCTGAACGTCATGAGGGGCTGTTTGGCCAGCGTGTCAGAGCTGGATGCACAGTGGAGGGAGTACATCTCCACGCTGGAGTATCTGACTAATGAAATGGCTGCCTCACATGACCTGGAAATTGCACTGTCGGAGATCCGGAACTCCATCAATGAAGCCATCCTGCATGCACAGCTGAATGGACCACAGCTCTCTGCTACGGTAAGTGCTCTCTAATTATTCACTACTCCCATTTATCCCTTTTGCTATTTGATGAATGAATATTTAAATAAGTTGGTGTTGTCTTTCCATCAGTTTTTAGTCTTCAACTAGATCTTTGTTTAATAGTCCATGAAAACATTACAGATAATTACGATGGGTTCGGCAGAGTCTGCTTTGAAATGAAAGGGTCAGGGAGGAGTTTGTTCCTTCTCATCAACCCTGTAAATCAGACAGCTCTGGCTTACCTGCAGAGTTACCGAAACAAAAAGTTGGGGTATGTTATACTTGATATCAACAATGTGTTTTCAAACTCTAAAACACCTGATCCTGTAACTCTAGGAGCAGTGCTTCTCTGCCACGTGAGGATTTGTAGTGTGTTGGACATTCCAGAGGAATTGATATAAGGGGTTAAAAAAGTGAGTTTCTAATTAAAGCAAAGAAATTAACTTTCATAATTTTACAATTTCTCTTCATTGTGTTGACTGAGATATCAGGAAAGTAGTATGGGTGTATGAGTACACCCATCATACAAAAGTTGGAAAAAGAGAACGGAAAAAAATCAGACTTATTTGACAGTGTTTACATAAGTAAAGGGTAAAAATAAACTTAAAGTGAATCCATTTTTATAAGTGGTAGGTTAAGGAGGAAAGAACTGGGATGGTAGAACTGCCTCATAATCGTAGCACATGACTGGCAGGTGTTCTCTTAAGGTGTTGAAGATTAGAGCAGAAATTACTGAAATGATTAATCATGTAGCTGACTACATCTGTATGAGGTTCAAGATGACTATCAATGGAAAAAAATGTAGCAGTGTGGCCTTAAGCAGGGCGAAGACTAAAAAGCCTCACAAGAGGCTAAAATGTAATTCTGTGTTGCATTTGTCAGCCTCGTAACTGATACTTGCTTAACTAACTGTCAGGGTGAAATTCATAATCCAGGTGCATATCAGATAATTGCAGATGAACACAAGGAGTGTTTTGCTCGTAGCTGATTTGGAAGTAGAATTCTCTCTGAAGTGTCTTTCAGGCTGAGGATTTTCTTTAATGATTATTCAAATAATTTTATTTGGGTCTTTCTCAGTTCCCCAGCAGTAACTTTACACATTTTCCTTCTACCATTCAGAAAGAGCTGTTGCATTTGAAACTACATTAATTCTTTTTTTTCCCCAAAGTTATTTTTGCTTTCTCTCTAGTGAAATCTTCTGTACACAGAAGATTGTGTGTTGTTTTAGGGACTGCTCTGTAGGACGGCAAAGGATGTTTTCTGTTTGGAAATAACCCGTCTCTGCCCGTGCGTGTTACCCTCAGTCTTGTAGCTTCTTCAGTTGTCAGTGGGATGAGATTATATTTTGAAGTCAGAGTATGTTCCACTGCTGGAGCAAGTTGTTAATCTGATACTGATTAAAAACTTCCCTGATTAGTTACAGAGGATAACCATTATTTAGAAAATTGAGCCTAATTAAGCTATATTTCCTTCTCTGAAGAAACGGAAATCCTCCGTTTCAGGATTTCCGGCTATGAGGTGACTTCTTAAAATCCAGGGTCTGGTTCTCAATTACACCAGGTCCCTTTTGGGCTGACAAGACTTGTACCCAGTGTATTTACTGTTTGTTTATGGGAAATTTTTTTCAGAAAAGAAAATACCTCCTCTTTTCCCTGCATAAAAACATAGAGACTCTTTTGTGTCCTTGTGGTACACTCTTCAGCTTCTGCAAAAGTGGAAATGTTTAACTCATGTAGTTTCCTTTACAAATGCTGTAATTGGTTTCATTCCATTATAAATAATCTATGGAAAGTGCATTCAGGAAAGCAGAGCACTCCTAGTAATTGTCATTTATCCTGAGGCAGCCTTAATTAATGCACCTGCCCTTTTAAGAAACATTTTACATTTTTTGATAGACAATATGGCTAAAAATCAGAGTTCTTTTTTAGCTTGCTGCCTGCCTGGATGATAATGAAGAATGGAAAGTTAGGTTCTGTTTTCTTTAAAACAGGGGGAAGGGGTGAAATAAACCTATAAAGCACTTGGGCTACTTTGCTCAAATGAGGTGCAATTATTATAAATAAATAAAAAAAAAGAAAAGTAATCCTATTTGTATGAAGAGTGCATAACTTAAGAGACTGGCCTCTGCTGATCTCGTCCATTATAGCCAAGAGAATTGCCTGGTTTGCTGGGACAGCATGTGTGAAAGGTCACCTCTGAGATATTAGTAATCTCTCCTCAGATGGCTCCAGGACGTGCCGTGTGTTCAATGCTGCTGGCTGGCATCCAGCTTACTTAACCTAATGCAGCCAGCCACGCTCTGCAGCATCAGCATCATGGCTTTCTGGTTTGTCTGCTGGAATCTAATTGTCTTTCCTATTGGTAGGAGCCCTGACTGCTGCTTGGTGTCAGCTACTGAGACATTGGAAGTTTGTTCACTCTTCCTTCTTTTTTTTTAATAGTTTTGTCTTTGTGTTTTAAAGCTGGTCTCATTGTTTATGTATTCTGTCTCCTGTATCACTGGATTCCAAACTCTGTATTTGTGCATCATTCCTGAGTTTTTTATTTTATTTTAATTTTTTCTTCAAAGTGAAAGTGAAATAACCCCGACAAAAATGCAAGGAGGAGGAGGAGTAGCAGTTCTGAAATGCATGTGGCACTTTGGGGAACTGTATCACCAAGTAGTGTAAAAATACTGTCTGCACTAGAGTCAAGTCCCAGTAAGGTGATGTTCCAGTTGCTTGTGTAGGGCTAGCGAAGGCTTGGCTTGCAGCCCACCTCCAGGAGTCAAGGGTTCTGCATGGGGGCAGGTATTGGAAACAGAAGAAGAAGGTCACTGTGGGATCAGAAATGGTTAGAATCTGCCTGGCTCCACTAACTAGAAATCTGCACCTCCGTGGATATGGAACATAGAATTGTTTAGGTTGGGAAAGACCTTTAAGGTTATCAAATCCAATCATTAACCTGACACTGCCAGATCATCACTAAACTGTGACCCTCAGCACCACATCTACATGACTTTTAAATCCCTCCAGGGATGGGGACTCCATCTCTTCCCTGGACAGCCTGCTCCAGGGCTTCACAACCCTTTCAGGGAAGAAGTTTTCCTTGGTATCCAACCTAAACCTCTCCTGGTGCAACTTAAAGCCTCTTGTCCTATAACTTGTTCCTTGGGAGAAGAAACTGGCCCCCACCTCACTGCAATCCCTTTCCAGGGAGTTGTAGAGAGTGAAAAGGTCTCTTCTGGGCCTCCTCTCCAGGCCCCACACACATAGCCAGGAGCTGCAGTTTTGGCCTTCGGTGGAGCTTGGTCATCTTGCTTGCAGGGTAGCACTGCTCTTCGCTGGTCGGGATCTGGGGTAGAATGTGTCACTTCCCTGTGTCAGAGAGTGTTCTGAAAGCAGAGGAATGTTTCTTTCATTTCCTAGATAATCAAAGCTTATAAGACGCGTTTGCCCACGTTGGTAAGCTCTGGACCTTGGGAAATGGTGACTTGTTGCTTGTTCCACAAGCACTGGTGTTTTTCTCTATGCCTTGAGTCAAAGGGCAATGAGGCCACGTGGAAATACTTCCTTAGAATAGAAAAATTCTGTGCTGCTTGTGTTGGTGTGTATTAGGGCTCCATTTGTCCAGGGATGAGCCAACATTTTTCAAAGAAGAAACATTTTATGGTCTGAATTCCACTTCAGCTCAATAGAACTTGTACACTAATTACTTGTTCTTCTTTTAAGCACTTTCCCCAGGTATTGCTACAACTTCTACTCTGCATGTGGTTTCTTGTGAAACCTTCCTGCCCGCTCACGTGGTGGGAAATGCAGGGATGTGTGCTAGCAGGAATATTTGGAATGTGGGAAGGACACGTACTCATTCCCCTGTGTTCTTGCTGCATGAAGTTCATAAGTGTGAAGTACTTGTTACTAATGTTAAAATAGCTGAAAAAGTAATAAATGTAAAAAGCCACAGAGCTAATGTTTTTAGAATGCCCAACTGTTATACAGGCAAAAGTCCAACGTATTGTGTTTCTTGATTATAGGAGTAATAAAAGCAAAAGCTAATAAAAGGCTTGATAGAGAGGGATTATAAAACCTAGATATGATCAGAGATTAAGCATTAGGGGAAAGCAGAAAGATCTGTGCCTTGAGCCAATTAACTTCCTGGTGACAAGCTTACCAATTATTGTGATAAAAGTGAGATAAAAATGAAATAGAAGAGTAAACTTTGGGAAGAGGAGCAGATAGAGGCAGGAGAAACACAGGAAGGGAGGGGTGTTGAAGTTGCACAATGCTAGGAATTTCAGGAGTGGCAGAAAGAACAGAAGTAGTGATTGAGAGAAAAAATCTGATCAAAATTCCAGAGACATCACCAACGGTCTTTCCATAAGCTGTGAAGACAACAAGGAGAAGGATGGGCAATACTGGGGAAACATCCACTAAATTCCATAGGTGTTTTTAAAAAGGATCAGTTTAAGGTTGTAATGAAAAAGACTATCTGGTACCATTTTTAGCAGATCATTTGAGTGGTGTTTCTTCAAAATTTTGTGTTGCTCGGAAAAAATGCAAGGAAGGTGTGAGAAGGTGAAAGCTTGTAGCAGGAACTGTTGTCCTGGGTGATATGGAGACCCCCATCCCTGGAGAAATTCAAGGTCAGGCTTGATGGGACTCTGAGCAACCTGTCCCAGTTAGAGATGTCCCTGCATATTGTATGGGGGTTGGACTAGATGACCTTTGGAGGTCCCTTCCAACCCAAACCGTTCTATGATTCTATGAAGAACAGACAGACAAAGGAGATAGGCTTTCCATGCCTGTCCAGCCACTTCTGCTACGGTCATTTGCAATTAGGGATGTCCTTGGGAGTAGGGGAGGCAAATTACATAGAATGAACAGCAAATTAGAACTTAGAGTGATTGAAAATCAACAGGAAATACTATAGGTAGATGGTTCTTCTTGGTGGCTGGTCCATCAATCTGCTCCCATCAGTGGCTTTAAATGTTATTCCTGTTGCAAAGCAGGTAGTCATAAAATGCATGCTCATCACCCTCCACTGTCTTCTAAACTTGCTTCCCTGAAGGCTTTTTAAAATACATTTCTCTCTTATTGATTATATTACATCATCATTAATGTTTTGATTCTGAAATTGCTCTTGCTGACTTGTACTTAGCATGAAAGGAAGTGGCTGCTTTGCAGATGAATTCAGGGAAGACCTATAGGCAGATCTGAGGTATTTAACCTATAGGTGGGTAAGATGGGGAATGCTGGTAGAGTTGGAGAGAGCTGGGAGGCAACAAGGACTCTAAAGAGACAATAGAAGCACTGAAAGAATGGCAAGGATTTGGTTCTTGCAATATTCTTATGAAGTAGCTGTATTCTGGTGTCATATCTTGAAAAACAAAGGGAGGGAGCTTGTCTGATTTGTTCTGTAAAATTCAACAAAAGGTCAGTGATAGAGATAGAACAAGAAAAGAGGATTATTAGTATTTTTTGCAGTTGTTAGGACAGTATGTCAACAGCACCTTGTTTTTAGAGCTATCTGAGGGTAGACTTTTAGTGTCCTTTAGAGGCACATATAATGCAGCTCCACAAGTAATCTTAGCCAACTGGAAGTTGCAAAGATTTATTTAATGTTGCATTTAACTGAAAAAAACAATCCCTGCTAAGCAGCAGTATATAATACCTGGGGTACTGAACAAGCAAACTATATAGATATTCACTAGGTTCAATTTAAGGGTGGAAAAGGGGCATCAGCCTCTGAAAGAACATAGTTGGTGTCTCCTGAAATGCCCATATTACTTTGATGGGCTTGAGCCAAAACTTACCAGGGGGTGGCCTTTGGAAAAAAAAATTTAAATCTTGCCATAAATTTTCTGGTAAAAGTTCAGCAGTGTATGGAAGGCTTACAGAATGTAATGTATGTGATCTGAAATTATTAGGAATGGAGAAGAAAAAAAAATCCTGAGAAATAAAAGACCTGAGACCCATTAAAACAGTCACCTCTAGGAAAAGAAAAGCTCAGAGAAAAGACTGCCAAACTTCCAGCAGCAGGAGATTGATGCCTGGTAAGCTTACAAATTTGAAAAGGAAATGGCAGTGCTATGAACAAAATAACTTTGTGCTGAGTGAGTTCACAGCAACAAAGAGTTTCTGCCAAGGAGTAATGAACTACTTGATTAAAGACGTTGAACAGTATCATAAAACACTTCTGGAGACTTTGGAGAACACTCAGAGCTGAACTCAGGTGCTTCCTTCCTGCTTTTTTTTCTTTCTCTAGTTTTCCAGTTCAAATGCTCAACACCAGCTGTCAGTAAGTATCAGAACCATCCCTAGCAGAGGTTAAAGCAGCATGTTCAATTTCTTGTAGTTAGATTGCTGAAAATGACTCTGAAAATGCCCAGAAAAAGCTTTGTTGTGCAATATCTGCACTAGAAATATTATTTAAAATGGTATTTTGCTTTTTGTAAGGAAACCTCCTCTGGAAACAGAAAATGGAGGAAATGCCTGTAATGAGGTATCTGGAAATGACCTTGAAGGAGCTGGAATGGTTGCCCTAGTGAAGCTGTCAGATTTAGTGATGCTTCTTGCAGATTTGATCCTGAGTGACACAGTCACTTACATTGAAGTCATGACCTCGTGTATTTTGTTCTCGTGAACCAAAGTTACGTGAACGTACATCAGGTTCAAATCCTTTGTGAATCCAGGGACAGGAGGAGACCTTTTAATGCCTGATGAACTGCCCTGAAGACACGCCTTGTAACGACCCATTTCTGTCCAAAAGGTTAAAAGAATGGTTCTCAGTGGTGTAAGACATATAAAAATATGTCTACATTAAACATGTTTTATTTCTCTTGGGCTTTATACTCGTTAAGATACTGCTCTCATCTTACAGTCAGTCATGAATTTTTAAAAATGAGCAGTGGAACTATATATCTGGAATCAACGGAATTTCATGGAGTATAAGCGTCTAATTCTTGTAGTCAGCTTTGTAAGTCTAGCCACGTGCTATTTGCTTGATTTAAAAGCATTATGACACTTGAGTACTGCAGAAGTATTTCTGGAAATAATCATCTAAATTGTTTAATGCATTTGCCTCATTTCCATCTGTCCCAAAAGTCCTCTGGAGAATTAGACCTCGTGTAGTTGTTGAACAGCCCTTTAAGAGGATACAAGGAGCTCTCTGGCCCGTGCTGGTTAATGACAGTTCTCTTCCAGGCAGATGTTTGACACTAACGAGTAGTCTGATTTCCTGGTGTTAAGGATCATCTGCTTGAAATTTGGTATTTATGACAGTATGAAGTGGGTTAAAATGAAATACACGTATTTCCAAAAATCTAAATTATTATCAATCGGAGTAGGAATAAAAAACACAGTACAATTACAATTGAGTCTCTTCTGAAAGTATTATCCAGCTGTCATGTTATTTGACTAAACAGGTAGTTAAGAATTTGGTTTTACAGAACTTGTATAGCCTTAAGTTTGCTGTTGCAGGAGCGATCCTTCATTTGGCTCTACCTGTCTCTTCACACCCCAAGGCATCCATCACATCTTACCTCCCGGCTGACTGCTGGCTTGCTGATAGTGCTTAACCACACTATTAGCAAGCCATTAATCTGCAGTGAGATAAAAAGCTCTTTTCCACCTTGCAGAGCAGTATTTAAGTTCTGCTTTCCATTCCCTAAATCATGGGGTTTGTGTAAACGTGTAACCTGAAAGTTCTGTTAAACGTTCACATCGATGGACTTGATGGATGTCTCTTTTTACCAGCGTTTGATCTGAGACCAGCTCTGACTGTGATTAACCATTTGTGGTTAATTACCATGATTAAGGTTTGGGCAATGATAGTGATTTGGGGCTGCTGCCTTCTGACAAAGGCTTCTGTCATTGAGAGGGATCACTGCAACAGTCCTTTTTTTTTCCCCCGTTTACAATCAAGATCTGCTTGTTTGGCCTAGTCTCGTTGCCAGAGTGTTTGTGGAAAACCCATCAGGTGTTTGGGGGTGTTTGTGCTCCCAGAAATGCTGTTAAGCTCCTATATAGGTGAGCATTTTGGGGGCACTTTGTACTCATCTTGGTTCAAAAGAGATGAAATTCTGCATGATTTTGGTGTTGAGCAGGGTAATGTATGGTGCGTGGCCAGAAAGTTATCCAAATCCAAGGACAGCAGGTTACACAGAAAGCCAAGAAACAGTAACTTGCTTTCAGAGCAAGAGGCCTAAACAGTGTAGTAAAAAAATTAATTATTCACTATTTATTATTCACTTTGCATTATGGGTACTACCTTCATTTAGGGAAAACTATTTACAAGAGGTGATAGATTTCTCAGAAGTTGATTTTATTACTTCACTGTTATTTTCTTCTTTAACAAAAGCAGTGATACACTATTGCTATGAATTCTAAATACATGCTTAAAATTGTGTGGTTGATGAAGCAAGTGTCCTCGGCCACTGGAGGAGCACTCAACTTGCCCCTTGGTGAAGGTAAGTGCTAGAGGGTTGAACACAAAAGTACACAGGCGTGTGTGCTCACATTGACATACACAGCCCAATGCTTTTAGTTTTGTTTAGTAAGAATCTATTTTTATATAGTAAGAATGAGCTTATTAGTTCTACTATTGATTTGAATTCAGTTTTTCTCTGATTTCTTTTTTCTCAGCATGATGTAACCATATTTTCTCAAAACTTTGCTTCATTTTGTTGCCAAACTGAGGCTCTGAATTTTTTCAGCACCATTTCACAAAATCACAGAATGTTGGGGGTTGGAAGGGACCTCTGGAGATCGTTGAGTCCAACCTCCCTGTCAGAGCAGGACCACAGAATCTAGGGCAGGTCTCACAGGAACACATCCAGACCGATCTTGAAAGTCTTCAGAGAAGGAGACTCCACAAGCTCTCTGGGGAGCCTGTTCCAGTGCTCTGTCACTCTTACAGTAAAGAAGTTTTTCCTCATGTTGAGGTGGAACTTGCATCCATTGTCCCTTGTGCTATCACAGGGCACAAGTGAAAAGAGGTTGTCCCTTTCTTCTTGACACCCAGCCCTCATATATAAGAGAGCATTCTCTCTCTTACTTGGAACATGATTCCAGTGTCAGCGCTTCACCATTATTGCAGTTGAAAGATGAAGGACATAAATATGGTAAGAGTCCAGATTTTGCTTGAAGCACAATACTGAGCAAGACAGTCAATGGCTGGGATAATATTTATGGAAATGATGATACTCAGGATGACAGATGATGTGCTTAGTGTTTCAACACGGGTTGTGTACACTTCATTCATTGTTTCTACTTCTTTTTTTATTCTATTCTGTGCACTTATTGTAAGCCTCCCCAGATTAAGTCATCTACGGAAATTGAGTGTTATTTTCTATTACAAAATCAATTTAAACTACAAAGGAGAAATTAGATGTGCAGGTTTTTCTTTTATGAACCTGACTTTCCGTATTGTGGTTTATTAAATATGATGGATTTTGTAGTCGCGGTGCTCTGGAATTTTGGCACTTCTGTTTGTTGTGGTTAATTTTTGGTCTTTTAAATTAACAAGGCATCAAACAATGAAGTGAGAGTGTTGCTGGGTTGGGGTCCAGTCCTTGGTAAAAAATGCAGCTCTAGCATACTGGCAGCTAGGCTGCTTGTTATTCATTGTAAGGTGTCTAGCTATGGGAGTGTTAGATGTTTGACAGTATTGAATAGATTCCAGTCAGCCATACAAACTACCTCCAGTGAAGTGGAAAGGACCATAAAATTGTTTTAGCAACAGCTAATTCTCTTGAGTCTTTTAAGGCTTTTTTTCTCCCTTTTTTTCTTTAACTGTTTGGTTGCCGGTAGAGGATTTGCCAATTTAACCAGTAAATGTTCCCAGAATGATTTCAGTCTTTAAGATTAATTAAGAAAACTCTTCACTAATTTTTACATTTAGCATAGTTTAGATTTTGAAAAAACACCCACAAAAACCAAAACAACAAAACCAACCCAAAGTGCATATTTAACAATGGCACCTTTCTTTGAACATGAAAACTGAACTATAAAGAAACTTAGCACTGGGATTTTAAAAATGATTTTTCTGTAAATAACCCCCATTCCTATTTTTATTGACAAGGCTTTTGGATGCTAGTCTGTGAACTTGTAGATATTTTGCTTCATGTCCCTGCTCATCTTGCAGCTGTTGAAATGCCACGTAACATTAGTGATGCAGGGTTCTTTTATAGGCAGCTTGGAGACTTGTCTAAAAGGAGTGTTAATTCTTCCATCTTTCCTTACTTTAGTTTTTGTTGTTTGGGTTTTGTTTTTTTTTTTCCCTGTCAAATGTTTCATAATACAAGAGCTGGTTGCTTCATAATGTGCCACTTAAAGTCTTAAAGAGCCTCTATTTTCCTTACCTGAAGCATATACTGGTGACTCCAATCTCTCTTTGCAAACCTACTCCGTTCTTCATTATCCCCTGTAGCTGTTTTGTGGGAGACCAAATGATTTGAATGCTCTTTAATCAAATTTTGGGTTGCTCTTATTGCAGACTTATAGCTTATGTGCTTGTGAGCTGTGGCAATATGTGAATCCTCATTTTCCCAGAGGTGGGTCTAGTTGCTGGTGAGTGCTCTGGAGGGCATTTACTACTGAAAATGTTAGTAAGGAGTAGAGGATAGGGGAAAGAGGAGAAAATATAATAATTCTTAAAATGTATTTATCACGTATTCAAGTCTCTGCTTTGTATAGTTAAAGTGAAGCCAAGGGCTGCAACTTGAAATACGAGCACAGGGCCCTTGTGTATTGGACTGGCAGGAGGCAACAGGAAAATGTGATGTACAGGAAGATGGTCTGAGGAGCAGAAGTTTGGACAATGAAGAGAACATTGGGGTATTTCTGTCCATCGTTGTCCCTTACTGGAGGATACCTGTTTGCTCACATGAAGCTGCAGTAGAAGTATTCAAAGATGTGCAGATACTTGTTTGGAAGGTCCATTGGTTCTTTTTCGGGAGACATCCATGCTTTCTGGCTTTGGTTTTCTTTCTGATGTAGTCAATACTTTTTGTTAAAAAAATGGTTGGGTTTGAATTAATGTTGTTACTTCAATATATGGAGTTTACTCTTGGTTCTTAATGTTATTTTAAATATGCTTACTATATAATTTTAGTTACGTGCTTTTTCTCCTTTTCTTTTTCTTAATAAGCAAATGTGACACTGCTACCTTCTGTGGAGGCAAGAGAAAATAATCTTTTTGTACTTCTTCATGAACCCATGCTGCCACACGTTTATATGACACTAGACCATGACCTTGAAGAACTTGATGGATTTTTATTTTCTGATTTTTCTATACCAAAAGTTGGAACTTGTCTGCTAACGGCAGAATTGAGAACAAACATTTCCAAATAAGTGGCAGTGAGGCAAACCAGAGAAAGGTGTTTGTGGTGGGTTATCCTTGGCTGGCTGCCCACTGAGGTGTTCTCCATCTGGAGATAGGGAGGGGAAAATAAGGCGGGAAAATCTGTGGGTCCTGGTGAAGACCGGCAGATTCTGTACCAGTTACTGTCACGGGCAAAACTGGCTCCACTTGGGGAAAAAATAAGTTACTGCCAATCAAAAGAGAGTTGGATGGTGAGAAACAGACAGAAACTAAAATGTTTCCCCCCTGGGGTAGCTCCGGTCCCTCATCCCTGGGGAGTGGAGCCCACCAGCAACTCTGAGGGGCTCGGCTCCCTCAGGAACCGGCCTGAACCGGCTGTGTCCGGCTCGGGGCAGCCCCGGCTGCTCCTCACAGAGACCCCACAGCCCTGCTGCCAGCTCCTGGGCATCCACCATGGGCAGGGGAGGAGAAATGGCTTAAACTCGAGGACTAATGTTGTTAAGGAATGGAAGATTCAGGTAAACTCTCAAAAATAGCAAGTTGTGTGTGAGCAAAGCCCTGAGTTGTGACGAATTCATCGTTAACGTTTCTGGATTGATGAGCGCTGGCAGGGAAAAGGGGCACAAAGGACTGAAAGAGTGATTTGAGGTAATGGAGAAAAATATGACGCTATTCCCAATTAAAGTAATGACTGTAAAGAAATCTTCAAAGGAAAATAAAATAAGGCCTGCTGGTAAGGGGGACAGTATCTCTTGGATCTAATTGCATTTTGTTACAAAGCAAATTTATCACAGTTAGGATGGGACAAGTAGTGGTTCAGGGAGAATTTAATTTGCATAGAAAGAAGAAAACAAAGACGGGGAGAGAAAAGAGCTAAACAAATGCAATGAGATTTAGAAGAATATGAAGTTGAAGAGAGATGAAGCAATGAGGAAGGTATGTAATAAACTGAGAAAAGATTTGCAAGAGACCTGGAAAAAGAATTATGGGGAAAACCCCTTCTAACTTAAAAAATCAAAGCATTGAAATGTATTTTAAGACAGATTAAATGATGATAATTTCTTATGAAGTGTAGGCAGGTATCAGCAGATGGCATGGGCTGGCTGATCTTGCAGCCACTGAGCAATACAAGCTGGTTCCCCATGGGTTGTTCTGAGTAAAATAGGTGTAATACAATGAGGTGCCATGAGTCCAGAAGCATCATGGCCAGCTTTACAGGCCTTCTCAGCCAGGCTTAGCAGCTTGGATAGTGTCATGGACTAATGGCTGTGAGTTCTCCTGAGCAGTTAGCCTGACCTTAGGTGTGCAGGTTTCTGCTGCTGACAGCTGTGGGAGGACAGGCATGTGTGTATGACAGCACACGCCCTCTCGCACCCATGGCCACAGAAGATCTTTAGGGCTTCTGTTCAGTTTCTCTTGCCCCAGTTTGCTCTGTCTTGCCTCTTCTCCCTTTAATCAGTTCAACGTTCTACAAGAAAGCACTTTGCATTTTTTTGCAAGGTATGTGATGCATTACTCTAGAAGCTTTAATCATTAAGTATATATAACACACTTCTATTGTCTAAGCTTGCCCAGGATATGCCCTCAGTTCTGAAGCTTCATCCTTGATGGAATTAAGAAGTCAGCTTCTTGCAGGATCAGGTCAGGAAGCTGCTCCGTTTATAGACTCCAAATTTCAGTATGAGCTTAATTCTTCATGATGATTATTTGAACTGACATTTATCGTGATCTGAAAGTGAAAAAGAATGGCTTGTTAATCACAGTTAACTACAACAATGTCCAGGATTCCATTTTGAGACTACATTTAGTGACCCAGGATTTCCATCTCATAAGAAATGTAATGCACTTTATAAAGCCTTTTCTATTCCTCTCTACTGTGCATGAACCCATGAAAATTTTTCATTGCTGCTCTACAGTATAATTATGCTTTTTTTGACCTCGGATATGAAAGAAGTTGTATTAAAAACAAGAGGGAAGTCAGCAGGTAAGTTTTTCAGAGCAGGTTAAACTTAAATCTCTTTCTGTCCATCTTTGAAACTAATCTTTTAGTACAGAAATTCATGACAGACTGTGAAGTGCTCAAAGAACGTGTACCTGCTGTGGACCAGATCTTAGCAAGTATACTTCTTCTGAGCCAATTCATGCCAGCTGAGGGTTTGGTCTGTGCAGTTCATCTTCGTGTACTTTCAGCCCCTTGAGCCATTATAACCAAACTGCAAGTGCCTGGGATTAAGCATGAAGAAATAATATACACAGTGAGGTTTGCCAGGGAAAGAATCTGCTGCCTTCCCAGCCCTGCGGATCCATTGGAGCAATGACTTGTGTGTGTCACAAATCACAGCATCAGTGTGATGTATACACCAAACCTAACCCTCTTATTTTCAGAAATAATCATGTGTCCTGATCTAAATTTTGCTCCTTGCAGCATTTTGCAGGAATGGAAGCAAGCTGCTTCTGCTCAGGGTTTGTATTGTGAAAGATTTTGGTGGTAGAAAACTTGAAGCAAACTTAGAGGAGGTTGTCACAGTCAAACTTTTTACGTCAATATTTGTCTTGTTTATAAAATATTTGTCTTGTTTATAAAACAAGCTTCAACTCTGTGTCTTCAGTAAGATCGGTGATGGACCAGCAGGACTGAAACTGTCAGAACTATTTTTTTTCTGCATGAAAAAAGTGTGATAGACTTTGTTTTGTTCTCTAGTTCTCTTTGCCCTCACAGACTTCATGATGGGTTGAAAGCTGGATGTTTTCCACAGCTAGGACAGAATGTATTGAGTGGAATCACATGGTGCTGGAGCTGGAAGAGATCCCAAGAGGTTATCTAGCCTAGCTGAAGGATCAGCTATATTTTTATTTGTTACTTATCTAACAGATGAGAATAGCTCTTATAGAGCTGGTGCCAGATTAGCAGGAAACAGTTAATTTCTTTTGTATTTCTCTCTGCTCTTGTTATATCTGGTTCCTCCAGTCCATCTAACTAACTTTGACAGTCTGACTTTAAAAAAAGGACAGAGCCAGAAAGAACACTTTCGGTTTTGAATTTATATAGACCGTATTTCCATAGTTAAAGCCCTCTCCTGTCACACTTCTAGTCTGGTAGTTAACTTCACCTCTAAATAATACTTTTTATTCTTACCTCTGGTTTGTTGGCTCTGTGTTGCTTCTCTGAATTTTTGGGAACTGCATGTTTTATTAACTGGTTAATACTACGGTGCAATTGTAATTTGGTGTAGAACAGGCTCAATAGTGAAGATGCAAAACCAAAGCAGAAGTAGAAAGCACTAAGGGAAAGTGCTAGGTTGAGCAAGAAGAGAAGAGTGAGGATCTGTTATTGGCAAATTTCAGCTGCTTAGAGATAAGTGAAAGATTCAGTCTAAAAAGAAATGAGTCTAAAAGGCATGAAAGTCTTTGTCTGAAGTCTAAGAGAATGTGACTGATCTTTGGAATCACAGTGATATGACAGAGGAAGTCTGAGGCTGTGGTGGTGAAGCAGATCAGCCTGGGCATTCTGCTGTTGAAGAACTGGTAAATTACACTGGAAAAAATATAAAGGAACAGATTTTGTGTCATTGGTGAGAGGTTCTAAAAGACAATGGCATTAATCAGAGCTAGGGGGTGGTTTAAGCTACTGTGAAGCTGCAGAGTTATGAACTACTCCCAGATACTTCTTGGAAAGTCAGAAATGGAGCCATCAAATATTGGACAGGTCCCTGATTTTTAGGACCTTCTCCCTCATTTTTCCTGTAGTAATTTTATAAGAAAAATACTGAGAGTTGATTTTTCTTGTTTTAGCACAAACATCCTAAAATTGGAAACTATTCAAGTAGAATGATTGTTATTTACTTTTGTTGCTTTATCTGTAGGTTTCAAGCTCTTCCAGTCTTTTAAGACTAGAGAAAAATGGTGTTTCTGAAGCAGGAGGCACTTGCTGCGAGCCCCTATAAGATTATGTACAGCTTCTAGTCTGATACATAGTAGGACTCATGAATAACTTATTTTATTTATTGCTTGTGTATACATTCTGATAGATTCAGTTGCAGATACCTGAATGTTGACATAAGATGTACAGAACTTAATGAGAGTTATATAGAGTTTTCCGCTAGATATAATTGTATCTTCCTTTATATTTGGTTGGGGAGCTCACCTGACAATCTCAAGATTCAGAGATTATGTTCCCCTTGAATTCATTATTAGCAAAGATGATATACTGGATCTTTTTTCCCCCCTTCCCCATCTGAGTGTTAGGAGATAGCACTACAGTGATGTGCGTATTGGAGCCAGAGATGAGGAGCCAGCCCGTGTTGTCAAGAGGTAAAAGCCCCTTCACTTGCCTTTCCACCCCTGATTACTGCAGAAGAGCTATTTAAGGAACCAAAACCAGTCCCTGATAAGATCAGTGTTCCACAGCATCTTCACCTGGGTCTCATAATCCCCCAGCCTCTTGGTAATAGGCTAGTAACATGTCCAACATTATGCTTCAGGAAGACACCGAGGTGATACTTCCCCTCAACAAGGCTAAATTTTCTCTTTGTATCAATTCTAGTAGTACTCAAACTTCAGCATTGTTATAGAGCTCTAGTCTAGGATGCTTCTGGTTCTCCAGCAGGGGGAACATCTATGTCCACATACTGATGTCAAAATCACAACCACATGTTTTGCTTGGACTCAGGACTGCTTTACCTGGCAGCCTGGATGACACCAAAAGCCTTCAGAAGACAGATGAATAATGGGAATACTAAATATTCTGTGAATTGGGCACCAAATCTCAATATCAGACACCTTGAAATCTGAGTGATTTTGAGAGTGTTTTTATTTAGGCATTTGCTTCTAAAGAATTTTTCCATTTTCTCTTATTTCCCTTTTTGTCTTACAGAGCTTTAGATTTTAAAAATATACAGATAAAATCTCTATATAGAAAGCATAAATTACCCAATGCAGTGTTACTTGTACTTGGTGTTATTTTCATTTACTTTTTAATCTACATATGATCTGTTCTTTCACATATTGAATGGGAGAACCTCACTTCAATTTATCCTGGTCCTGCTTTCCATGTCCCTAGCAGAGTTAAGGACCAATAAAGTGAGAATACTTCATAGCTTCTTTTCAGTATAAAGTGCCTTCAACATACATGGCAATGAGGCCACAGTGCTTTAGGTTAACCCCTACCCCTCACTGAGCTCAATCCTGAAAAATAAACAAAACTCGGGGAAAAGGCTTGCTTGGCAGAAAGACTGAGCTCACATTATGGATATAAAAACACAGGGCTCAATTCTGCAAGAAACAGAAGATTCTGGCCCCAGTCCCATAAAGCACTTAAGCGGAGGCTTCATTTTAAAGCAAGCAGCAGATTGACTGACATCTAGAAAGGCTGAACCCATAATCCTTGACACTGCATGTGGAGGAGGACCACGGGGGCTGCAGGCCAGGAGAGCACGGCTGTCCCCCTTGCACAGCTGTCTTCCTCGCTGGAGGGAGGAAGGAGAATGTGTGGAAATGCTCCCTTACACCAGACAAGAACTTTCCTCCACCCATCAAATTCCTGTGAAGGCTTTTGTGCTCAATCCAGCCTCTTTTTCCTGAGCTAAGCTCTTGCATATAACTGCTCTGCACATGAGTTGTTCTGTCCAGGAGGAGCAGACACCTCAAAGGGGCTCCTCTGCGAGGGGTGAGGGAGCGAGTTGAGGCCTCATCTGTCAATCAGCTGTCAGGCAGCCTGGCATTTTCATGATGAATTAGGCTCTGTAGATGCTTTGTGGCTTGGCTAACAAAGAGACTGATTTTTTTTTTTTTCTCTTTACCAAATTCCCAAGAGCTATTCCTACAGTAGGTAATTTTACCATGATTTTTTTTTAATACCATGAAAATGTAATACAGAGCATTAATTTTTGAATTAAAAAGATAAACCATTCACACATTAGATTAGTTTGATATCAAGTTCTGGGGGTTTTTTTTGGTTCAAGATTGTGACAAAGCTGCATTCTTGATACATCATCAGTGTTGATAAGGTTTCCTATGTTTATATGCTTACGTGGTTGGATGCTTTTCCTTCAGAGACCCCAGGTTATTTGTGTTTTGGACTGCAGGGTACTTGCATGTGTGTTTTATGGTTTTATATATATTATGATGTTCAGTGAAAAAACTTCTTTCTGTGTGGTATGAGTTTCAGAAACTTGTTCCCCAAGGAATATTTCTATTCCATAAAGTGAAATGAGTACCATAGTCATCAATCTTTTGGATCTCCTTAGTGTGTTTACAGATATCATCAGTGCTGATAGTATGTTCTTTTTTTCTTCCTGAAACTGATTTACTGTCTGAATCATGTTTTTCTCTTGGTATTTATAAGTAATGGAAATCAGTCTTCTGATCTATAATCGTGGATCCCAGTATGATGTAGTGTTGCAGTATCTGAGATGACATTCCTTTTCTTTTCATACATGGCAAATGTTCACAAAGTTGAGGTGACAAAGTTAAGGCCCTGGATTTCTGTCTTCTGCAAAAGGTTCTGACTGGCTTTCCATGAAAATGATGAAACTTCCCTATTTTGAACCAGCTTGGAAGTGAATTATCGAAAAGACACCAAGGCTTCAAAAGTACAGAAGTATTTTTTTTTGGAGGTGGTTACTGATGGCAGAAAGTTGCAGAGAAAATAACTGGGACAAAGGGTTAGTTCTGATTGGATAGACATGGCTGGCATTGCAAGCAGCCTTACCTCCCACACCGCATAGCAATGAGAAGGGAGCTTGGTGAGAAAGTTCAAACTGCAGAAGATTATCCTTTCACAAATAAATTCTTTTAACAGGCCCCTGTTGAAAATGGTAAGATTATACTTCGGAGGAGAGCTACCTCTCTGAAGAAGTGCTTATGCCACTTACAGTTTTTGGAAACTCTTAAATCATCTTGAGTAAGAGTAACAAACTTTTCATGCTTTTAAATAATCTATACATTTTCTGTCAGGAACGGGTCTAATAATTGTGAATGACTTAAGGAGCTAATACTCTTTGGAGAGATTTTGAGATTTGCATAGCAAAATATACTTTAATTCCTTTTTATTGCCATGCTTTTTGAGTTTCCTCAGCTTCCACATCATAGTATGTAACACATTTTTCTATATCCATCTCATTTCCTTGTTGTGAGCCTGCAGTTTGTGTTCTTCTGAGACAAAACACTTCTTTAGAGTGCAATCCACATTTGAAATTATGGACTGGGAATGTCCAACTGCAAACTGTCACAGCAGCTTGTTTGATAGTCTGGTGTAAGTACAGCAGCTCTCTAAACAGACTGATAGTTACACAAGACCATATTCATATGGTTCACTACAAAGCTGAGACATAAAAATAATTGTTTAAATAAAATTATTATTTTTTTATTCTATAATTTTGATCTGTTCCCATCACATCTTCTAAAGGCAATGGTGGATCTGAAGTGTGGCAGCAGTTATGATATGCAAAAAGTGTATGCGTTGTATTTAAGTAGTAAATTGATGTAATATTATTTACAACTACTAAATTAGGTCCCAGTTCTGCTCCGTATAATGAATTAAGAGCTAAGTCTGGTGAATCCCAGTGGTAGAATCCATGGTGAACATGTTTTCTGGGATATTTTGGTGATGTGACATCAAACATACATATTTTTATGTGTAACTGTGATTAGTTTGACATTTATGCGACTTCTCTAAATTATTTTGCAAAGGAAATGTGATGTCCATATACTTGAGAAGAAATGATTGAACTGTTTTGAATGACAAGGTATTTTAAGAGAAAAGTGTCCCTGTTATATTTAAAAAGCAGAACCAATCATGTTCATTTTCTGCATTTTGTTTCATCTGTTCTCATCAAGAAGAGCTTAAAGTGTTCATCAGAAAGCACATTGACGTGGCTGCTATCGTGCTCTTGCACATTTCCCTGCTGGAAACTGGCTTGCTCACTGCTTTAATAAAATTTGGAATCTCTCAATTCTAAGGTCAGATTCCTGACAACCCTGGCATTATTTAAAATTTGTTTAGTAAATATATCCTGATAATGAAATGGGAGTAAAATGCCCATAATAAGCAATTGAAAAACTTGGGGAAGGCACAAAGAGGTCGGGATTTGCTGTGGGATTTCAGCTGAGCTATACAATCTCCATGTGCTTGCAAGAAGCATAGGGGAGAGCTTAGTCTAATGTGTCTGCCTTCATTGGGAGGGAACTCCAATACTTGCTACCTTAAGATTATGCTGTATATGGTAATTTTAATATTCAGTTGGCAAAGGTGGAAGGCAGGGGTGATGGGGATGGAGAGAATCTCAACTGGTGTCATAGCAAGGTTGAGAGTGGATTTATCCACATTTGGAAAGTATTTGTTCTGATGCCCATTTTTCTGTTGGTGACAAATCTTTTTTTGAATTCTCAATTTTGAAGCAATAATAATAAAGGGAGAATTTTGATGTTGCAGTGGATGGCCAAAGGAGATCAGGAGTAAACTCAAGGCTGATGCAGCTTGAGTTACATGCAAGGTTCTTATTGCCAGTGCATACTTCCATTTTGTGACTTGTGTTCAGGAAACTGGTTGCCTCCAGCTTTTTCTGTCCTCCTCTCTATTTGAAAGGTTAATTTTAAACAATGCTTTTTTTTTCCTTTCGTCTTGGGTTGTCTAAAAAGTGATGTTTGGAGAATGTTTCTCAAATGGTGCAAGTTTCACTTCTTTTCATACAGAGTAATTAATAGTGGCAAGTTCTGGAGCCTGCTGCTTGTGTTCAAAACTCACTCACTGCAGGGGTTGGTGCTGTGGGAGTCAAGGACTGGAGAGAACATCTTCCATTCATGCCAGACAAAATGTCAGCAGCCACATGGGTATGAATAAAAAGGCTGTTTGTGAAAAGTGGTGATTGATTGCTCTTCTAAATTTTGGGCTGTTGTATTTTCTGACAGTACTCCAGCTCTGTTTCCAAGTTAAAAATAAATATCCTTACAGATAGTACTGCAAGCTCAATCTGATTCTTCACAATTAACCTGTTATCTATTTACCTTCCAAATTAATTCCAACTAAAGTTCCATTCTGGAACGTCATTCCTGTGAAGAGTAACAGCAGAGCCCAACCATGTCTTTGAAACTACAAATACATAAAGTGCAGGGGGAAACAATGTACTATCCTATAATAAAGTAGTGCATGGAAAACCCATGACTTCAGGAGGGTTGGGACCACAGCTCCCGCTTGCTACCTGGCAAAAAAAATCTGTGGTCTCTGAGGATTGAGGAAGGAGGCAGAGACCTTGTCTCATTGGAATAGCATCCTCCTGGGGGCCTGTAGACTGACATGATGGTGGTGGGATTTCACACAGGTGTTCAGCATTGTCCTCTCTGCCAATATTTAATGCAAAATGCTTCATCTCTGCAGCAGATGAATATTCTGCAGCAATAGGGTTGGCAGATGGACTTCAGCATGTCATGTAACCTGTCCCCTGCCTGAGGAAGAATAATTTTCTTTAAGTCATTACTAACAGATGTTCTTTAAACTCTTCTTGAAGACCTCTACTGTTGGAGATGCTGTAATGTCCCCAGACAGTCTTTGCAAGCTTTTCTGTTATTACTGTAAGAAAGTTTGTCTCGATTTAGAACTTAATTCTCCCTTGCAGCTTGTTATTACTTGTAGGGGTCTCTCTTGTAATGATACAGAGAATAGATTATTCTTCTGTGACGTTTTTACACATTTTAAGATTCTGAGCGTATCTTTGTGCTGACTGGTGCCAGCTTCTTCAGCCATTATTTGTTAAATTCTTCAGATTTCTGACCTTTTTCATTGCTTTCCTTTAGACTATTCTCAGCTGCACAGTTGTTTCCTCAGGTAGCTTGATACTTGCAGAGCCAGGCTTTGTGGCAGACGTTTTGAGGCCAGTGGGTCCCTTCAGCTAGTCAGGATGTCTAAGAGGAAGAAGGAGTGAAATGGATACTTCATGGGTCAGGAAAGAGCAAATCTGAAACTCAGGAACTGTATCAACCCCAACTCATCCTCTTGCAGCCAAGTTAGGTGAAGACACTGGGATTTTGAGGAGGCAGACAGCTGTTGGAGTTGGAGTATTCACTCTTGAGGATTATGAGCAAATAAAGCTGCATTTCTTCTCTAGTCCTGTGTTATGTGCCCTGTCTGTCATGGACAGCTTTATGCATAACTTGGTTACATGAAACCCTTGAGAATCATGCCTTGCAGAAGGCAATGAAAGCTTATCTTTGTACCCAGAGGTGTTATCAATAGTGTGGCATGTCGACTCGGTTAGTGTTTGGTTTGGTGATTTTCCAGAATGCATAAAACTATTCCATTAATATCTTTCTTCTGCCTACATTTCATTATTTCATATTTATGGGTAACTTCTTAAAAATTGTTATCTTCTGGTGTTTAGGTAGGGTCAATATTGCCTTATTTTGGCAAAGCTTAGTGACCTGGAGTTTTTAGGCTAATGAAAACATCTGTCTTTTAGCTCTAAAGAGTTTTCTGATACATACAGATACTACAAGGATATGAAAACAAAGTGAGAAACAATTTTACAGGAATTAATTATTTAGGACTTTTTTAGGACATGAGATTTTTTTTTTTTAAGATATCCAGGTTTCAAAGCTAAGTGAATATGGGACAAACAACTGCTTTGGGACATGCACCATGAAATGAATTGCTTACTATTTAGCTCTCATCCTACCAAGTGTAAAGGGAACGATGCATATACATGGTTTACAGTTTTTGGGTATCTACAAACACAAGTATGAAAGCTTTTTCCATTCAAAGTGCTGCAGAATGTGCTATGGTTTGTTTCCCTCTTGAATTTCCACAGAATCTTGTAGAGTGGAGAATAGGAGATCAGATTTCCAAATACATGGCATTTCAAAGTTGATTTGATTAGGGCATTTCCACTGTGATGTGGATGTCGTTTGTTTGGTAATTCAATCCCAGGTGGAAGGGTGTTCTGTGTATCTTGTTCAGTTTGCCCTCTGGCTTGCAATGGTGGGATAGTCCCTTTCAGATCTAGCAGCAAACCAAATAATTTCCTCTTTCTGTGCCTTTCTCCTGTATTCTCAAACAGCCTAAATCTTTTTTTAATTGAATAAATATTTTTTCTATAGAAAAATTCTGGTTAGGAATTCATCTTGGGTTTGGTTTTTTTTCTAAAAATGATCTTTTTGGAAAATTAATTAGCAGCCTTTCTTCGTACCATGTGATTAGGCTTTGAGGGTTGCCAGCAGAGCAATGGGATGTATTTCATGAACCTAAATGATGACTGTATATCTCTTAGGCCCCATTGCCCATAAATCACAGCTACCACAGTGAATAAATTTATTTGGTGGTATAATCCTTCACTGATGGAAATAGCAGTGGTTCAGAGTTGTTAAACAAACATCTATAAAATTAGATTGGCTTAACTGAATGCCAACAGTAGCTACTGTACTTTGCTTCATACTGGAGTTGGATATACAGAATGCCAGTGAAGTTTTAAAATCTAAAAGAAAATAGCCAAAAGCAGCACATGTTCAGATGAAGAATTTGGTCATGCATGTTTTCCAGCAGCTGTTTTTATTTTAGGTTTAGTTTAAAATACATTCAGCTTAATTCCATGTTCAGAATCATCAAAGCCTACCAAAAATCCTCAGATTCTGTTTCACAGAGATCATTATCAAGTTCTGAGCAATTGTATGTTTATGACTTTCATATTTTGCATTTCTGGGGTTTCATATACTACCCAAGGGCATGGTCTAACTCAAAGAATAACAGGAATCAGCATGCTTTTCATTTACCCTTCTCCATTATTACAGGCATACTATATTAAGACCTGTTTTAGAAACAAGCCAGTTTTACTTTTTAACCTCCCATGTGTTTTATTAGGTTGTTGAAGTTTTAATTTATTTTTTTTTTAATGGTTATAAAAATAAGAGACTATGATCCCAATTCCCATTCACACTATGGCCTTTCTTCATACTGAAGTTGTGTATAGGTCTTTTCAGTGGCTGATCAAAGCAGCAGAAAGGCCACAGTCTAAATGAGAGAAGCCCTTTGTATCTATTTTTTCCTGGGACGTTGTACCCTGCAGACCACTGTCGTCTTCTTCAAGCAAATGCTTAAGCTCCACTGTGTTTCTTAGCAAGTATTTTATGCTGCAGAGTAGTGCAGAGTAGCAGCACCCATATAGACAAATTTAGGTAAAGGCAATAAAAAATTAATGCTCCATGGCATTGTCCTCCCATCCCAAATGATATCACTTACATTAAGGAATCTCAACCCCAGACATCTAGGATTTAGGCTTCAGGATTCACTTTAACATCTAGAATTCAAGAAAAAGTTCTCTCCATCACTGTTCAGTCCTCATTCTCTGTCTGATTATGTTTGATTCAATAAATTCTGGCTGAATGACTTTGCTATAGTCTAGTTTTTATTATATTTATTCTGTATGCATACTGAATCATGAAAATTATAATGTTTATTCCACACTTAAGATGCTTTCAGTGTATTTACTGTTCAGTTCAATATTAGCTCAAAACCGGGCCTAACTAAGTCCCAAGTAGACTGACGAGCTGGCATCAATGAAACTATTGGTGTTAAGTGTGAGATTCTGTGCAGATTTTGGAGTAGAGACTGTGCAGAAGGCAGTAAGTTAATAAATGTTGGAATTTAAGAAATGGGAAATAAATATTTGTGATAAATACTTTACTTGCTATTATTACTTGCTAAGAGATTACCAGATTTTACAGATAAGCTACTTGCCTATATTTAGTCACGTTGCCTTGTGAGAGTCTGAAGATGAAATTGTAACTACAGTTGATTCTGTGTGGTAACAAAATGATCTTGGATATGCATAGATTTCCTAGCTTTGGTTCATTTTCTGCAACCAGGTGATGACTCTTATTCTCTCTGGTCTGCCAGGCCCTTACTTCAAGAACTTGCTCCTAAATGAGACCATAGTTTTTATCCTGGTAGGTGCTGAAAACTGAGCTTATGGCTGATTTACATACCCAGAATTTGCAAGATTCAAACCTTGCTGGATGCTTTTTAGGTCACTATTATAGTGATCCTACTTAAATAAGTAGGTCAAAGAAAGAAAGCTGTCCAGTGGGCACCAAGATATGAGAATTAAAGAACTGCACTTTGTGTTAAGGCTCTGCAGATGACTATTTGCTGGTGTATGCCACTGAAGATGCTGAGAAGAAAAGCAGAAAGTTAGAGCTTGCTGAAACTGTTGGTCGCAGGCAAGTTACTTATGAAACTGAAACTGCTGTTAGAGCTGGGAGCTGAGCACTGATGTGGAAGGTTGTGCATGGGAGACATGGTCCACTGGGCCATGAACACAGATGGAACCTCAGGACAAGGATAGGGCTGGTGGAACAGGGCTCCTGCTCCAAGGATGTCGCCGAGTGCACCATCCTGTAGGAAGAGCAGGTCCTTTTGCAGCCCAGTACCTGTGGCACCAGTTTAGTGGCAGGGTCCCATGCTGCAGGCACAGGTGGGTGCAGGGAGAGGCAGGAGGCTGCTGGGGATGTGCAAGATGCAGATGCTGAGCTGTGGGAGCTTCAGGGCAGGGCAGCCAAGCAGGTTCTATGTTCAGATCATGACAGATCTACCCTTAGCACAGCCACAAACCAGGTGCCATCTGAGATGTCAGTTCACCAGCTCCAGCGGCAGAGCAGGGGATAGAGATTGGGATTCAAGCTAAACCTAAACAGCAAATTACTTTTTCCATTTCCTTTCTTTTACATTATTGTGGCCCTGCTTTTTGAGGGCACTGTCTCTTGGCACATGCATTGAAAGGACCAGTGGCTTAATTTAGCTTTGGTTTGAGCCACTGGTGCTTTCTTGTGGCTGTAGAAAAAAGGGAAATTAAACTCTTCTCTACTGCTCTGAAGGAAGGAAAGAAATGCATGTTATTAATGAAAAACCTGGGTACATGTTTTGAAAAGCAGATGAGCACAGTCCATATAGCTCAAATCAACTGCTTCCAGTTCCTATTTTAGGCAAGTAAAACAATGATTGAATGAAACGAGTTTGTGTATTCAGGGCAGTTTAATTACAGCCTTAAACAATACGTTGGGTTGCATTGAGGGTTGCCAACTCCTGTTGCTATGCTGGGCTGCTGGGTGGTCTTGGCCATTAACTGGGTGCATCATGCCTGGATTGTCTGCACATTTGGGTCTGCAGAAGAAGCCTTGGATCCACCAGGATGTTTGTGAGACCATGCTCTGGGGAGATTTGTAACACAATTCTGCAAACCCACAAGTTTTAGGTAGGCGAGTATCTAATTGTGCAGGCTCTCTGCCAGAGCTTTTGAACTCAGAATGTGATTTAATTGTCAGAGAACTAAATTAGTTGTCAGGTGTTGGTCAGTTCCAAGTCTGTCCGATGTTTTTTTCTCAGATTTGTTAATCTCTCTGCCTCAGCCTCCTTGTTTGAAAAACAGGGATAAAAGTAGAGTTCCCACCTACTGTGAGGTGAGGGCAGCAAGATGGGAAGGTTGCAGTGTTGGTAAATGCCACTCAGGGCTGTAGCTAGAAGCAGAATAGTCTCACTGAGCATGTAATTGCCCTGTGAATGCTATGCTATCCCACCTGTTTGCAAGGAGGTAGGCAAGTTTTGACAAGGATCTTTTACTGTGCTTTTTGATACTGTGTTTTGTTTCATTTTAGTTTTGTAATCATTGTCCATGAGCTACCTGAATTCAATGAGTTATTTTCCTTCCTCAAATTCAAATATCCTTTCGTTTTCTTTTGAAGTGTTTAGAATGCCTATTGAATGATGACTAGCAATTCTCAGCAGTCTTGGTACTTCTCCTGCCTCCAATTTTTATCTGGTATTTTGGCATCATACAGTAGCTTAAACACTTGGTGTCCTGTAAGGAAGGGAAGGCCCATGTGCCTGTTAGAGGTAGCAAACAAAAACACTGAATCTTAATCTTCTATTGTTGGCTTCAACAGATGTGAGCTGAGTCTTTCCTAAAGTACTTGACCACTGGAGAAAGTGTAGAGGTTTGTGTACACTTATCACTTATGTACTTGTTGTTTTCTTCTGCTTTGTGTATTTGCTTGGTTTGAGTCCCTTCCTGAGATTTCTTGTGCTGCAATTAAAGATTCCCACTTCCAGCAGGGAAATCCACATTTTAAATTCTGTACTCTTAAGTGTATTTTGGGTAGGAGGAGGGTGGTGTTTTCCTTTAAGTGACTTACCAGAAGTCACAAAGGAAATAAAGTGAATCGCAGATTGGTTGAGGTTGGGAGAAACATCATCTAGTCCAATCCCTCCAGCTCAGCCAGGGTCAGCTGGTGCCCAGAACTGGGCACAGTATTCCAGCTGTATTCTTGCCAGTGCTGAACAGAAGGGAAGGTCACCACTTGTGCCAGTATAGTCCAGGATACCATTAACCTTCACCCTTATGAGCATGTTACTGGTTCAATTAAAATTTTCTGACACCAAATCATCTTTTGGGACATTTTTCCATGCAAATTCAGGTTCTGTGTTGAGAATCCCTATTTTCTGTCAGCTTTCTGCACGGGCTCAGTGGGCTTTAAAGCTCCACACATGTTCACTGCGCTGCTTTTTATGTGATATGATAGGTGATGTGTTGCTTTACTGCATGGTTGATAGAGCATGATTGATCCCTGACAGCATTGCTCACCTAATTCAGCGTGTTGTCAGAGCTGGTAACTCATATCCCACCAGTTACTGGCTAAAGGTGATTTGTTTCTGTTAAATCGATGCAGTCACAGCTTATTGAAGTGACTGTAACTGAGTATTGACTGTGCCTGGTGTCCCTGCTTGACTCTGTCAATCTTGCAGTGAGTGAGACTTAATATTATAAAAGGAGAATTATTTTGGATTATGATGTGGTTTTAAAAGTCAAAATGTTAAGTTTCCAGTACCCTCCAGTTCAAAACACATTCTGTCCCTTTTCCTTCATGTTTTCTAGGATTATTTCTCTGGGATTTTATACAAAGTCTGGGAACTTCAAACAAAAAAAAAAGGCTATTTTTTGTTTGCTCTTGTTGCAGAACTTGATCAGAAATGGCTCAGACAAGTACATGAATAGATCTCAGAAATTTCAGAGAAGAAATCTGTTCTAGACTAAGAAATAATGGCAAGACTTCTTGGCTAGACGTAACACTTTGAAGTGTTTTGTTTTAACAAAAACAAGGATCAGAAACGAAGTTTGGAATGAGAAAGGCCTGACAACCATAAATGAAGAATCATAGTCTTGGATCTCTTTATTCCTTGTTTTCAGCTCTGTTTTCATACTGTTCCCGTTCCCTAACACCAAACTGGTGTAATGGTACCATTCCAGCACTCTGAGCATGGTCAAAATGAATTCTGTAGAGAGCAGGCTGGTTAAGATGATGCTTTCTTGAGACTATGTTTGCTTTATTTGTCAGCTGGCCCTTGACTCTTAAGCTGAAAACAGGATGCATATCCTAGTAAATAAATTGTACCTAATGTCTTGCTAGAAAGATCTCTGTCTTGCTGAAATTCAAAGGTACAATAGTAAAGATCTGATCTGTAGTTTGGACTTAAACTTGCAGGTTTAGTATCTTCATCTAGTTTCAACTGCAGAAACGCTCAACTAGTAAAATGGTTTAATGGTGCTGAGTAGATCCACATTAATCATTTGCTGTAATAAATCCTCAAAGCACTTTTCCTTTCACCAAGCATACATGGTTGGAGTCTGCCTTCTGCACAAAAACTTGTAGATGCCAGTGAGAACTGTCCCAATAGATGTGAGGATTTGGGCCCCCAGGAGAAGCTTGGGTTGTGCACTCTGCAATCCTCTTCTAACAACTCTTGCCCAAGGTCCTGAAGTGAAGGGGAAAACCAGCTCTTTTAGTACCCACTATAAGCAACACGTCACTGCTTCATTACAAGTGATTTCCCTGGGAGACAGAATTATTAGAACTCGCTTATAAATTTAATGTACTTGTCTCAATGTGAAAAATGTCTCCTAAATATTTTAAAGAAGGGTGGCTGCTGCTGCTCCTGAAAATTGTGCTACTTACCATTGCTACAGGTCTGGAATAATTACTCAAGTCTTCAGTGTCATCTAAAATTCCTTATTTGTGCTCAGGAAAAAAAGAGAAAGCAGGTTGATTTTGACAAAATCAGCAAAACATAATTGAAATTATGCATCCCATGATAAAAGAAGAATTCAATGTGTTTATCTGTTTTTTCTAATCATTATATTCCTGTTTATATACAAAATGGGAGGTCATTCTGACCTTCTTTGGAGGTCTTGACATTGTTACTGACACAGTTATTTAGTGATTGCATAAACTTACAGTGTTATTTCAGCTAATATGACAATCTGGACGTCTAATGGCCTTCTGATGTCCTACATATTTTTGTTAGGTCACTTTCATAATGTCTTTTGGAAGAGGAAGTTCGGGCATTTCACCTATTTGACTAAATGCTTGTAGTAATGATGAGCAGAAAAAAACAGCCTTAGAAGGATTAAAAAATTCTGCTGAAGGTCAATGTTCTGCTCTTGATTAGCATTTTTGGCACGTGATTTCAGAGTAGGTAGATCAGTGCTCTTAAATATATAGGATATAAAATCTAGGTAACACTTGCAGCATTAGTCAGCTCTAGTGGGGATGCTCTTTCCATCCCCCTGGTCACACTCAGGTGTCTGTTCAAACAGGAACAGTTTTTCTCAAAGAGATTTGGAGTGAACTCTTTTAACGAGGGAATGTTCTCTCCATTTATTTTCCTGAAACTTGGTCCTTAGGCTATATCTTCCTGCAGAGAAAGGGGAGATTTGGACCAGGAGCTGTCCCAGAGGTGGGATGATGCCAGCCCTGGCTGCTGGGAGGGCCAGCAGCAGGAGCTGGGGCCAGCTGGTGGTGGTGGTGAGTACCACTTTTGTACTGGGAACCAGTCTGTGCTAGGGACTTCACTCTGCAGCAGTTTGGGGGTTAGTCTGTACAACATCTGCATAGTAGGGACACCCTAAAAGGGTAGAAGTGTCTTTACCCTTTATATCTTATACATCTATCTATCTATCTATATGTGTGTGTTTGTAAGACATGATCTTTCTCTGCTACTTTTTGTACTCAGTTATTGAACCTTTGAAGAACAAACTACGAAGTGTTTTTCTTGGTTATGTTCTAAGCTTGTTGTAATAAAAGAAATTCCAGTAATATTTTGATAATTGCTTTCATTTAAGAATGGGAATAAATAGTAAACACATAACATACAATACCATTTTGGTCTACCATAATTAATTTGAAAAGCAATAAAAGGGAAATTTGAATAAAATATCTTCATTAATTTTTGTTCTTATGTTATCTTTAAAGTTACCCAATTTTTCTGAGAGCTTTCAAAGTGACTCACTTGGATCGATTCCCGATGGAATTTTCCTTCCATAGTAGATTATTGTAATTAATTATAAAATTGAGCTTAACCTTTCTGGGTTGTCAATATTTAAGGACAAATGTCACAACTAACAAAGGCCAGGAAAGATTAGTCCTGAGTCTTGGGGTTATTGTGGGGGAGGAGGGGAACTGCCAGTGCCTCTCAGGTACTCTTTGTATTTTATTTTGGCTTTATAAATGATTCCTACTCCTCTTTGCAGCTGGGTAAATATATTTACAATTTGAACAAAAATGCATTAAAATCCTAACAAAATAGACAAACTTATTGACTTATGTGTGCTTAAAAGATTTTATACGTGGAGATAAACTGTGGATTGTTCAATACCTAGAGCAGTGTATGCAATTTTAAAAGCAAGAGCAGAAAAGCCAATCATTGTAATTTATGGTGAAGATTTGTTAGATAAAAGCTGTATAGAATTGTTGAAATATCTGATATTGTGTAAGGTATTTCCTAATTTTACATTTTTCCAGAACTCCTTAACTATTAACAGGAATAAAACCTGTGTGTATGTGTTCAGATGCAGGCTTCATGGCACGCCCGGCTGCTTGGCTCAGTACAGATTATCTAACTACTTTTCCTTAATGATTTGAAAAATAAGGCCCCAAATTCTCATTACTCATCATTTGCCTTTTTAATTTGGGAGAAGGCCTTGTAGAACTTGCTTCATTGGAGCAACTGCTGCAGAATTGACCATTGTGCATGGCCAGTGTTGATGCCTGAAAGGATGTCTCTCCTGCTGCAGACAGAACCTACAGAAGACAATAATGTCCATTCACACAAGTACAAAACCTCCCAGCACAGCACTTATTTCTCTCTTTTCAAGAACCAATTTCCAGGCTGTTTGCAGAATGCTGCTGCTACTCCACTCCTGCTGAATGCTCCTCTTTCTCAATATATTTAGTAGCCTGGAAACTTGACCTTCTTAGTTAAAAAGGAAGAAGGATGAATTGTGGAACAGATGAACAGAATCTTTAAGTAACACTTCCGATAAGGGCATCCATGAGTACTTCTTGGCCTTGTAATACCTTAGGTTGGACCCTTAGAAATATGTAAGAGAAAGTTGATTGCAGTCATGTAAATTATTCTCCTATAAACTCTATGCTCTTGAAATCTGCCCCTTTCTTTGAAGCTTGTGTGAGTTGACATCCTATACAATATTGAAAATCCCTATGGTGAATTAATTCTGTTTCTCCCCTTACACCACTCTTTATATGTATATTTACATTAATCATATATATTTCTATGTATAAAACTACAATGCATTTCTCAGTTTGGAATGGGATGCTTGGGACTGTGTACATGTTAATAGTCCAGCTCCCTCACTGCTTGAACCTATCATGCAGTTAGGAAGGACCTCTGAGATCTTTTTGGCTATGACTCTTTAAAGTAGAGGCAATAACCAAACATTTCCTTAAGGAAGACATCACAATTTGTGAACTTCTTTAAGGATACAGGTTCTCCAGTCAAAAGATCTAGGAATCACTTCAGCTTTGTGACTTGTGTCTGTGCTAGTGGGGCAGCTTCATTCCTGTGCTGGGCAAATGTTGCTGTAGCAACTCATTGCTCTCTGGTTTTCTTTAATCCTTCCTTGACCTTCAAATGGCTGCCTAAAGTTTATAGCCCACATTTTTAGCCAGGGAATTTATTGGAGCTTTCTGGACTCTGTTTTTGAAACTCTAAATAACCCTTACGGTTTTTTTTTTTCCTTTTTCTATGGGAGATGTAGTCCCCAGAGGAAACGTGAAGGTCTTAAACTAGGACTTGTTGTCAAACAGCTCTGCGAGCTGACATCTTAATTTTTTTATAGTTTCTATTTCCAAACCTGAGACAGGAGGCACTTCACCTGTGACAGACCTTCTCTCACAGTTAGGGAGAAGCAAGAAGATATTCTCAGAGTATGGTTGTTGAAGTGCCTCACAAGGGGCAGAGTTTCCCTGGCTTTGGGTGCAGGACAGTAGCACACAAAGGCACATAAGATCATTGAAATTGAAGGGGTTAAGTTAGGGAGCTGAAAATCATTTCAGCATCAATTAATCCATGTCAGTTGTGTTAAATAGCGTTCCATTACTTCTGCATTCTTGCTAAGGCAAGACTACTTCCCTGTTGATTTTTATGGTTTGGAGGAAGATTGTGAGGTATGACTAAGACTAACAAGAGCCCAGATGTTTCATAAAAATATCAGGATGATCTGTATCTTAATCTCTTTGTACTTGTCCATCATTTTCCATGATATACCAATAGTTCCTTATTGTTTCCTCAGAACATGAGCTCTTCCTTTTACAAAGCTATTGTTTATTTCTGGCACATTTATATCTTGTTTCCAAAACTGAACCTAGAAACATTAATTCAGATCACTTGATTAAAGCCAAGTATTTCCAGGGGCAGCAGAGAACACACAGAGACTCACTTCTTGTGGATTTAAATTCCATGGCTGAATTCTTTGATGTCAAAGTAAGTGTCAGCTCTGACAGAAGGTTTTTCTGCCCCTGAGGAATTCAAAATGCTGCTCTCCTGGGAGAGAATCTCTGCTTTCTAGTAATGGTCAACTTGTCTAACAGCCAGTTTTCAGAAGATTTGTAGGAAATTAGTTTACATTGAACTAACCAATGGATTCAAGGTAAGAGAGACGAGACTGCTCCCCTCCCAAGTGAAATACAATGTATTCCTGGAGGAAAATGATCTAATAATCCCATCATTTGTTTATGTATTGCTGAACTTTGCTACCAGCAAAATGCTGCTTTTGTAATAGGTAACATATCTTGTAAGAAAGAATATTTACAAGAAGGCAAAATCAAAGGTTATTTGCTCTCTTCTCCTAATGATCTTATTCTTATTCTCTGTTCATTGAGTGCAGGATTTTGTTCAATAAACTACAAACAGTGGCCATGAGCAATAAACCCTGGCTTATATTTTATCACATGTGCTCCCACTCATCTTTTGAGCACTGGAAATGGGCGTTTTGCAACAATCCTACAGTGAAAGGTGACAAGATCTCTTGGTGAAAACACAAGTCTGAAAATTTAAACCCGTAACTCGGTATTTCTTACTTCCCTTACTGCAAACTTGCAGCTGGAACCAGCAAACTCCAATTCTGATTGGAAATGTGTTTGTGGGATATGTGTTGAAGGGTCTCATTTCTCAGAGGTGTTAACCCATGCTGGGTTTTCAGAGAAGCTGAATTGGGTTACAGGTCAAGGGGGTGGAAATCTGCTGGAAAATGTGTCAGCATTTTAGTAGCTCAAAGCCCAATCACTAGACAAAATCTTGTGTTTTAAAATACTGAGCTTCCCATTCCAGAATCAAAGAAAATGACTGTTCTGAACTAGTGAAAAGCTCTCCTGCTTTAGAGAGATAAGATTCTCTTGGTATCCAGAAGGGCCTGACATTTTTCCCTTGTTTGATTATATTAGGTATATTAAATATGACCTCGATGTTTAAGGTTGCTGAAGCTGCAAGAGTTCAAAAGATTTTGGATGAGATTTTTTCAATGTATTTTCTTAAGCCTCTGCAATAATTGTAAATGGTCATTCTTTTAAAGAACAAATAGTAAGAAGTCAAATAATCCAGCTATATATGACTCAGTATTTCATTACAAAGGAAAGTTCACAGGAGAAGAAATGTAGCTGTGGTTGTTAGAAAGGCAGATACTTAAGAAGAATCATTGGTGTATAAGTAAAAAAGCTTTAATGCAAAGAAAAGTGTGTAGATTGTGAAACATTCTTGATGATTCAGGAGATAATGAGGTATGAGGAATACAAGTTTTCAGCTGTAGGTGTTCACTGGTACAAGGCAGACTTGATTAAATATAATCAGAGAGACAAGAGGAAGGACCTTAGTGGTGTTAGAGATCATGAGGGATAATTTTCTATCAGTTTGTAGTTTAAGATTGAAAGGCTTATTTTTAAGTTTTGAAATGAAAGCAATAAATTAGCTTAGTTATTCTTTATGCTGATTCCTGATTATTCTGCGTACTATAAACTGAATTTAGGAAAAGAGCAATGCATTTTATGTTTCTACTAATTTTTGTTCAATCTTACCAGAGGTGTCTCTGGTTCTTTGCAGCTAATGTTTTGCAATTCTCCTGCCTTTCACAATATTTGATATTTTTTGTTACTGTGTCAAATTCTAATGCCCAGTGTCAGGAGAGTAATATTTGCTTCTGCTGAAAAATAAATAAGAAAATTGCTTAGCCTACACTTTCAGTTTAAAGAGATCTCAGAAGCAGCAACTCACACGTACAAGGAAATAAATCTTTAAAATGCCAGTCACCATTCTGAGTAGCACTATTCGTGCTTAGGGTGATGAGACTTAATTCATGAGCCCTGCATCCAACTGACAGTGCCGTTATCTGGAGCCCTCAGGATGAGAGTGAAACTCTCTATGTTCCTTACTGTTGTTTAAATTATGATGCATTCCCAGTGGTTCTTAGTATATTAAAACAAGAAAGGCACTAAAAAGCCCATATGACAAAAAATTGCTGATGTGATCTGCCCTTTCATTTAACAAATTACTTTTTAATGGAGTAGAACTGGTTAAAATTTTCCACTGAGAAATATTTTTTCCTTGAAATACTGTGGTTTTGTTTGCTATGCAGGGAACTGTTTTTCCTGGTGAAAAAGCAAACCCCAAAGTTAAGGTTTGGCAGAGGAAATACTGAAACTTCTGCAATTTAAAGAGTCATTTTATTTTTATGATATAGAAAACACAAATCAAAACAAAGAGAGTATTTTCATTTGGATGCTTAAAGTATTGATTTGCAGCAAAAAATGATTACTTGCAACCTCTTTGAAACTTCTCACAGGGAAAACAAAGCCCTTGGATTTCTTCATTGCTTATGTATGAGAGAACCAGGTCACTTCTCCAAACTGCTCTGCAGTTAGTTGGTCAAAACTGCCTTAAATCCATAGTGACTATATTTGAGAGGTTTGGAATTTGAAGACATGACCTTTAGTGACATGATGTAATCTAAGATGGATTTTGTAGAAACCTGCACTGGGAATTTGGTCTGTGTGCTGGAGGAGACCTGGGGAACCCGGGGCACAGGAGAGAGAGCATCCTGAGCAGGAATGTGGTCCGGCTGTGCTGGACCCTCTGCCCAGCTCCAAAGGGCACCAAAGGCACTCTTGGTTTATATTTTCATTTGCATAGAGTGTCGGGGGTTTTCTTCTCTTCAGAGATTTCAAAGGGACTGAAACAGACTATTTTATTTCTCAAAGTTGGGTTTTAAAACAATGCTGTGCTAGTCCCTGGTGAGACCAGAACAATATACACAGTATGTGGTGTTGAGTGAGGCTGCTGGCTCCTGCTTTGACTGCTGGGGATGTCAGGATTAACCCAGTATGTTCTCATGCAATTGCTAAGGTTTTAGGTTCTTCACAGCATATTATAGTGGTCCAGGCTGTAACTCATACACCTGAAGTTGCTGTGAAGTGTCATGCCTATACAGCTTCCAGCTTTTCATGTTCAATGGGACTATTTTTCCAGAGGAAAGTGTCTTAGCTTTACATAGCAGCAGTTTTCCTGGAGGAAATGGGCTAAGGTAGAGAAAATTATCCTGTAGTTGACATATACAACATAGTGGTGCAAAGGGACAGAGAAAATTTGAAGTTGTCTTTGGTGTGAAATATTTGGCACAGACCAGCCAGAACTCATCTCACCCTGGTTGTAATGAAAAAGTAAAGAAGGGAAAACAAATTCAGTGCTGTGCAGGATGATGGATTCTGTGGATTAGTGTCTCTGGTAGCACCATGGCCACAACAGGATTTCCTTTGTCTTCTTTTCTTGTTTGCTTGAGGATTTAAGTGTAGGTGAAAACATTACAGATTGCTTATTTGTGGATTAGAAAGGAAAGAAGTTTGTCTTGCTATTGCCACTTGAAGCTGTTACAGCAAATAGATGTGGCAGGATGCAGGAGCAGTAGCAGATCCACAGTGCACAAAGGATAAACACAGGCTTGCTTTCTTCTGGCCTTGTATTAAATCCCCTATGAGAGGCTTCAAGAAGGGCAATGAGGACAAGTGGCTGAGCAATGTTAGCGTTCTGAATCCAGCTTCCGAGGCACTCACAATACCCAAGGCTGGAAATGGTCTTTTCATTCCATTTTGTCCAAGAAAAGACTTTATTGATAGTGATTTGTTGATGCTGACTTATTTTGCTCATTTCCTTGTTTTAAGGGGACATTGTCTAGTTAAAGACTCAGGTATCTTCTGATTACAAGCCCTTTCAAACACCAGAGAGACTCTACTCTTTATATATAGGACAGATATTCCACCAAAATCTGGGTACCTTCAAATTTAGGTATGTTTCTAAGCCGAAGTTTGGTTTGGCAGCACTTCCATCAGTCTCTATTTCAGCCTGTTTCCAGGTGTGCTATAATCCAGGTATCCAGTGACAATCCATGCCTGTTGCCTTTCTGGTAGTCTTGTAATTTGGTCATTCTTATGCAATTTCCAGGTCCTGGGAAGAAGAATCCTTTCTTTCTCTCTCTCAGACACCTTTTGCAGCAAACACTGACCACAAAGAACAAGCAGAGCTTTGGGTAATTGTAGATGTTTCCTCACCTAAACCCTGTTTTCCTTTCAGGTTGATAAAGTGTGTGGACAACCCAAACAACGAGGAGAGAACTTGCTATCAGACAATATAGTGCCAGTGAAGGAAGCAGCTGAGACCCAGACTTTCGTGATGGCTCACGCCAGTCTGAACACCAAAAGAAGGTAACCCTGTGCAATAGTTGCTTTGAAATCAGCTCTTACAGTTTGTGTTTAATGGTTCCTTGCACCACAGCATTTAGCCCAGAGCTGTGGTTCTGTCACCTTGTCTGTGTGCTGTCCAGCCATGGCCATCACCCATAGTTTCACAGGTGTCTTGGTGGTAGTATGTTGAAGGTCTCTCCAAGAAAAGCTTTTTACAGGCCAGACTTGACGTCATTACTTAGCACTAAGGTGTTCATTATTTCCAGAAACTTTCCATGAAAATGATGAAAGCTTTTCCTCAACAAAGTCTGAGTAATTTCCACAGTTGAGCCTAAATTACTTAAAATACAACTGCCCGGGTCTTTAAGGATTTGAGATTATCCAGGAATAGAGGTGGGAGGGAGGAAGAGGAGGTGGACAAGAAAGATTCATAGACCTGACACAGCCAGTCCCTCATCTCACAGGGCTGGGGAGGAGTAAGAAGATCCCTTACTATCTCCTTGATTTGTTACAAAACAGAGCAAGAGCCAAAGCATTTCTCTTCAGGTTTGTTGTGTCCATCTTGGCTTCTGTTCTTCTGCTGCATGAATTACTGCCACTGGCCCTGGCATGAGGAGCTGCTTCCAGATCTCCTAGTTTTTCTTTCCCTTTCCCTCGTGTAGCTCCTGGATTGGTTTTCTGTAAATTTTAGGTGGGGAGCAAAGGATGTCTTTGCAATCCCACTTATGATATGTGAGTAGATGTCGGAGCTAACTGACCATAAAAATCACCAAGACACATTTTTGGCCAATGCATTGCTCCCTGGAACACCAGTTTTAATCTGGAACAACTTCAGCCAAGTGAGTGGAATCATGCTGGGCTTACACCTCTATGTGAGAACAGTGTCTAGTCCAGGAGTGTCTCTGTGTGTTGGATTGGTGAATGGCAAGCACCAAAGTTAAAATTTCCATAGCCCTGATTCTGAAGTTTGACTTGTGAAGATGAGACTTTTATCCATTTCTATTTTAATTCTCATCTAAGCTTGAATGAACGAAACAAACACGGCTTTAAAAGATGAAAGTAATGGCAGCAAGCTAAATTTTTTGAGCAAGAGCAATAATTTTATCCCTTTGTAATTTAAAACCAAAACATAACAGTTTGCGCTAGTGCTTGGAGCTAATCTATTTTTACCATGTAAATCAAAGAAAAGAGCATTAAGGAAATTAAATTAATAAATTCAGTAGTAATCATCCAAAGAACAGTTGTAGAAATATGCTTTTAAAAACACAGAGCCCTGGACTGTCTTCTGTAGAACTCATTGACTTCAGAGACTTAAATGCTGGTAACCAAAAAGGCAAAATTACCAACCTATAACAGGTAACCTCTTAAACAGATGCAGATTGGTGCCTTCAATATCATGACAGTAATTCTTTCTCACCTGAGGATTGCCTCCTTCCCCTTCCCAACTATCTAGAACTATCTGAATATTGACCTTTTAAAGTGTAAGGCCTGTATTTGGAAAAGAAAATACGCTAAAACTTATATACTGTAAATTAGTTTCCCAAAATTGGTCTGTGCACTGAGAATTAACTTATCAGAAAAATCTAAACCAAGGCCACCCTTATGTAATTGGCAGAAAACATTACTGAGTTTAGTACAGGATTAATAAGCATTGTGGAGAGCTTATATATCAAAAAATGAATGATGGAGCCATGCCATAATTAGTAAGAAGTGGAGAATATTTTGAATTTTCCACAACTTCCTATAAAGCACATGGTATGAAGCTTGTACTTTGCTTCTTGGAAACAATTGTGAAACAGTAGAGTGAAATACACAGTGATTGGCTGTGCTGTTAATCATTTAATCACAGATGATATCAATAAAAAGCCATTTTAGATAATAAAGTTTTAGAATGGATGGGTGAAATGATTCCTGCAGTGGGTTGTGTAGGATGCACTCAGTGACAGGGGGGTCTAGCTTATGAGAGTAATTACGTGACTCTTTTCTGGTGCCATTCCTTCTGGTGATTTAAAAGATGGTTAGCAATAACATCAGCTGTCTGTCAGTTTAAATACAGGGAATCAGCCTGACTGTCTGTAGGAGACATCCTCCAAATGATCCTTAATTCAAGGAGGTCATGGAACATGACACCTGCCTTTTGGAATAAGGGAAAAAAAAGAGAAGGAATGAGCCAGCACCATCCAACTAAACAGGGAAAATGTGTCTCATTCCCTTACTGTGTTAGAATATTCCCAGGCTCAAAGAAAAGAGCCAGAACAGTGTGGTTAGCATGTCTTAGGAGAAACCACAATTAAGTGGTCTCTTCTCTCTTCTGTAGTACCTGCTTAGAGATGCCCTTAGAAACCTAGAGCCAGACGACTTCTACCTACACGTGTATGTTTGCTCCAGAAGTATGACATCTTTACAAGGCCTATTACAAAATCAAGCTCCTTTTCCAAAGAGTTTGAGAACCTCTGGTTTCAGCTGTTCATCAGAGCCAGGGATGCTCGTGCAGTGGAAAAGTGGGACTGTTGATTTGACATCTCTTTGCCTGCCTGGTGTTTCTTGTGGGCATGTGTGTTTTGAGTCTGGCTGGAGGCTGTCCTCCTCCCTCTCTGCTCTTCTGCACAGTGTGGTCCAGCATGGGCCCTGAATTCATGTGGCAACTGGATCCTCTTTTGTGTAGTTGGACCCTTTTCTGCTACCTTATTCTCATGGGTTCCTGGGATATTTCCCATCTTTATTTTCCACTGCATTCCATTCCTGCGTATTTTTTAATGCAACACTAAGCATCAGGGACAATAGTGTAAGAAGCTGAAATTTAAGTAAATATTTCATGACCTTTTCTTCTGATTAAGCTGAAAAGTATAGATTTGATTAGTAATTAAAATTTTTTTTTCCATTACACAATCGTATTCAGGGATTAACTGGAACTGGCAGGATTGCTGCTGTAGTTGTTTTTTAATATGGAGGTTACTCTAACATGTAGTAGAGATGACAAGAAAATGGAAACCATATGATGGTGGAGGGAGCGTACATGGCATGTGCAGGATCAGTAAATTGGAATGTTATTGCTGAGTTCAGCACAAAGTGCTGATCTGGGCAGGCTCTGGACTCCTAGCAAAGTTAAATACCTGCCTTTTAGCGTGTCTGCTGCATGTAATATTTCAAACCACTAAACACAGACTGGTTACAGATCTGTATATAAAAATATGTTACATTTAACAAAGAACTATAACGTGATACCAAGTCCCTAATTGGAGGAGGCAGGCTTTGAAACGGTATTTTGTTGGAATTTGTTATACTGTGGACTTAGGGATCTTTTATACATCTTAAAATAAACGATTTTGAGGGTTTGGGGGAATGGTTAAAGTCAATAACATCTGTTTTATTTAAAATTATCTATTGGGTCAGGCATCACATGATAGCATTAAAATTTGAGTATTAAACTCCTAGTACAAAACAGATTATTAATGCCAGATGCAGAGTAACTTACTGTGGAAACAAATCAAACATTTCTGAGTGGACAAGGCAGAAGTTTCAGCAGGTCCAGATTTTCCCTGTTACAAATTCTCATTTCCTTTCTTGACTGGCTGTGTTGGAATCCCTGCTTTGGTGATGACAGATGACACTCACCTATTGATCAGCACAGGTCCACCCTCTCCTGTGGCCACACCTGCTGTTAGCTCCCAGAAAGCACGATGGCAAAGCCACCTTAGTTTGGGGGTCCTCAGAGCTGCTGGAGGTGGTGCTCACTCTCTCCAGTGAGAGTTAACTGGGCTGACAGGTATCCTTGAACCTGTTTGCAGGAGTGTGTTACTCCAGCTCTTACCATTACTTTATGCATGAGATATAAGAGTGAGAAGAATGTGATATCAAGTCACAGAAGTGGAAAACTGTATCATGATGTTAATATTAAATCCAGTCTTTAATGTTGATGAAGAGACCTCGGGGCATCAGGGCCACAAAATGCATTTGCACCAAATAACTACCAGAGTTATTTCCAGTTTTTCCTCCAATATAACCTTAGAGTCTGTCTCTCCTTTCACAAAGCTGGATTTTTTTTTTCAGTGGTGCAATCTGACCAAAACCGAACAGCAAAAAATATCCGTATTCACACTCTTTATTAGCAGACAGCAAATTGCTCATTGTACCAGAAAATGAATGCTGCTCGTTTGTATCTCCCTTCCCATGGTGCTCATTCTAAACTGTTTGCCATTGTTTTCTTGTATAGCCTGGTATATTTACAGTTCTTCCATGTGGTATCAGTTAGAGTTAATTTAAGTACCACTGAATTTATTTTCAGCCTTTTGCTGCCTGTGCTGCATTTGTAATTGTGATCTTATTTGAGAATGATCGGGAGAAACAATCTCAGTTGTATTTTTTTCAGTATTGCATTGACATTTTAATTGCATCTATACTTTGGAAAAATCTCATGACAATTTTCCTCCTTATTTGTTTTCTTATATTATCCTATGCATGTGCTTGATGACCTTTCTTTCAAATAATTTTTACTTTTCTCTTTTGTTTCTCATTTCTTTTCCTCATTTGCCTGAATTCCTGCTTCTCCCTTCCTCCCCAACCTCTCCTGATTGATGCTTATTCTCCCCGGCCTATTCCAGTTCTCTGCCTCTGAAAGCTTCAAAGAATGACAAATCAAGAAGTTTGAAAAAAATCTCTCGGTAAGAATGAAAACAAGGTGCCATGCTTTGTTGTCTCTACACGTAGCTCATCTCCACTGTAAGCTGCTGGTTCAGCTGTAATTGGGGAATTGACACATTTTTGATGAGTGCTTTTATAAGGTGGGGCACTGGGAAACTACATTTTCTGCCTAGTGTGTTTAATTTTATACTGATGAAAAGTAAATACTCTCCCTTGTTATGATCAAGAGTTGGACACAGACTCCTGCCTTTGCTAAGAGACTGATTTGAAATGTTAGAGCCCCACTCTGCTGAAAATGCAAAGGACTTTAAACATTGGAGTGAGCTGAGACAAGCTCTAGAATTCTGAAAGGGTGCTCTTTACCTTCTTCAAAGAAAAATCCATTTTAGAACCATAAAACCTTTAGCATCTGTGTCACCTTTCATGACTGATACTCTTTGGCTGTTCCATCAGGTAGGTGGCTTTCTGTCTGGGCCTGGTTTTGCTGAATAAACACTTAGAGCTCATACTTGTAAATTATTAGTTGAGAGGTAGAAATACTAATTCCTTCATACACCTCCAAAATTCCTGCTTTTTTCTTTGCTGTAAATGAGAGTTCCCTGCATTGGTAGGGTAAGTTAATTCCTTAGGACCATGTGATAACTAATTTATCAGTAAGTAAGCTGTTTGTACTGACCAGGAGTTTTGGTTATTCACCAAAGCACCAGGCACAGCCTCCTTTTGGCAGGTGAAGGTGCCAGATATGATGAGACAGACATCTCTGATAAGAATGTTACATGGATACTGATGATGGGGAGAAATTTGCCACACCACATCTCGAGGTGATTTTCTGCACCATTGTTGCATGTATGGGGTACTTACAGCACAGGCTTTTTTCATATCTGTGTGAATGTCTTACAGTAATTTGTTAAAACCACCCTTTGTGTACAATTATGTGTATTAACACTGGACTGAATGAGACTGGATGATATGTCGGAGTAGAAATACACTAGACATAGGAATTAATTAGCTTGGATGACTTAATTTTTGTAAACTCTTAAGCTTATGGAAGGTTAAGTTGACAGGGGTGTAAGCCAGGAGTGCACAGTTCTGGTGTTAAACGTGTTCTTCCTGTTACAGAGAGTTCATCAGTTACATGAAGCGATCCCGAACCTTTTATGCCTCCATAGCAGAAAGGCTGTGTGATGGAGACCTGGTGATGAGAGACAGCTCGACCTGCTGGAATGGAGAGGATGTTGTAGAAAGGTAAAGTCACGAGTAAAAGTTTTCCCTAATGGTGAATAAGGTGGCTTGCTATCCTTCTGGTGGCTCAGAAGCGTTCTGAGGTACTGTTGTGGAATAACAGAATAACAGCTGGGTCTGGAATTGCAGCATGTTCTGCAGGAGTTCTTATAAAGTACCAGTTAATAAATACACTGTTCCATGTTGGTAGAGGGACAAGAAGCTCTGTAGGGTGAAAAGATCTTTTACGTTTGTCAGCTGACTTTTTTCCTCTCTGTGTTTTATCAGTTTTTCCTGTCACCCTTTAGAATCCAAACTGGAAATTGCACCTAAGCTCTCCATGAGCTAAACTTCTTGCTGTTGTTTCTCTTACTCTGTACAGTGTGAGGCAACATTGGCCTCAGGAGAAAAAGAGGTGTTCAGAATACAACTATATCTGTTACTATCACTGTCAAAGCAGACATCAGTTCTTGAGGTGCGAGCAGGTTGGAAGTGTGCCAGTGAATGTTCTCCAGAATTGTCTTTTTGTCACAACAGAGACATTCCAGGGGATTGTGTTGGCTTTCAGGATGTTTCTTATTGAAGTGCTTCTTGTTGTCTATAGCAGTTTTAAAAGATAAAGTTCTAACGTTCTGTTTTCCAACTTTAAAACAGTTTTCATGATTGAAAAATGTTTTGTAGGAACTTAAAGAATAATTCTAAGGTGGAACAGAGAGAGAGAGACAACACTTAGAGGCTGTCCAGTTAAAGGGGGTTCTGAATCCCACACAGCTCTGCTTAAAAGTTTAATATTTCAGTGTTTATTGCCATTACAAATTAATTGTAAAAGCATATAAGATTTTGGCAACAATGCAGTGTTCTCGATATTAATGTCTAGTGATTGTAACACTGAAGTTTTTACTGTAAAAGTAATGGGGAGGAAGTGGGGAGAACATCAGTATTTCTAATCAGTGTTTCCATTTCAGAGGCCCTTTTGCTGATAACACGTTGCTGGATACACAGTTAACTTTTAATAACAAACAGCTTTCTGGCCAAAATAAAAACAAGAAAAGGAAAAACAAGAAAAACATTCTCTATATCAACTCTCTGAACAAACAAAAATATCAAAAGTTAGGTTTCATTTTTATCTTATTTTGTTTTTAAAAAAGCCACTTATATTACTGATATGCATTAAAGGGAAGGCTGTTGGTTTTTTTCCTTTGCCAGTCTGTAACTTTCCCAGAGCTGGAGATGTGTGGAAAAGTTTCAGGTTCAAAAAGGGTAGGACGGTGGGAAAAGTAGCAGGGAAAAGACTAACAAACTCCTCATATTTTGAAATAAAAGCAAAAATAAAGGGAAAAAACCCGAACTTACATCCCAACAATTACATCAACAACAAAAAAACCCAACAAAACAACAAACCCTGAAATGTAAATTTGAACTGAACATATTAAATGGGCAAATTAGAAAATTAAAGTTAAAATTCACATTTAATCAGACAACACTAAGTGTATATTTATCAGTTCTGTCACTGTATTGGTTACCTTAGAAGGGGGGGAGTTTCTGGGCAGCCTGCCCTGCCTGCAGTGCTACACAGCAGCATGAAACTAGTACCTGCTTGCTGGCAGATTTTACTCCCTTCATCGTGTGGTTTATGGGCTGGACTTGTCACCAGTTCTCCCCACACGTGAAATAAACCTGTCCTGGTGATGCCTGAAGATGCATTTGTCTTTGCTCTTTCTCCTTTCCCAGGACACCAGAGGATTAAATATCAGCAGTAGTAACCAGCTCTGAACTCAAAATAGAGCTTTATTCTTAACTCTGGATCAGAAAATAGATCACCCCAATTAATCTGAGGGATCTCTGGTGAACCCGAGTTTAAGGTTACTCTGTCTGCAGTTCCTGTTTCCTCAATGCCACTTGCATTTCATAATGCTATTTGAAAGCTGGGCAATATTTATGCTGCCTACTAATTGGCATTCAGGCTCTTCAGGAAAATCAAACTCAACCTTTAAAAACAATTTGACACACAAATGCAGCCTGAAACAGTATGAAACTGTTCCTCCAAAACAGGGATTGTGCATTCAGTGGCTAGAGAGTGTGCTTGAGGCCTGTCAGAGGATCTCATAAGCAGGATTCTTACTGTTCTTAATTCTTTGGACTGGGTATTATCATGTTTAAACCAAGGCACTAGCAGGCAAAAAAGAGTTTGAGTTGCCAGTAAATACGCCATAAAAAGAGCCAGGTTGTTTCCACTGGTTTGAGAAGGTGCTGGGGCCTGCTCTGTAGAGGAACAGCAAAACATGGCTTTGCTGGGAGTCCTCCAGTGTCAGTTCAGGGCATGTGATGACATCAGAAATACTTGCAGCAGGACTACTGTCTTAGTTACTCTTCTGAGCAACTTGTTCCTGGAACAAGATTTCATATAAAAAATAGTCAGTGAGGCTGACAAAGAAAAGGAAGTGTACAAAGAATGCTCAGAGAAGATGAGGCTAGAGCCAAAAACTGGAAAAAACTTGCAAAGTGAAGCAAGCTTGGGGAAATTTCTGTGCTGGAACCTTCCTTTCCTAACAGTGTCTCAGATGATTATCTCAATATCCAGTCAATAGAAGAGATTGCAGGAGAAGTTGAGAGCCATTATGCACTGCCAGGACCAGACACAATTCACCTAAAGATTCTAGAAGGGCTGAAGAGTCCTTAGTTTTAGGACAGTTGAATTTATTCATGCTGATACTACGTTTTCTTTAAGACTGCCCCAATAGTAGATGATGGAAAGATGTGAAATGTGAAGACATCGTTGTATTTTTAGAGAAACAGGGATTTCAGAAAGTCATGGCTGGTAAACTTCCTGTGTAACAGTAAAATCTGTAGAAACCGTAAGCAGATGACATGGTATTCAGGGAAAGGAATCAACACGTTGAGGGTTTTTAGAAGGAGCTAACAAGCATGTAGACAGGGTGGATTGCCATAGTCTGCTTGGATTTCTGATAGATATTTGATAAGGTCCTTCACACAAGGCTGGCAGAAACAAAAAACGGGTAGGTGATGGATGGTCATGAGTTACAGTAGAACGAGGTCACCAGTAGCAGTGTGAGGAATTTGTGCTGGAACCTGTGCTGTTCATCTGTCATAAAAGGCCTGTGATGGGGCGGGAATACTGAGGTGACAGCTTGTGCTGATGATACAAAGGTGTCCTGGGTAGAAAAGACAAGGGTCAACTGTGGTTGGGGAGAGGAACTCGTGACATGGAATGTCTAGGCAAGAAAATGGCATGTGAAATTCAACATGGGCAAAGGTAAGGGGACTTACCCTAAGAACAACCCCAATGGTGTGCACTGAGGTGGCTTTTGCTGCTCCAGACACGTGGCATCTGCAGTTCTGCTGTCCCCCAGGCTCAGAAAGATAGAGCACAACCACAAATGTACGGAGGGAGCAGCAAAGAGGAGGATCAAGGGCATAAAATGAATCCTGTGTTTGTAATGGCAGGTACTCCAGCCTGATGTGTGTTGATGCAAATAGTATATGGTGACAATTTTGGTAGCAGGCCACCCCTAACAAGGCAGTGGTGAAGTGTTTCAGAGCTCTTGGACTGGGCTGGCTTGCAGGTTTGCTGCTTTCTGAAGAATTGAGCAGAAATGTCCCACCCTGGAGCTGAGATAACCTGCCTGTGCTAGAGGTGTGAAACCTCAAGAGATCACAGCAGATGCTGACATGGCTGCAGATGGTAACCTGAGTCTGGACTCTTGGCTGCTTTTGATGCTATATTTTCCATTCACAAAAAACCCCCCCACCTTGTTAGAACAGCATCAGCTTGACTGGTGGTCCCATCTAATCCTTAAGAACTGCTCTCATTATTTTTACTCATAAATAAAGATTTGTGCATATATGTATCTATTAATCATATATGATCTATAATCAGGAATTAGAACTAATGTTATAAAGAACAGCTCTAAGTCCACTTTAAGCCACTCTAATTTGTTGGTTTTCTGTCTACCCTTTTTCTTATCTCTCAGGATTAATGGTTGTTGAGCTATAACCATGTCTGTGTTTTAACCTATATATCAAAGTTGAATCAGAAGATCAAACTTGGCTTTATTTGGAGCAGGGAAAGAAAAGTAGTCTTTTTCTTATTACCGGTTAGCTTGGTCTGAAATAGTCTTAATGATGGTAGAAGAAATAGATTCTGCTGGTCAGACCCAGCTTCCCATTGCACACTTACAGATCCCATCATCATTTCAGATTTTGTTCTTGTCTTGTGGATTTTCTCTGGAATGAGTTTCTCTGAATGTGGCAAACTTTGCAATTAATATTGCATTAAACTGTTTGAGACAGGTTAAAGTCTTCATTCTCATTTCTCCAAATCTACCTTGATTTTGTAGTGCTGTGAGGAGTTGAAAGGTAGTAAAACCACACTCATGTCACTGAAGTCTACAGGTTTGACATGTAGTACCATGATTTGAGAGGGAGCAGGGGAGGAGATTCTTTTACAGCAACTGCTTTTCAGACTGGAATCACTTTTTCAGGAAATTTCAAGTCTAACATTTTGGGTTAAAAATTTGCATATAAAAATTATTTTTAAAGCAGATTACTGGGAATATGAGAGAAGGATGTTTTGTAACAGCCAGTAGGGGCACATCCTTCTTTTCCTTCCTTCTCTTCTTCTGTTCCTTACTTGTTTTTCTCAGAATTTTGCATTAAGTGGAGGGATTAGGGGACACCTGTCCACAGGCTGGAGCAGATCATGTCATGGGTTGTTGGGCTCTCAGGGCCTGTTCAAGCTGGCTGAGAAAGGAAGTGGCAAATCACAGTAATTTTATTTTCTCAAAATGTTTTCCTTTAGAGACTTTCAGTTTAGCACTTTGACTGTCCCCTTTCTCATTTCCTTAGGCTCTAGCAAGCAGCCATCTGGATATGGAAAACAGAGATAATCATTTAGCCTTAGCACACTTAAAAAGTTTTTAGCTTAGCACACTTAAAAAGTTTTTAGCTTCTGTTATTCATGTGCCATCAGTGTAAATTATTTCTGGAGAGATACTCATTACTGTAACTTTTAAAAATACTATGTATTGTTGCAGTATTTTGCAGTTTTTAGGGTATTTTCCAGGACTTGCAGTGATTTTGTTGGTGTTTTTTGATGTTAGTTTGTTGTGGGGGTTTTTTTCTTTAAATCTTGTAGAATAAACCAAATCAACTGTGTTGGAAGTGACTGTTTAAAACATTAATTTGCCTGATATAGAGCTTTGACAGGCTTTGAATGGCATATTACGTGTCCTTCTGTTCAGATGAATGAGTCAGAACTGACTCTAGGTCACAGCATGCAGAGGAAAGAAGAAGAGTTGTAGGGAAATCAATCAATCAAGTAGTGTAGATAAGGGATATATGGGGGTCAGCTGTGTATAAGAAGAGGTGATGTAAAGAGAATACTAGATAGTCCAGAGATGCTGGAAAGAAAACAGCTAAGGGTTGACTAGAGTCATCTTTGCTGAGATATCCTCTTCTAAAACTTTCACCATCAGGCAGCAAAGACTGATCTCTGTCAGCAGCAGCACTGCAGGAAATAAACAGGGGCTTGGCTCGCTTCTGTGGAATATTCTCAATTTATGCTTTGTTGCTGAGAAGAAAGTTTCTAGAATTAGAGCTTTGGGATTGGTCATAAAGAAGGATGGAAAAGCCAATATGTTTTTTATTCTGGTGATTTTATTCTCCCCTGCTTTATTTGAGAGCATTTTGCAAATTACACCACAGTCTGATGAGTTAAAAATATATGTTCTAAGAATCATAGTACCCTGCAGCTTGGAATAGAGCTCAGGAGGTCTCTGGTTCAACCTTCACCTCAGAACGGGGGCTACTGTAAGATCACAGGTTCCTGAGGGCTTGAAATCAACCCAGTGATGGAGACAGCACAAGCTGAGTGACTTATTCCACTTCCTGACCATCATTGTGGTGCAAAAATGTTCCCTCTTATGCAGTCAGAACCTCTCTAATTTAAAATTTTATCTGTTGTTTCTTGTCCTCTCACCATGCACCACAGAGTGTTTGTGAACCTGATGCTCAAAGGCTGTGCTGACAGCAAACTAACAAGCACCAGAGCTCAGTGGGCTCTCTTAATAGCTGTCAGATGCACTGAGAGACACAGAAACCTGCATTATTTTCTGTTTTTACAAGGTGAGAGACTTCACTGATGATGGGAAGAAGCAATTTTATTTTAAACACGGAGCATTCCTTACCCCCAGTCACTAACCTGTCGTACTTAGATAAAATAAATATGATCAGGATAGTCTCACCACAGAGGCCTGCAGTAGTTTCCAAAAGATGGTCACAAAGCAAAATATAGAAAGAAATCTTATATAAGTTTTCTATAAAAGTGTGTAAGAAAACTTAGGAATAAACTGAAATAAATGCCTCAATAAGGAGATAATATTTGTACTTCTTGTTTCTAATAGGGATGAATTCAATTTCCATTCAGATTTAGAGAGAATTTCTTAAGAAAGATGTTAGGCAACTTTCAGTTATGACCAGAAAATATGATCCAAATGAATTTATAATGGATTGTGAAAGTGAAGCTGTTTTGTTGCATTTCACTAGTACTAGCAAGCAGAGAAATAATTGGCTAGCATTGGAAGTTTTGTACGTTTATGATCCATATGAAGTGATTTGTTATGAGAAGGAAGGACACAAATGGAACCAGCAAGCTGTGTTCCATCTGCAGGAGTTATTAAAATGCCATATAATAATGCCTGGATGGGTTTCCTTCTGCAAGATCACAGAGGCCAGCATAGGAAACTGATACTAATTGAAGGAATTGCACATTTAGTGCCAGAAAGGACGTCACTAAAGCTTCTCCTGGGGGTTATGGGAATATACATACGTAGAAAGGAATGTCTTCTGTGGTGAGTTGAGATCCGTGCCATGTAGGATCCTGTGGTTAGATTATTCTTCTGCTTTGAGTTCTGACTGTATAAAAATCATGAGCTGCCACATCTTTAATCCCAAGGGAGAGGAGAGGGAACTGTCTAACAATGAGCAGCCGTGTTGTGATGCCATTAAATAGAGAGCAGAAAACTCCATAGCTGCGTTTGTTTGAGGACAGTCTCATTCTAATTGCATCACAGGATGGGGGGAAAATGGAGTTAGGAAAACTGCTCCCTACCTGTAAAATTGTACCTAGTGAATTCCGCTGCTGTAAATGCTTTCTGAACACACAGACAACAAGAAGGGGCAGTTTTCTTGAGAGCTGTTACACATCACTGGAGCTCTCTAGCTGCTGAAATTACAGTAGAGTTTACCATTGATTACCCCAGCAGTTATTTTCCTCCACACATTGGGAAAATGTATTTACTTCTTCAGTCAAAGGCCATTTCTCATATTGCACAAGACTAAGCTGTCAGACGTGGGCTTTCAGCCCTGATTTTCTCTTCAGTCTCAAGGATACCTGTTACACTTTTGGGGCCATCTCCAGTGCTGTGCTGAACAACCAGGACACACAGCTGAGAAGTAGGTGGTCATGAAATACCTTAGATGTGTCCCATGCCTACCGGTGAGTGAAGCACCTCCTCTGCTGGAAGAGAGCCATCCAGATCAGAAAGAATGTGTTCTGCAGTCACTGTGCTGTGTAGTGAGACCTGATACCCTTTGAATTCCAGAGAGAGCTTTTTAAAAATGCAAGATTGCCCCTAAAGAACCTTTCACAGCTCCCAAGCTGCAGCCAACGGGTATAGCTTTGTGAGCTCAGCTTTTGCTGTGTGAGCTTGCAGTGTGGGTGTGAGCCACAACACCCTGGAGTACAGGCTGGATCAAAGCCATAAGCTGAAAACAGGTATTGCTTTACACACTACATCTATATACATGCTCTAAAAGAAACTTTTACGAGTGTAGATAATTAATTTTAGTAGCAAGCCCCCTATCCTTTCCCCTCCATTGTGCAGGCCAGCCACTGGAGGGAAGGAATGATTGCACGTGAGCCCATATACATCTGCAGCATTGTATTAAAGCTGCTTCTTGTGGTGCTTCAGTGCATTTATTTAAGGATTTTCTGTTAAGAAGTAGAATCCTGACTAAATGAGGAGAGAATTACTTGCTCCTGGGTTGTATGACTTCTGAAAATTAATGTTTGAGTTTGCAAATACGAACTGAGTTTCCATTGTTGAGGAAAGATTTATTAGTTTGGTCAGAAACAGAAGAAATTTTTTATGGTTTTGACTAGAAATCATGTTTTCTGGTGATGCTTTCTCTTGGGAACATAGACTCTTTAAATTCCTTCCTCCTCACCACAAATTTTAAAAAGCTCAAGGCATATTTTCATATGACCCATACTGAAAAAAGTGGGTAAAGAGAAGTGACAGAGGTCAGTGATGTTTGTAGATGACAGTGGCCTCATCAATACCTGTGACAGACCATCTCCCTCAGTGTCAACTGCACTGATCTTTCAGATTTAAACTGATGAGTCTGTATGCTCAAAGGCTTGATTGATTTTTTTTGGTGTGTGTTTGTTTTGTTGGGTTTTTTATGCAATGAGAAAGAAAAGACAATTTTAAGGATTTCAGTCCTGGAAGCTATTAATAGATTGTTCTCAGTGCAGAGATTTCATTAAATGTAATTATTTGCCAACTGTTGGGAGAAAATTTAACACCAAAAAGGAGCAACACGTTGAATTATACAGCACCAACTACAGATGAGAAGTGAACGTGAGTCAGGAGGCAACTTTTGTACTAAGGTACAGAAATAAAAAGAAAGAGAAGGCGAGGGGCAAGCATCTAAGATTTTCATGTGGCACAAAAAGTGCCCAGGAAGCTCGATTCAGCACTGGGGTAACTGCTCACCCAAGGTCTGCTTGTGAAGGTTGGTAGAAGCTTCAACTCCTTTGTGGTTGTGGTTCTTGCTTCTCTCGGACTGGACTGCTAGAATTTGGATGGTTGTGATCTCATTACTGAACTTGGTGCACGTTGTGTGTGACCTCTTGGTAGAGAGCAGGCCATTCTGGTGCCCATTCTGGGCTTGGGGTCACTTTGAGGAACTCCTTTGGGAGCTTCACTAAACCATTTACAGCTCAGCTTTGAGAAACAGCTGAGAAGCTACCTCCAGTATTTTGATGCTTATCTTTGAAGCTTTGTTTTTCTGCTTTTTGTTTTAAAGTTGCATTTTGGCTTGTGTGTCTGTGCATAGCATACTATTAGAAACATCATCCTGATGTGGTGAATGCAGTTTTCAGGATTGATTTGTGGTGACTCCATGCCCACTGCTAGTTAAGTATGACCTGCTTGTTGGAAACTGTCCTTTGGTGTAATCACACCCTCATCTTACTTGCAGCATTAATGGTGGTTCTTTCTCCTTCTTAGTTAATAATGTTACTGTGCTAACGTCCAGGTAATTTATGTTGAGGGCTCAAGTCAGTATTTGAAAAACATTTCTGTAAATACAAATAGAGATTTGTCTTGTGAAGGTCACTTTGTAACATCACAGCATTAAGCATTTTCTCTCAGGTTCAGGGAATTGAATACAAATAATACTGATTTTCAGATTTTCTTGAGGGACACTTGTGGATTTGGTGTCTACTCAATGACTTACTCCTGTGGGGCAGGACTATGAGCAGAATACTTGGAAGAATAAATCTTGTCATAGTCATCTAGTTTGCTCCAGTGGGACACAATATTCTGCAGACATCATGTTTAGTGGGGTCTAATTTGATACTATTATAGTATCTTTTTTTATCTTAGCAGCCTTAGGATGTTGGATGAAGGGTGTGGAGCACAAGTCTTCTAAGAAGCAACTGAGGGAGCTGTGGTTGTTTAGCCTGTAGAAAAGGAGACTCAGGGGATACCTTCTTGCTCTCTACAGCTCCCTGAAAGGAGGTTGGAGCCAGGTGGGGGTTGATCCCTTCTCCCAAGGAAGAAGTAATAGAACAAGAGGGAATGGTCTCCAGTTGTGCCCATGAGAGGTTTAGGTTGGACATCAGGAAGAATTTCTTCCCCAAAAGGGTTGTGAAGACCTGGAACAGACTGCCCAGGGAAGTGGTGGAGTCCCCATCCCTGGAGGGACTTAACAGATGTGTAGGTGTGGTGCTGAGGGACGTGGTTTCATGTTGACTTGGCAGTGTTGGGTTAATGGTTGGACTTATCTCAAAGATCTTTTCCAACCTAAATGATTCTATGATGCTTTTTTGAGGAGTAATAAAAAATGATGGACGTGTACTCTTTCTTTTGTATGCTCTTTTTTCTATTTATATTCTTCAGAAGGAGGAAAGAACAGCTCTTACTTAGTCAGAAAACGGAAACTTTCCAATTAAAATAGTACAGTAATAATACAGTAATGTTCCAATCATTGGGACTCTTCTAACGAAAACAATCCAGACATGGTTGAAGTCTATGGAAAACATCCAAAATAAAGTTTATTTTCTTGTACAGAGTCCAAGGCAGTGATTATTCTACCTATTCCTATTAGGAAAGGTCACTGTCAAAGCCCCATTGAAAGGTAGAAAAAGTTTTATCTGATCCTTTGGTGTGTCTTAGCCAACAATTCTTCCAGTAGGGAAGTAAAATCCATTTTCTTCTATTTGCAATGGGTATGTAATACAGTAGTATCAACAAGAAAAAGAAAATTCTATCTGAGCCTGGAGATACTGGACTGAAAATTTATTCTTCAGAGTATCAGGTAAATGAGGTATCAGTAAGAATGTTTTTAGTACTGATCTACCCAAGGTCTTGCCTCCTGGGGAGATCTCCTCATCATCAATGCTTTTAGTGAGGAACGCACAAAGTGTCCTGATTTACTGAGCCTTATGTGAAATAGTGTGGGCTTGGTGCAGCCAAATCCACAGCATGGTGTGGTGGTCAGACTGTCCTATGTGTCCATCAGTCCCAGTGCCAGGTGGCCAGGCAGCAGCCCTAAGGGAACAGTAGGTCCTGCAGAGCAGCCAGCTGTGTCTGCAGGGGCTCTGCTGGGCATGGGGAGCCTGAGGTGGCCTGCAGGCTCTGGTCCTGCCTCTTCATAAGGATCCTGCAAAACCTTGCCATACCAGCTGGAGCAAATCCCTGTCTGCATGGCCAAGTGTGCTCAAGTTCATAGAGCCTCAGGGACTGAGATAGGTAAGTTGCTCTAAGTCCATAGAGCAAGAACTACCCTGTGCTTGAGTCCTGCCAGCTGAGGAGCCAACTGGTCACTCCAAACCAAAGCCAATCAGACAGCCAGCAGGCCCAGAGTGTGGACAGCAAGAGCAAAGGAGTCCCAAGCTTGTTTTATGGCAGGCTTATCACAGATGGTGTTCTCCCTCTTGCAGAGCTGCGGATCAGATCGAGTTTGTGAAGAATTTAGAAGGTTGGATCACACTGGAATTGATGTAGTGAGGGAGAGAGAAGAATTTCCTACGGCCAAGAAATACTACTTTTCAACCAGATGTGGTTTTATTGTCTTACTAGGACAATACTTGTCAGAGCCGTGAGCACAGCTAGCAAAATTATTCATTAAGTGACCATAAATGCCAATTATTGTACTGAACACAATCATTTCACATCTGATTTGACATTTTCCTGCTGATTTTTCTCTTACCACTCTGTCTCAGTATATTTTTAGATCATAATCGCCCCAGGGGTAGCACTGGATGATCTTTCTTTGTTAGAGAGGAAAATGACAATTCAGAGGACTGAGGCCAGGTTTCTTTAATGTGAATAATTAATGATAGTGATGATAATGCTGCTTTGGTCACTCAGGGGAATAGATGATACAAACCAAGCAAATGAAAGTGAAGAAAAATTAAAATATAGCTGCAGCTATACTACCTTTCTCAAAAAGTGCAGTAGGACTGAGCCATGTGCTAGTCACAGATTTGATCATCCTGCACACACATTAAAGCTTTTTCCCATCTTTTACAGAATCACTGTTATATATAATATGCCCTTCATTTAAGGGGCTGTATGTGCAGATGTGCCTCTCTCTGGCTGGAAAGGTGCTGCCCTGCAGAGTGATGCAGGTGGGCTTGGCAGGGAGGTAGAAGCAGGGTTCAGGAGCAAAGTCTGAGGCTTGTGGAAACCAGAGACAACAGGGAAGGATCTCTCAGGAGGAACAGAAGTGAAGAGAAAGTTTGGCTTCTAGGAGTCTGTGGGCATGGAAAAAGGGAATCCAGGCTTGAAGAAAGCCCAGCCTGGTTTGTGCTGTGGAGAGTGAATGTTCATTGCTAAAACTGGGTATGAGCCACCAGTATGCAACCACAGCCCAGAAGGCCNAATCTCAAAGCAAGACATCTCAACCCCCTTTTTGCCCTCTCTCACAGAAGCACAAAGTTCCCTGGACATCTTTGGAAGATTTTGATTAGATTGCTAGTCTCTATCTGTACTATCTAAAAGAATAATTTTGACAAGGTAAAGAGAGTGAAGTTAAATCCAGGATAGTTTTATTTTAGCCGTGTCCTAATAGAAATCTGTGGCAGTAAAAGTAATTTCCATCTAGTAGTTGATACACCTTCTTTAATTAAGCAGCATAGTCAGGGTTTCTGGGAGTTGGGAGCCAATAGACTTGTAGGTAACTTCTTGTGTTCCAGGCAGTTTCTGTGACTAACTTCTGCCAAGATGCCTTCCTGAGAAGAGGACACTGTGCTAGCCCTGCATAACTTAACCCTCTCCTTGATACCTACATGATATATTTTGTCACATCTCTGGCTTCTTATAATACTATTTTAATTGCTTATGGTCTAATGATCAGCAGAGACTCCTACAACTAGAATATCACTTCACAGGCATAACAGAGTGGTGGATTTGAACGTAATTCCCAGTTTTCTACCTGTGACACAGACACAGTGTTTGTTTTCTAAGGAGGTGAAAGGTTTGGATGATTTGTGTTTGAAGTGTTGAGGAGGAAAGCAGGTTCCAGGCAAAGCCAGGTGGTTGGATTTGGTTGTTTTGCCCATTTTACACTCAGCTGATGTGCTGAACCCGCTTTCCTCTCTGACCAATCTCACCAGATAAGCTGAGTGCTGACGATGAACCCTGATGACATTTTCAGACAAAATATTTTCTCCCCCAGAGTGCTCCCAGAGATACTGACCAAATAAGAGCTATTAATGACCCAGTCAATTTTTTAACATTGATCAATTAATAAACAGAAATGGACCCAGCTTGTCAAAGTGATTGCTGCAAACACTTTACAACTTAGTAATTGTCTGGCTCATCTCTCATTGTTACTCAGAAAAAATAATACAAATATTTTAAAATTATACTCAGCTTTTAAAAATATTTCCATCAATGGGATTTAAATTCATTTCTTAGAATGACAAAGAGGAGAATGCTTCATCTTTCTCATTTCTTTCCTACACTTATTTTCTTCCTGACCTGGATTTGTGTTTCTTTGTCTGAGTAATTGCTTGACTTGGTTCAGAAATAATTCTGTTTGCAGAGGTGTCCCTGGCAGCCCCACCTCGAGTTCTGATTTGACCAGAGAAAGGGGAACTCAGGGGCTGCAAACATCTCAGTGTCTTTCTTGGCAATGGTTGTTGTAGAAACATTGGAAATGCTCTTGAAAGCTCTGCTGTTGTTGGAAAGGCAAATTTGAGCAGGAAGAGAACTTTTCCAAGCTGGATTTGAAAACCAACAAACTGCCCATCTTATTTTCTAGGCCATAGGTACCACATATGGGCTTTAATTAATATGAAAGAATTCTTGGAGAATTCTTAAAATTATTCTCTAAATTAATAAAATTATTTCATTCTTTGACAGAATGTTGTCAATTTTTTATATATTTTTTAATTAAAGGATAATATTAATGTCAGATGAGTTTACAAAGCAGTCAACTGTCTTCTACATCTAATGAAACATTAAACTGAATGTCTGATAGATGCAAAAAATAAGAAGTATTTTTTAGCATTATGAAAATGAATCCAATTTTGTGGATAGTTTAGGAAGCTCTGACAAACTTCGCTAACTGAAGATATATAATGTTGATAAAAGCCCATCTTTGACTCTCCTCTTTTTTCTTACTTATTAAAATGTCAATTCCAAACATATTTTTAAATAAAAAATAAGTATTTGAGAGTGAAATGTTGAAACTCAAGACTTAACAGAGTGGTTAGCTCTGCCTCTCAGCTCATGCTGCCCTTGGTTTATAATGAATTAACCTTACAGTAAGTAATATAATCTGACAGTGGTCGGGATCATGACCTGGTAATTTTCCCAGCGTTGTTGTCCAGATAATTATTTATATATACATATTTATTTACATAAAATGTTTATCTATAAATATTCAGTTATTTCAGTTCATACCCAGGACTTGGCAGTTCATTTCCACCAAAGAATTTGATTTGAACAGCATGTTTGTGGGAACTTAATATAAAAAAGGGCAAATAGTCTATTTATTAAAAGCATAAGTGATTATTTCTACATAGAAAAATTTAAAGAAAATTACATGTATACTTGCCCAGCTGTGAGAGTCCTTTCAAATTACTTGTAGTAAACTGCATGGGACAAACAATATTTCTGTAAGTTAACTTAAAAAATACAAGTCCACATTCAGTGTTGGCCTCTAACCTTTGCAGCCCTTTGTCTAAAATTAGAATTTCACCTGGTGAACTGCAGAAACAAGAAGGGACATAGAGATGGACTCGAGTGTAGAGAATCGAGATGAGCAGGCTTGTGTAAGGAAATGCATTTAAAATGTTATCCCTGAAATACCAAAAAATGCCAGTGTATGTGTCAGCATTTTGGGTGTACATCAGGAAATTCAATTTTTGCTAAGGAAAACCAGCAGACCTTGGAGGATCTTAAATGTCGGTGGTTGATTCCTGCTGGTGGAGTCTTCATTAGCTAATTGGAAAATGCCTTAGGAAAAGCGAGATAATAACCGAGGCACTGCTGCAAAAACACCTGGGGCCAAACCAAAACCAACCACAGCTGTAGTTCCCTTCTTTGCAGGGGCAGGATGTCGAGCACAATCAGTGTGATGTAGCACATTGCAATGGTTCTCCAGCATTTTTTTGTATCCCCTCAACCTCTTACCAGGGTGAGGGAGAAGAAGGGATGCCACCAAAAGAGAAGAATGGATTCCTATGTGTACTATTATGGCAGAGATAATTTCAGAAAAGTCAGGTGATGTACAGCAGCTGTTCAAGAACATCTGTTTCCCTGGCATAGCTGGTTCCTCCTGGGTGTGCTCGGACACCTTGGCTGCTCTTATTTAAGGTAAACTCAGGTGGTTGTCTGGGCAAGTTTATTTGCAGCTGGACTGCAAGGAGAAAGGATCGAGGTCTTCTCTGTGTGGGGGCAGACAACTCATCCAGAAAGTTTGAGTAGTTGTTACAAGCCTTGCTATTGTAAGCAAGAACTTAACTTTCCCTTTATTCCTTTTTCCTTGTAGTTGTTGTTCAGAGATTCGTAGGACAAGTTAAGAGATACTGCAGATCGTGGACAACAACCAATCTTTTGGTGTGCTGTAGTGTAATGCTAACCTAGCAGCACATCAGAGCATCTCCATGGTTTGGGTGGTAAGGACTTCATTCAAGAAATCCCTCCAGGAGTTTGTATCTTTGTGGTGTCCTTAGGAGGATGGTTCAGATGTGTAACAAAAAGCTGGATCAGTGGAAAACACAGAGCACTTGTCAAAGTGTTCTCTTGCTGCCCAGACCCTGAGTTCAGAGTTTGCAGCAGGAGGGCAGGTGTTAGGGAACCTGAAGGAGGTTCTGAGAACCTCTGAAGTAAAGTTGGCAGCAATCACCTGTCGTCAATGTTTTGGGGTTAAGGAGTTGAATACTATTCCTGCTACACAGTATATGAGAGCTGCCAGGACTCTGCAAAGGTGTGAGCTGTCTTACTGCTGGCTTTGGTGTCACAGAAGCAGAGTTGGAGCAAAACAGGCTTTTTAGAGGAATACATGCCTTTGGGATGTTTGCTTCCTGGTGCAGTAACTCCTCAAACATTTTGTTGAAACAATGCCTTCTACAGGTACAGCCAAGCCATCTCTTACCTGGAGGGATGACTTCTTCTGGTAATGGAAATCTTTACAGCGACTAAGCTTAAGATGTAAGTTCTGCTTCAGTTTTCATGACTGCTGATGATCTCCACTCACTTCAAGGATGGGCACTGCCTGCCGTCCTGCCATGGAGGTGTTTGCCCATAACAGGGGAAGGTGCATTTCAAGCAAAAACTCCCTGTTCCTTTGAGAAACCACCCTATTTCTGTTGGTCCCAACCCCAGCTCCTCCTGAACCCCTTCCAGCAAATAGCATTCCTGAGAAGAAGGCTTCATGGGAAAGGATGTTTATGCCTGGTGTGTTCAGAATGTATCCCCAGGTATCTCTGCCTCATACCCACTGGCCAGCGCTGCCTCTCCAGCACCAGCACTGTAACTGGGTGTATCAAAACACAGAGTTCTCTGATGGAAGTAAATTTTTAAAACTTCCTGCTGTACTAATTTAAACAGTGTGGAACTAATGTAGCATGTGCTGATCCAAAACCACTGGAAACATGTTTTCTGGCTGATTCTGTAGGGCTGGTCTGTCTCCTATTTTTCTTCCTCAAGATAAAGGACTACTCAAGCCTTTTTTTTGCATTCAGTAAGCAGGCTTTTGCAATTGAGAATTCAGGTTTAATTACAAACTGCATTGGGTGATAGCCATATTTTAATCTTTTCCTTTTTGATTCTTGAAACTTCATTTAATAATGTATTCTCTTGAGTGCCTTTGTTACTTTTATCAGCAGCGAGTCACGTGTAGAAAACCTTTCCAATAGGTTGCAAAATACAATGGTGTGCTCTAAAATGCCAGGTGAAGGGCTGTGTATTAAACATCTTCTACAAACTTTAAAGGAAAATAACTACTGTAGGTTTGAAAAGTAAACTTCATGAACTCAAATACTGGGTTATTAGGGTAGCAGGACAGACTTACTAGTGTTGTGCAAAAGAGCATGTATCAACAAACACATTCTGGAATAGGGATCATTTTGTATTATTTCCATATTTTCACTGTTGCTCTTGGACCTGGTAAGATTGGCAACACCAACTTGTTCTTATTGGGGATTTAGGTGCTTCCATACAGAGTGAACTCAATGGGAGGTCGTGAATTACTTGTTACCACGCTCCTGTGGTAAGAGCTTTTTCTGGCCAAAGCAAGATTAGCTCTCCTAGTTGCTCAGTGTGCGTAGAACAAGGGACAGTTGCACCCCTAACACACTTATGTGCTACACGGAGAAGCCAAAATAAAGCAATTTCCCAGAAAGGGATAACCAAGATAGTGTTTTAAACAATGCACCCAAAGTCATGCTGAACATCTGCAGCAAAACTGGTGAAAGGACATCTCTGCTGGTTCCTAGGCTAGTGTCTTAGCTTAGCTCTGTAGTTTTCATTGAGTAATGTAGCAAAAAGTTGGGTGTCTTCTAACATTCAGTATCATTTATATTAATTTCAAAGCATATTTGACCAACTACCCATGAAGTTTTCATCAGAATGTATGGTGAGCTGGAATGGGCTGGAAACACACTAGACTGAGAACTTCTCGGTGGTTTTTTTTCCTTGAAAATGGTACTAAGCTTCTCTCAGCCCACAGTGATCACATTGCTTGCTGGGGAGGCACTCAGTACCCATGTCCCAAGCCACGTCCATCAGTTTTACTGCATCACCTATCACGTGATGAATTGCACAGGTCAGGAGAAGAAATTTAAACCAGTAAGAAGTAAAGATGTGAAGCAAGTAGCAACATTATTGAAAAAAAGTTAGAAGAGAAGATGAGACAGGGAATGTTTGTACATGAATTTTCTTGCTAGGTGCAAAGGCACTTCCTCTGGAAGATTGGACAGGGCCCTGAGCAACCTGGTCTAGTGGGAGGTGTCCCTCACCAAGGCAGGGGGGATGGAACTAGATGATCTTTAAGGTCCCTTCCAACTCAAACCATTCCATAATTGTAACTTTTAGCCTGTTTCAGTGGAGGGTTACTGAATCGTCTGCCACCAGAGAGCTTGGTTTGTGAAATGTTCCCAGTTTGCTGATCCACTAAACAATATGAAAACATTCTCAGACTGATCTCTAAGAGGCCTTCCTTCCAGCATTCCCTGTTGCCATACAGCTTCTTTCTCTCAGGTGGTTGTTGACTGTGGAGTCACTTCCATGGAGCACACCAGGACTGACATGAAGAAAACTACAGCTGCTCAAGTTCTGAAAAACAATTGGAGCAGCTGTTTGGGCTGCCCAGGATTCAGCCTTGGGGACTTCTGATTTTGCAAGCACTTGAGTGTACAAACAGGCAAGTGCAGGAGTTAATGCTCAAAGAACTTGCAAGATACTCAGAGCTTTGAAATACATCAACAGAAATTGAGATCACTCAGAAAAGTCTTTGCAATTGTAAGATAATGGTACAAATAATAGTAGGTGAGCATTTACAAAGTCACTCAGCAGCTGTTAGAATACATGTATTACTGGGCAGTGCTTGAGTTGAAGCAGTAAGTTAAATATTTTATAGCCTTTCACAACTCGTGGTGGAATTAGCACTGAGCAAGGCTGATGCTTACATGCCAAGAAGTTAAATGTGAATTGCATTAAGTTAAATAGATCTAAAACCTAAGAAAAATAGGAGCTAATGTAGTGTGTATTTTTAATTTATATATTGAATTAACTACATATATCTGAATCAGGCAAGTTCTTTGGCAGATGAACTGTCTTGAAAATTCAAAGTGCATTGATTTAGTCAATTTTATGGAATGGCCACACATTGGGATTTGGCAAAGGTCCTAAACCATCTTATTGCCTACAAAGGACTCCTGATTACAAGCAGACTTGGGGCATAACGAAGTTCCTTTCTAATAGGAAGATGTTTTTGAGTTGCATCTTCACAGGCTGATGTGAATTATTTACAGAGTCAATACAAGTTCTCTATATAAGGCCCTGCATTAGGTAATAGGACTTGATCCAGCTTAAAAATAAAACTGCACAGTTTCTGTAATGAAAATCTGTGTATGTGGTTTCAGAGCATTTACAGCACATTCTAAGATGTGTAAATAAGTGCTTTTTAATTAATCAAATTGCTCACATTGTATTAATAATAGTCTTTATAGCTTTTCTGTGTGGCAGAAGTAGTAACAATGAGGCATAAGTTGTTCCTCCAAATAATAGTATTTGTGTCAATAATGCTAGATGATGCCAGCAGGACATTCCTACAGGGTAAAGGACTTCAGGTAATTCAGGTAACCGATTAGAAGTTGGAATGGGAGTGTGGAATTTCGTTGTTAGCTTTTAACAATGAAAACAGAACTTTTATTATGCAACACTGGTAATACCCTGCTACTGAAACTAGAGGGCACAACTCCCTGCAAGTTACTTTCTTAACGGACATGAGAGTAGACACTATTCAAAGCATTGTGTCCGTGGCTTGAGCATTGACTTAGTTGTCGATGGAAATTTAGGTTCCAGCTCAGCAAAAGGCTTAAACCTGTGCTAAGACCATAGTTGTACCTGACTCCAGACTAACCCAACAGGCTAATCTAAGTCTAGCTGCAGGTCTGAGGGTGCAGCTTGGCAGCTTTGTTGGTTGAATGGTGACATTGCCACCAAAACAAAGGTAATATCACTCCCCCCTGCACTTGCCTATGGGTTCCTACCCTCTTCCACCTTTGTTTCAGGTTTCTTAGGTCTGTGGTTGCACAATGAGTTGATTGAGCTCACAGTTGATTCAGGGGCAGTGAGAGTGCACGCAAGAGGGAGAAGGACCATGTTTTTCTGGCTGCAGTTGCATCAGCTGAGTTATGTCAAAGCACACCCTAATACACAACATGGCCCAACAGACAGTTATGTTGGTATAACTAAGGGCAAGAACAAATAATTTGGAAATGGGGAGGGATGGACAATGGCTCCTTAAGCTGCCTTTGGTGCCAGAAAAAGTGGTCGTGCAAGTGCAGTCTATTAAAGATCTTGTGAGGAGCTTGTAGAAGCTAATGGGTTATTTCTGTTGACTTGTTTTATGTTCATTCTTTAAGGTTGCCTGAGGGCTGTGAAATATCTTAGAAAATAACAGCTTGGGCAATGTTGTGTATAACTGAAGAGGCTGATGAGAATTTGCCCTTCTAGTGGCCTCTCAGTGTGTGGATTTCCTTGGGAACAACTGCTGAAAAGGCTTTAAATCATGGATGAATCTTTTAGGGTGTTATAGAGGGTTTTCAAGGCTTCTCTAGTGGCCACATATTAAAATACATCTTAATTTATCAACAAAATGCCATGGAAAAGCATTATAGGGTCATTGGCCATATAATATGAACCTGCAGGCACTTTTTAGGTGATAGATCATTGCTTCCCAACATTTGCTGTAAGCCATATTTTTGAATTTAAAGGGATTTTGATTTAAATTATTTTAGACTCACACCAGTCACTGTGTCAGAACAAAAAAATAAATGGTCATTTGTTAGTGAGTGGCATCATTCATCTTCTCAGTAATTAACTAGTAATTGACTTTGGTCCCAAAATGGTAGTTTCCAAATTGCCCACCTCTGCTCATAAACATTATTGTAATCTTGTAAGAAGTCTCAGTCTGGTGAACATCTTTTATTTCTTGTCCCTGAATACACCAGAATTTATGCAATAAACTGCAAGACATTTTTGTTCAAGTTACTATCAAAAGAAATAATGAGACCTCTTGAACAGTTTATTGGAGGAGAACAAACATAGCTGAATATTTTCATGTTTTCATACTCTAATATACAGCCCCAAAAGTAGCAAAACATTTTTAGAAAGTCACAGTTCTGATCAATTAAATAATGAAAAAAAAAATACAAAAAAAAAAGGAGCATGTATGCTTTTTAGCACCAATTATACCTCTGGACTGATAGAATAATAAAAGAATAATTATGTGTCCTCCTTTTCCCAGCTCTCCCAGCACAAACACAAGACAGTATAAAATTGCTCAAAAAAATTTTACTTAGCCATAATGAACTGAAAATTCAGCAATGCTCATGTGAATGGCCGTTGGTTAACAGTGGTTGCCTGGATTTCTCTTCACATCTGTTACAAGGTTTGCTGGGGAAGGTGAAATTTGTCCTAAACAGCTTCAGCTCTTCCTTGGTTTTTCTTGCAGCAGGGAATGGTGTTGAATTGCTCAGTATGTTTTCTAAATCTAGGTCCAGGATTGTGCAGGCTGGTGCTAGAGCTCCAGGTGACATGTCTTTCCACCTTTGAAGCATTAGGATTTTAAAACAATGAGTGGAGTAAGTGACCAGGCTCTCAGCTGGGCTAAATAATTGTCTTTTGGGTGAAAGTATGTGACTGACACAGTGCCGGGATTTACTGGGCAGACTTGTGAAGGTCTGATCTTAAGAGGCTGTACCCCCAACAGGTTTTTACTGTTGTCTTCTTAAGCATCACTACTCTACAGCATCACAGACTCTACAGCTACCACCATCTGCTTTTTCATTGGCCTCACTTTCCTTGCTGCCACATTGATTTTGTGAAACATGATGAAAATGTTCTGGGATCTTTCTCAATAGGTAACTTGGTGGATAAAACCCAAAGAGAACAAACAAAAAGCCCGTAAATTCTCTTGGTGGATCAATAATATGTCGTTACTGGTATTTTACTATTTTTACAGTTCTACCTGTTGCGTCTGAAACAAAGTGGAGGTAAAAACAGTAGGCAAAACTTGTCTTAAAACTAGGATTCAAACACCCCATTCTAAGTATTTGTAAAACTCAATGCCTGAGAAAGGCAGCAGCCCAGCTCTGGCTGAACTCAGGCTGGGAGGTGAGGGTGGACTGGGAGAGGCTGCCTTAGGAAAGGAAGCAGAAGGAGTATGGCTTAGTTAATGGAGTGAAGGCACAGAGGGGCTGTGATTGCTCTCTATAAATACCTTGTCGTAGTGGGAGAAGAGTTATTTAAGTGGAAAAGATTGTTGGCAAAGGCCTTTAAGTGGGTGTAAACTGAATAGTGGTAAATTTAGCCTGGGAATTAGATGCCAGTCCATCAGAGGACTGAGCTGCTGGAACAGTGTATCAATAGCAGTAGTGAGGAACAAATAAATTATACTTTTTTAATAAGAACCATTTTAAGCATGGTTAAGCATTTTAAGCAAGACTAGGCCTTATAGCTCAGGAGTTCAGTTTCAACCCCGTGTCCTAGAAGAAATATTGACATCTGAAAGAGACCAGCTGCATTATTAGGTTGGATATAGGAGAGCAGAGATTCCAGGTTGCTCTGGTGGAATAGAAGTCTTTATCTCATCTGCTTCCCAAGTTTCATGTGCAGGGAGGGATGTAAGTCCACACCCACCAAGGTCTCACTGATTGTTGCTGTAGGGCCTTATAGGAGGTCTAATAATGAAGAAATCTTCACAGGAAGACTTTTAGCACCAAGTCTACTGTGCTTGGGTTTATTCTCTGTTTATTACTCCTTCAGCAACTCCATGTAGTTAATTGGCCCTCATGGGCTTTGATTTTTCCCTTGTTCAGAGGACAATAAAGGTTAACATTTCTGTAGATTATTGCACTGCAAGAAATCCATAGTTGCTTCTATCTAGTGTGTCCTGGCCCAGCAAGGGCCCCTAGATCTCACCCTTTGCTGCCAACCCGTGCCCTGTGCTGCTAGAAGAGAAACCATTGAAAATGACACATCTCCTTCTTCCCCCATAGCACAGACTGACTTCCTCTGGGAACTGCTGACTGTAGATCACAAATAGCTGGTTCAAGTGATCAATGGTTTCCCTCATTGAAATGAAAATCTAGTTGTAGAATGAACTGTGGTTTTGTTAGATTTACTATGGTGATAACCCCCAGAAACGTTCAAGAGATGGTTGCACCAATTCATTTTCCTTTATAGCAGAACCTGGTGGAAGTTGACAGTTGCCATGGTTTCACATTGCTCGACATTAGTTCCCCTGGAAAAAACCCACAACTTGTCTTGTTTTTTCCTAGTGAATGAGGTATTGTTGTGTAAATTGAAATCCAAACAGATAAAGGAATTTGAATTTAAAAGGAACTTCAATAAAAGCATTGAAAAAAGGGAAGGAAGAAAACACGTCACTTTGCAGAAACTAACTTAGAGGTCACTGAGAAATCTGAACTTCAGTAAATTGCTTAGAGCAGCACAGATGTGTTCACAATGACAGGGCTTTCCCTCAGCTCTCAGGTGAATCTCACTGCCCGAGGTGGCTTCTGCCAAAGCTATGAGGAAAGAGGGGAGGTCGGTGCCCAGACAAATCACTCACCTGAAAAGACTTCATTATGTTTGATGTCTTCATTGGAAATTTTTCCCAGAAGGAAATAGCTGTTCTATCTCATGCAGAAAAAATGATTATTTATCTAGTTTAAATGAGAGGGGAAAAAACAAACAAGAAGAATGATCTGGGAAGAAAACACTATTTTATTGTGCTATAGCTGCACTGCCTGGTTTGATGACATGTACCTTGTGTTTGTTGGGTTGGGAACCAGCCCCTTTTCATAGATACCTGTGGGTGTTCTCAACTCCTTGAGCCTGTCACCTACCACCTGCTGCTGAGCTCACTGGTGCCCAGGTCATTTGACAGCAGCCAGGGCCTTCACTTAACGTGGAGGAGATGGAATAGAGACGTTAATGGTCCAGGTATCCATAATTTATATCATTTATCAGATCTGACAAAATTGGTTTCCACTGATCCGTTCCCTGGGGCTCCCTGTGTAGAGTGTGTGTGTGCAAAGCTCTGATGAGGTCAGTCAGCCACCCTCATGGGTTTTTTTTTCCGTTTCTCCCTTTTTCCCCTTAGACACTTCTGTCTGTATAGATCTCCAGGCTGTGCATCAAGGGGCCTTAAGCTAATAAACAGTGTTTGCAACCAATTAGAGTTGATGCTTCCTAATTGATCTGCTGTTGTCAAAAGATGAATTGCACTACTGAGCCAGGTTTGAAATGGCAAGATAAATCTTTAGGCTGTTTTTAGGTAGATTTTTGATGATCATTAAGATGAAAAATATGATTTAAAAAAAATTTGATGTGGGTGCTGTGACGCATTTTAGATATAACAGGGTCTGCAAATTGGTTCAGTGTTTCAGTGATGTCAGGTGGACTTCTGAGAGAATATTTTAAATCCTTTTGAAAATCAGCCTTCTAATCTATAGAGTTACTCTCTTGGGTTTTATGGTATATCACCTTAATGTACTAATTACTAATTCAAATTAAAGAGTTGCCTAAAGCACAATAGAAATTGTGATTATATGTTTGCTTGTACTTCTTTTTCCTCTAGTTTTTTTAAGATGTTGGAGTACAGGGAGTTATGCTGGTAGATGGAACAAGTATATTAACAGATCTTTATCCAGCTGCTGTGTAATATCAGCTGATCAATGAAATATCACTGAAAAAAAAAGAGTTCTTATTTTGTTTAGCCCCTGGAATTGCTGTTGAAGGTTAAGAGCACTGTAAGAAAGAAAAGCACAATACAAGCACAGCTGGCTTGTAAAATAAACCTGTAAACTGCAGTTTAGACAGTCTTCTTAATAATAGAAGACGTCCTGATAGAGCTACGCAGTAAAATACATTTCTGTGACCAAATCTAAGTGCTGCTGTTCAGATTAGGTGTCTCCAGTACACTCTCCCCTTTGATGGGACCAGACTTGCAGTTCTCTGCAAGGAGACCCAGCACCACCAGCCAGAGCAAGACTGGGACACAAGTAGTGTCTCCTTACATGCTGCAAATGCAGTGGTACTCCTGAGTGTAACTAGTTTGAGAGGATTATTTCCCAAATATACCATCGCAGCTGGCAGCAATCTGTGGCTGAGGTATTTTCTGAGTCTTTAGGTTTTAGCTCACAGTGGCCTTGGGTACATTTGTGTCCTAGGAATTACGTACCTTTTTGGTCTCTATGAGTCAGTAGTGGTGCCAATATATGTGATATAGCAAAATATATTACTCTTTTAACCCTGCTCTCTACTAGCTTAATGCCCCGTTTCTCCACAGTCACCCTGAGACCGTGTAAAAAACAAATTTTCTCCTCCTTTTACAGGCCATTAATGATTTTATTGACTTTAATCGCACCACCCACAGCTATCTAGTTCCCACATTAAAGATCCTTAATGTATTTAGCCTGTCCTAGCATCCCAGCTAGCCCACATCTTTAACATACTTCCTGCCATTTTTATACCTCTCTCTACTCTAGCTGTATCCTTTTTGAGGTGAGATAACCAGAACTACACAGAGGCTTCAAGACACACACTTACTATGGCTTTATAGTGGTAAAAAATATTTTTTTATATGTGAAGAAAATGGAGGAAGGCATCTAACATTATGTTTACTCTTTCTGGCCATGGCTGAACACTGAGCTGGTGTTCTCAAATTGGCTGTAATGATTCTCAGACCTGTTTTCTGAGTGTCGGTGGCTAATTGTGTTCCCCCCAGTGTGTAGGTTTTTAGGACAGCTTTTCTCCGTCTGCCTTTGCTGATGTTGAACTTAATCCATCAGTTTTGTCACCCAGTCACTCAATATCATGAAATCCTCCCCATGACTCTTCTAGGAGAGCTGTGGTTTTCCCCACACTGAATGATTTTGTATCTTTAGTAAATTCTGTTACTTTAATGAAGCTTAAATCTAAACATGTTCTTGAGCTGGTTCTGAATAGGAAGTCAGAGTGTTTCTCTGCATGTTGCATTTCTCCCATGCTCTTTTGCAAGAATAATTAACTGTGAAATTGGTCAATTTAAAGATGGTTTGCCATTTTCTATGGTTCCAAAATGGTGTCAGTGCCAGCGTCCCAGGTCTGAACTGGTACCTGAGTGTGAGTGGACTCAGTGGGGTCAGGCAACTCAAGAAAGTACCTGATTCAAAAAACCTTATTTTTCATAACTGGCTTAACAAAAAGCCACAAGAACAGTTATCAAGCTTTTCTCTGAGCACAAATAGTCACTAGAAGATGCTTTTAATGCAATTCTGCTCCAAAAGTCATCTTGGATATTGTTTGTTCTGGTTCCTTCCATTCTGCAAGGAATTCTGTGTTGACAGCTTTGTTCACTTTTTAGTTTACTTAACATTATATAGATTCAGATTTCCACTCTGTATCTTTGTGGATGTGCATTCACACACACACATAGATATAAACCTCTCTCCAAGAAAACTTCAGTAGATCCATTGTCTGGGAAAATCAACAAGTTTTCTCCTGGAAATTGTGGCTCTTGTGGAAGGCGTGAGCATGCTTCTTATAAGACAAACTTGATTCATTTAGTCCACCACGCAGTTATGATCCTCACAAGCTTGCTGGACTCCCATTTCTTGCAGAGGTTTTATGATCTGTGTGGCAGGGCAGCTTCAGTAGAGTCCACCACCATCACTTTGACTTGTTTGCTAGGACTGTAACTTGAAAAATCATCTGTCTCTGCCAGAAAAGGGAGAAGTATTTCCTTTCTTCATCTGTTAAAGATTGACTTCATCTTTCTAGTAATGCAGTAATTGCAAGAGTATCATAGTAGTACTGACCATTACAAGTGTGTTACAAACCTCAGCATATTTACCTGCAGACATGAACAACTGATTTTAAAATCACAGAATTTAAAGTAATGCTTTGTTAACTCTGCACTTTGAAAGCAGGCATACATCCTCCCACCTCACTTTTTCCCCCCACAGAGAACTGTAAAGTACAGCACTCAGTGTTTCTAAAGCTGATTTCTCTTAAAATTTAATTGAGGAAACTGTGATCCCATAAAAAAAATAGAATTCCCGCCTTACTTGGTCGTTAAAAGCAAATTTCATACATCTGGAGAGTGCTGCTCATTTCTCCTGTTACACAAAATTAGCACGTCAGCTGAATGGAAAAGAAAACAAGGGATGACACATTCTGCCAGTTATATTTATACCGTGCTGCTTGTATCAAATATATAAAAAAAAAACCAACCCACAAAACATGTAGGAACATGACAAATGCAAAAGTAACAGACCATTAAATTCCCCCAAACTGCATTAATTCCTGGGATCTGTTCTGGTAAAGATCAGATTTCCCAGCCGAGAGAGGTAGTCTTTCTGCATCTCCCTCCCGAGGAGTTACGGCTATTTGGACATAAATCTTTTCTCATGACCCACCCAACAGGTGGATGATTCATTTGTGGCACTTCAAATACATTGTTATTAGGTGTGGATGGATTGTTTATGTTTTGTGCCACCGTTTTGTTGTTGTTTGTAGGATTTAGTCACAATATTAAAAGCAGCAAAGCTGAACGGAGTGAACATGTCAAAGTCTCTGGGTGACGGCTGCTTGGCATTGTTCCTAAGTGTGATGTTTGGTCTTTTTACTAACAGAGATCCTAGTAAAAACAGCAGTTGGGAGTCTAAAAGAAAAGCCATGTGTCACTGGAAGGATAGATTGTGAGAGAAAAGACCAGGCAGGACTCAGATTTGTGCCTCTGTGCCAGAGAGGGATGGATCACAATCCCTAGGGTTTTGGCACCACTCAGAGCACAATGGCAGTGACAGATATTTCACATGGAAGTTTAATGCCATTATAGATAAACTCCCGGTATTCATCAGCTACAGAGGCACAGAGCTTCCTGCGCTTGTACCTGGAAAAGTCTCCTGACCCAAGGCAGGCACAGGCAAGTGTCCTGGAATGGCAGGGAAGTGTTATCATTTGAGGCTAGATGGAAAACTGACACAGTTTCTCCACAGAAAATGTGCAAACAGAAAAAGGAATGTGATGAGATGATCGGTTCTGCTGTCTATGGTTCCATGTTTAGATGCAATAAGGGAGTCAGAGTCAATCAAATCCAGTCTAGTATGAGTCATAGTATATTTTCCAATTAAAATGGTCTTTATGTTTCTGTCGTGTCACTGGCAGGTCATTTAGGACTGAAAATATCATAGAATGCCAGGTTGGGAGGGACGTCAAGGATCATCTAGTCCAGCCTTTCAAGATAGAAAAATACAGTTTAAATGAGACGACCCAGCACCCTGTCAAGCTGTCTTAAAACTGTCTAATGTGAGGAATCCACCACTTCTCTTGGGAGACTATTCCAATGTTTAACTGTTCTCATTGTAAAGAGAATATCTCTTTTGTTTTCCTAATTCTGCCACTGACCTACCTGTTGCCTTAGTCAAATCACTCACAGCTCTCTCATCTCCAAAGCTTTGCCTGCAGGAACTGTTTTTCCTCACTACATATTTATACTGTGCTTTATAACTCTCGTGATCTCTTGATAACATCTCTCATTGCAGAATGATGTATCACTGCTGTTAGCACTGGCAATAAAACTTAGGGTGGAACATTATCTACAAACCCCCACTTCCCAACTAGACCATTGTCACTCAGCTGCTTCGAGCACTGTCGATTGCTCTAGTTGCTACTCATAGGTTTGTAGTCAATGGTTCATAAGGCTTCAGTAGAAATCTCTTGGGATGTCTCTGCCATTATTTATTGTGAGGTTCACAAAACATTTGTGTATAAAAATGTGTAGTTTTCTCTTAAGGCTGTGGGAGTTTAGTAAATGCAATAGTAGGTTTAGGAAATAGTGACAGAACCTGCATTTTTTTCTATTTTTTTGCTGCTTCTTTTTTTTTTCCTGTAGGATCAGGGACTATGTGTGACCTTAAGAGTGAAATTTAATAAAACATCCTTAATATCAGTCTCCCTCACTCTGGCCTATGATTGTTCTGAAGAAATTGATGCTGCTTTGTAACACTTCATGCTATGTCTGAAAATATCTTTTGTGTCAACACACAGGAAAATAGGTAATTCTATTGGCAGAATTGTGGCCCAGCAAAATAGGCTTAGCAAAAGATGAGGTGTTCAGGTTTCCAGCTGGGATTCAGTGGAGTGATTTTTAAGAGCCCTGCTGCTCCTTTGCTGCTCCGCAAACACTGACTGTGTGCAGGGAGCCAGCACTGAGTAATTAAAAAATCCCCCAACTTCTCAGAGTGTTTTAGGAAAAGCTCCAAATGCTAAGTGTAGTGTAACACAAGAACGGCACCGAAAGATGTGCGCCCTTCTCTTCTGCTTCAGCTGTGTCAGTTTGTAAAAGATTAACACAAAAAGAGCTTCTATTATTTTTATTTGCTATTAGCACCTGTGGGGTGATGTGCAGGTCCAAACATACAGTTTAGAACTCAATCAATTATGAAATGTAAGAAATTGCTGGCAAGAAATATTTAAATGAGTATTTTTATTACATTCATTAGCTACAAAAAATTTCCCTAGAGGAAAAAACAGTATTTAGAAATGCACACATGCCCCCTTTCCTATTTTTCCTTGCTGTCTCTTTGGGTATATTGGTTTTTTATTAGTTGACAGAAGAGAAATTGAGTTTTTCTGTCATTTCAGAGTGGTCCTGTACAATGTAAGCAAGATAAAATGTAGGTTGAACTTGTTGATTGGATTTGTGAGTGCCAAGAAGCCCAGGGAGTAATAAAAGTGGAGTGTCCCACAGCAAACCCCTAGAATGAGTCTGTCCAGTGGGGAATCTTTCAGCAACAGAAAAGTTCTTTTCTTCTTCCTATGGTGGTCAGACACATGCTGATGGGTAAAGCATGGTTCTGGTTGAAAAGACAAGGGAAAATCCTGCAAATGGCATCAAATGTACAAGAAGGTTTAACATGCCGGTGTTGGCCAATAGCTGGTCTGGGCTCTGGCCATCAAGTGACATTCATCTGAAAGCAAACTCTGAACACAGTTTACACACTTCAGCATCTGTGAGAAGCTATGGAAAATGAAATGTTTTTGTAAGACAATCTGAATTTTTCCTTCCATAAAATATTTTTCCAATACTGTATGTTTCTGAATGCAAAAAACTGTTCAAGGAGCAACATCCACACCCACAGAGGTTGCTGGTTTATGTGCTCTGGCTTCATTCTCTGCAGCTGACGTTTCAGAAAGAGCTCTGCTGCCCCTGACAAGGCTGGCTCTTAGCAACATACAGATGTTATTTATAGACCACGGGAGTCCTTAGAGATAAGTAATTATATTTCATCCCTTTTTTATGAAGAATGAACCTCGAGCTTTCAAAGAAATACAGTGCTAAGAATTCTCCCTGGCAGGAGTGGCTGATGCTAACCCTGGTTTTGGCAATCAGAGTCGTGTAGCCTTGGGCAAGTTGCTTAACTTCTGAGAATATCATTTCGCAGTGAAATGTGAGGTCGCTGTTTGCCTTGCAAATGCACTTTGAAGCATAACCAAATAGTCTTGATTCCATTCTAATTAAGTGCAATGTGTTATTAAGACCAATGAAGTGGCTGGCTTAAGATATAAAATAATAGAAGTTCCTAGCCCACCATATGTTTTTAATCCATGCTAACACTTTTCCCTTTATTAAGGCAGTAGTGCATGGAAACAAGAATGCTGTCATCTCAGATCGTTGGACAACACTAGTCTTTAACTAAGATTGAAAAGCTGGGTTTGGTGAAAAAACAAAAGAAATCAAAATAAATGGTAATTTCTGTGGTGCAAAAAATCCCTGATATGAATTGTCAAAATGAGCTACACATATTTTTGTGAGATTGTTTTCATTGGGTTTGAGCTGAAAGCAGCATCTTATTGAATGTCCTGTCTGGAAAGGACTCAGATAAGCTACAGCTCCCATCTTCCCAACAGAGCAGAAGTCTAGATTTCTGAGGGTGTTCTAAGTGACCCTCAGAAAAAGCAGGGTTTGATATTTCTCTAATTTGAGTTATCAGTTTACAAATAGAAACTTACTTTATTTTTCCATTTTAAAAGTTTAGCTCAGACAAGATATATATGATTATGAAAAATGTTTGCTGTAACTATGAGAAGGCAGTGGTGGAAAATCTCTAGCTTTTGACCAGCTTTAAGTGTTTTAAAATACAAACAACCCCCCCCATAATAGTAATAATAATAATAATAATCATCAGCAGCAGCAAAAGAACCATGTGGCAGTTTTAAGGATATTGAAAAAACCTGGATATTTTATTTTTAATTATAACTTGGTGTTTTATTAATGCTGGTGAATATAGTAAGGTTAAGCCTTTTATTAAAAGTATGCTTCAGGCCAGATTGTATTTTATCCAAAATCTTTTATGCATGATATTAGGCACTAATGATATGCCAGATTCAAAAGGGAAATAACTGTAGTTGCACTTTAGGAGTGAAGTGAGATCTGCCGGGAAAGACTGATGGGGATTTTTGCTGTTGATGAGAATTTCTGTGGGCTGTGCCCACCGAAGGAGCAAACTGGAGTTTCAGAATGGAGCCCATAGAAACTGCCACCTCTGCAGTGAGATTGCAGAGGCTCATGTAGGTGAGCAGAGGAGCTGGTAAGGCCAATGCTGCAGCTCTCCTACAGCTCATCCACTTCTTGCTGTGAGGAGGAATAGCACCATGGCTCAAGCGCCCTTGGCTCAGCTGGCAAGCAGAGGGTCAGCATGTCCTCCACTCCCCAAAGCCTCTGACAGCCTCTTCCATCCATCCCAATTGCACCTTCCCATGGCTGAGCCTTGCACTAGGAAACGCAGCAGTGCTTCTATAGTAGCTTGGTCTCTAGTGCATCCCTTTCTCTCAATACCACCGTTGTCCTCCTGGTTTCATTCTCACTCTAACACACATTTTCATTTTGAAGCACTTACGCTCTAGAAAAGAAATCCCTTTGCTGTCAGAGCTCCTCTTTTTGAGCACCAGGCCCCAATTCCAGGGCTGTGTAAATGCCTAGGAGCACTGGCAGCTCCTGCCACGTGGGTGGATGTTGGATGATATTGATATTGCTTGTACACAACCATCAGAGCAGAACTGGGACCACTGGAGATATTAATGCTTGATTTGCGTGACCATGTGGCCACAGTCCTTGAGTTGAGGAAATGAAAGTAACTGTCAAACATGTTTGTCCTGTGCTTTGTGCTGTTCCTTTCTTGTGAAGACTTTTAAGGCTTCATCTGGATGGGGTATTTCAGCAGCCAAGGAGGGATTGCTGCCACTATTCTGTGCCATGCATGGCCAGGCTTCCTATCCAACAGACTGCAGCAGTGTTCTTCCATCCTGGGCGTAGCCTCAGTTCCCCTTTCCTCATTTTAGCTCCTTAACTGAGACAAGTAGGAGTCTGATGGCCCCAGTCTCTGTTTGCTGTCAGCAGGGAGAGTTAAGGCAGTTCAAGTGAGTGATTCAGCTCTTCAGTGGGCAGCATTGGCTGCCAAAAATGCCTCCTCTCCCAAATGAGAGACCAGCCTCAATTTCTTCCCTGGCTTCATCCCACCTTGCCATATGACTGGTCTTAGAGTGTGAGAGGAGCCCTCTGTTCTGGGTAACAACTGAAGAATTGCCTGCCTTTTATATGTCGAATTCTTTATTTTTGCTCTTTTTTGCTTCATGTGAAAGGAAATGTTTGAGTATGGGGTATTTTGAGGAGGTGATAGATGCCCCATCCCTGGAACCATTCCAGGTGAGGTTGGATGGGGCTCTGAACAACCTGCTCTAGTTGCATATGTCCCTTCTCAGTGCATGGGGGTTGGACTGGATGACCCTTAAGGTCCCTTCCAACCCAAACCATCCTGTGATTCCATGACAATAAGAAATTAGGAAAAGAGAACAAACCCTCTATTTCTTTTACACTTGTACCTACTCTTTATTCTCTTAGAGACATGAAATAATTTAAAACAAAACAAAATCAAGTCCTCAAACATTTTCCCAGCTGTATTGGATATTTTTCTTTAGAAGCTGGATTATTGTTTGCATTCCCTCTATTAGTTTCCTGGCTTCCAGGTGGGCAAAGCACATTTTATGTTATTATCTTCATTAGCAAATAAAGAGAAATTGGCTTAAGCTGACTGACTTCAGTTCCAACAGGATTTTCAGAATATGGAACCTGCCACTTCCAGGTGTTTTCAGGCATCTTTGTAGTGTGCTGTACAGCCAGACCATGTCTTGGTACCATTTACAAATCCTTTCTGTCTTTAGGGGGGAGAAAAGTACCTTTTTAAGGTTTCTTATTTCTTAAAACATTTACCCACACTACTTTTGTGTCTTGTTTCCCTTTTCCCTCTTTTCTTAACTTCCTTTCTTTCCTTGGAATCTGCTGTTCTTTTTGCTTCTAGTCTGTGTAAAAGTTGTGTCATCTGGTAGGGGAACACATGCTTTCAACATGGCTTGTCAATGTTGTTTAACATTGTTATTGTTGTCAGCAACGTTTTCGGGCCATTTGCAGCAGAATCAAATATGCTTTCAGTAAACTTTGGCATGAATTCACATTTTCCAGCTTGCTTATGCTAGAAAACGAAAAGTAAGGAGAGATAAAACTTAAAATACTGGTAGAAATGTTTGCCCTGTGCAACCACTTCTTTGTGATGTTTTCTTTACACATTGGTTGTTTTTGTATTTTTTTTCCCTAAAGTCTGGTGTGCTTATGAACCACCATTCTAGAACCTCTATTTAAGACCATCCACCCAGGGAACGGAGGCATTGCCTCGCATTAACAGGCCCATTCATGAATGACTTATGGCACATAAAGAGAAATACCTGTAGAAAATTACCATTTATGCTTAATCTGTACAGTTTTGCATACGTCATGGAATAGTGCTTTCGAAGAGGGAGTGAATGGAAGGGGATGGGGATGCTTTATGTTCCTTGAACAGGGGAATCAGTTTAAGTTAGTTATCAGGAATTAGTGATGGGGTCAACTTGAAAGGGACCAGTTTTTCGTCGCAGCCTCTTGTATCTGCACAGGCAGAGTGCTGCACTCTCGGGCAGCAAACCCTCTGCTAATATTAAATTCCAAACCCAAAACTGTTTTCAGTTACTTTTTAATTAAAATTCCTGACATTTTTTATTGATACTGTTATGAGTTCCAGAGAAAAATCACAAATGTACTTTATACTTGAAGACTTTTGTATGAGATCAATAAAAGGACAACAACACTCCAGTAAAGAGTAGGAGGCCGTGTCTGCTCCTCTTCCCTGGTGTGGAACCAGCTCTGCTCCACAAAGTGGCAACCACACCTATGGGTCAGTTGCCTGGATATGTAGGGGTACAGCGTGCCAAAAATCACCTCCTTGTGCTTCACACTAAACCCTTTTGTTCAAAATTTTCATATATGCATACGTGATTCTAAACCAGGGCCTAATCTACTCATAAGCCTGAACTTATCTGCGTGGCTCAACCTAAATACTTATTGTATCTTTTGAGTACAATTAGTTATTATTTTGTATGAACAAGGGCATGGTTAGATGTTAGACTTGTGAGGCTTGTGTGTGAGAAGAGGGATTGAGTGCAGTGGTTCTGAGCAGGTGAAATATCCACATCCCCAGTCAGCCATAACAACAATATTGATGTTAAAGCATTGTTTTATGGTACTCAGAACTAGTGTAGTATTTTTCTCCATCTCAGAAATAGGTCACAAATTCAAAAAGATTGAATGAAAGCATTAACTTCTCTGGTGTTTTAAAGTTGTGGGGGTTCTTTTTCATTTTCAATGTTTATTTCAGCTCCTGTGATAGAGGAAACCAGGAATAGATAATTCTTTAAAGTGTCAAATCATAGCTTTCAGAGGCAAATGTTCCAAAGAATGAACTATATAAGCTTTATTGAATGTGTTTTAAGAAGTCATAAATGTTACACTGTAATTCATTCCATTTTTTACGCTGGAAATATTTCATCTGTGAATGTGAAGGAGAGAAACAAAGACTTTAAAACCACTAAATATCAAAGCAGATTTTTGTTTTAGGTTGCTCAGCGTTCACTGATCTTCTGAGAGATGTCAAAACATCACTCTGTCCATCAATCTGCTTGTAGAATACTGTCACCTGCTTTAAATATCATTCCAAACTGCTGAAATACATTATTGGTGAACTGGAAAGCAATGCATGAATCTTTCACTGCACAGGAAACGTTGGATAAATCTTTGTAGCATTCTTATAGCTGTTTTTGATATTTCACCAGTAAGAATTACTTAGCCCTCAAAGCCTAAAGCTTATTTTCCATCTCCCCACCCAGGAGTTGGTGTAAATCATCATTGCACTGCTTGCTTCAGCGTGGCTTGGTTGACGTATTTGGGAAGGGGACCTCATTACCCCAGCTGAGCAGAGGTCACATGCTACAAGGCAAATTTCCCTGTACCCTGACATATCCCCAGAGTTGTCCTCAGTATGATCTGAAGATTCTGGTGGAACTGCTCATCCTCTGTCATTGTCTCTCAGCTGTATGTTCTAGGTTGAGCCCATGCTGCTTGAGATAGGATTTGCAGCAGAGAACTTTGTAATGGTCAAAGCTTTCCTGGTTATTGATGAAGCAACCTTGTGTCCTGTTATAAATTGTCACAGTTGTTATTTCTTGTAACAATATTGGTCTGTACAGTGCCTGCTCTTCAGGAGTTAATGAACACTTCAAAAGAAAAGGCGAACTCAATAATTAGGCTGGTATGTGGAACAGCTTTTTCCAAGGTGATGTACATGGTTGTGTCAGCAGTGGCTGGGCCACCTGCAACGTGAAGCTGGAGGAGGAGAGACTGTAGAGTGCTTTTAAAAGTGTAGGTGTGGTGATTAGGGACATGATTTAGTGGTGGACTTGGTTGTGTTAGGTTAACGGTTGGACTCGATCTTAAGGATCTTTTCCAACCAAAATGATTCTGTGGAGTTTAGGTGGAATATCTGATGCACAGCTATGGAGAATGAGTTACTGGTGGGACATCAGAGAAGTCAGAACAGACATCAAGCGTAATGCAGAAAGGACTGACCTCACCCTTTCCATTTCCTTGAATTTCTCACAAGTTCAGGAAATGTGGTAATCAGGAATTTGCAGAAAGGTAGCCTAGTAATACAAAAGCAAATAAACCACCACCAACCAGGGCTGCTCTTTGCCCATCTGACCCTAAAACCCACAAGTCTTAAGCCCTTCTCCATCAGAGCTCCTGAACAGCTCACACCCTTCCATGGAAACATTCTTTCTGCTCATTATTTGCAGACTCAGCCACCCTTGTTGAAGCCCTTTAGCAGCCTTTATGCCTTGCTGTGACCCTTCCACCAGACTTTTTGGAGGAAACGAACCCTCCCTTTCACCTAACAGTTCATAAGCAATTGTTGGTTAACCAGGAATTTTACCCCATACTCCACATTTGTGAACAGATTGGAAACTGCTATGTCCATAATAGGGGAGAGGCTTGAAATTTTATGGTATGCATGGTAATAAAAAGCAAAGCAATTGTCACATGAGTTTTGGCTCGACTCGTGACAAGAAGCAGATGTGTGACATGCCTTTGCCTCCGCTCATGTGGGTGCCAAATGACGCACAATTCTTAAATGTTTTCTGCTTTTTGTTGCAATTTAATCTTCTGCTGAATAAACTGAAGATGACAGTGAGCCCGTCCAGAGCAGTTGCACAGTTTGACATTTCGGTGACTTTTCAGAAAGTGCTTGATTTACGTTTATTTTGGGGGAAAGTAGAGGAAGGATTGTATTTATCTTGCGGTGAAAAGATGAAGTGTGTTTTCAGGTTAGAAACTGTAAAAGGCATACTCTCTGTTTACAAATAATGACTGTCTAGTTTAACAGCAGCACAGAGGCCAGTGAACTCTCTGGGGCAACTTAGAGCTTTATTTTTAGGGGGTTTAGATACATATATCTGCTCAAAAATACAGGCGTTCTTAGATCCAGATTGATCTAGTGAATCCAACATGAAGGTTGTAACGTGTGCCACGTACACCTGTGGGTGGTCACAGAGAGCTGTCTGTAGGATGTTCTTCCTGATAATCACCAGTGACCCACACCATTCGTGTTCAATGTTTCAGATATATTACTATGATGGCAGATTTCCACTTCTTGTATAAATGTTATCCCAGTCTGAGACTTCCTAAGCTCTTGTCCTCCATGGTATTCTGTGGCAATGAGTCCTACAAGCTATTTGTGTATGGTGAAGAAGCACGTTGCCTTTCCAGTGTAATCCTATGATAGAGAAACAGAGATTATGAGGCTCATTCTCATGCCAAGACCTGCGTAGGTAGGTCTTGGCCCATTTGTAGAGAGCCAAATGTTCATAAGGTCAGCCCTCAATTCTTCAGAAATGTAGCAGATAGTCCACAATTTAGACTATTGAGGCCATTAAATCAGAGAACTTCATTTTAACCATATAAAGCTGGATAATAAGCTTCCTTGTAATAATTTTCAGTCTAATAGGAGCTGCCTCTTTTGGGCTAGTCCCATGAAAGATGCTCTAGTTTAAATATCCAAAACAGACTTGTAAAATGGCTCTAAAGCTGGAAAGCATTTCTGAGCTGGAGCCACATCTCCAATTAGAGCAGTCTTTTTCTGCAAATACAACACAAGTAATTGCCCCTGCTTGAAATGTGTCTCTGGTTTTGCTGGGCAATAAAAAGTAAACTTCAGCTCTCGCTATCTTCTGGTTTCCATGATTGCTCAAGATTTAAAAAGCACTGCAAAGAGATCATCTTAGCTTCTTGTATGAAGGGTTTTGTGCAAAAGCAGCTAAAATCAGTGAAGATCTCAGAATCAGGAGCAAAAGAAATGTCAGTAAGTATTAGAGTCATAGAATCACTTAGGTTGGAAAGGACCTCTAGGATCATCAGGTCCAACCTCTGTCCAACATCTCCCTGACCCCTAGACCATATCTTGAAGTGCCATATCTACTCATTTATTTACCCCTTCAGGGATGGTGACTCCACCCCCTCCCTGGGCAGCCTGTTCAAGTGCCTGACCAACTCTTTCAGTAAAGAACTTCTTCCTAATGTCCAGCCTAAACCTCCCCTGGTGCAACTTGAGGCCATTACCTCTTGTCCTGCCATTGGTTACCTGAGAGAAGAGATCACCACCAGCCTCACTGCAACCTCCTTTTAGGTTTTATTGATAATAACAATAGCATAACAAGATGAATTTCTGTGAGGAGGGCTCCTTAATACTGTGTAAAGCTGTAGAGAGGGACAAATCTGACAGAACAGCCAGAAGTGAACAAAATCACCATCTTTTTAAGAACTTCTCTAGATGCCGTTCATCCCAGCACAGCAGGAAGCATTAGATTTGTCTTTAGCCATTGCTAAATGTCTCAACCATGTCTCAACCACGAGTCTGAGAGATGTAGCAGAGTCTTTAGCATATGTTAAATATTCTTAATGTTCATTTTTAGTAAGATTAGTGATCCACAGCTTTTCAACTGAAAATCATAAAACAGAATTTCCAGTAGAAGTCTTGCTTTAACCAAATTACCAAGCTACACAGAAATTTCAGATTCCAGTACTGTTAAATTCTGTCTCACAGGGAGATGGAGTCATTTTGTAACTGTTCCACGTCAAAGCTGGTTTTCTCTTCTGAGTTCTTTAATACCTGTTGTAGCTCTAGTTCTTTTTCTAGTCCAAATGACCTAACTCTTCAGACAATTCAGGAGAACTGGGAAATAAACAAAACCACACCTCCACTTTCAGGCATTTTCTATTTTACGATATTATCTTCCTCTGTTCATTAAAAAGTATCTCAGCTTCCATAGATAATTTCACTTTCTGAGAAAATATGTGGACCACAAGCAGGATGCTAGCTGTATATGTTTGAAACTTTTCCCACACACTGAATAATCAGTTATGTATCAGTTACATACAGCAATATATTCTATCACTGAGGAGAGCAAAGATGAACATTTAAGATTGGCTGATTGGTACAATTTGAGCAGAGTAAAGGTGAGTGATGAAATATCGTGTGGCACTGGGGAATTGGATGCAGCTCTTAATTGCTCATGGTCAGGCTTTTATCTATTTTATTTTTTTAAGGATGAATTTTTGTAGGTGTAACTGAATTGCACTGAAATTCCTAATGTAGTGCATTCAAACATGATCTCCTTGTCAGGTGAGAAATTATTTAGGAATAACACATTGAAAGTTAATATATTAAGCAGTTATTTAAAGTAAGCACAAGCTCTTTTATTGCATTCCCTACAGAAATGGTAATAAGGATTTCTTATTCTTTGTTCACAGAAAGAGTGAAATTGTGGCTTGTTTTGTAAGAATAACTGTCTGCAAAAATCCCACTGGAAAGAGGAAGATCACACGTTAGTCCTGTGCTTCTTCCCTCTCTAGCAGCTCAGCAATCCCACCAGAGTCACTAGGCATGAAGAAGGTGGGGAGTTAAGGCAGCCAGCAATATTTCATAGTGATGCTGGATGCGTGTTTATTGCTATGTATTCAAACCTGAATTGTGCAAATGTGCTGCCTTAAAACAAGAAACCATTTGCTGGTGGAAGATGTTTGGAAGGGCAGTTACAAAGTTTAGATTGTTTCTCCCCACATTATTCCCATCACTGGTCTTGCAGTTCAATATTATTCAGATTGAGTTTATTTTGTTTCTTTTCTGCAGGATGTGCACAATTGCAATGTGGTTTTTTGCAGGAGATTGAAAATATCAGTTTTGAAAAAAAAAACCACCACAACTCAAACCCCAAATACCTTTAATTCTTTGTCTGGAAATCTTCTTACAAAAATTAATTACCTCTGCACAGAAAAACAACATTTTCTTCTTTGATTAGATAATGGTTTTCTACAGAAGTAAAGGGCCATTGTCATGTGCTCTGTTTTGGCAAGCAGGCAGGTAGGTACATACATAGTGTGAGCTGGTAGCAGCTAAATGTATTTCATACGAAAGTTATTCCTGCAGCTGCTACGAGCAGGCACATTATCATTATTTCTTAAGTACTCATTTGTCTGGTGAATTTTTCCAGAATTTCTGTCCGAAGGCTTCAGCACTTTATGGCTCTGGCTGTTATAGAATGATCACTAATTAATTGAACACAATTGCCCGTCTTTCATGTGAAAAATCCACATCCTGCATTTTTCCTGTCCCCTTGGAGTTACCAGTGCTTTGTGTTTCCCTGCTTACACATAAAACCTTCTCCACTGCCCCCCCTCAGCACCCCCTGTGAGACAAAGAGAGCGATCGAAGGTGTCCCTGACCCCCCTGCCTCACTTGCACTCCTTCAGAATTCTGAGCAGCTCGCTTCAAACGGAGTCTGTGGCTTTTGAAGCTTGGTCATCCAGTTCATTAGCTTAATGCTGAATCAGAAATTCCATGTTGCTGCTGTGGTAGGAAATAGAGATCCCCTTGACACAGCTTCCATCTGACACATTGGCCAGCAAGCTCTTCTTTTTTGCTTCTTGATATACATTCCACTTCTGTCCCAAAGGAATAGGAGACCAATATCTTGTCAGTGTTTTGATTTATGATTAATTGTTAAAGGACCACATTTTCTGCAGTAACATAAAACTTGGGAGTGGAAATATAAATTACTGGATTGTTTTCTTTGACACAAATAGCTGCTCTGACTTCAGGGAGTCTTATCTGGCCATGTTTAGGTCTCTTAATGATACCAGCAGGTACTTTTTTCCTTCAGAAGATTTATTACTTTCCAGTGAAGTAGGAGATGACAAAAGTATTAAAAAACAAAACAAAACCAAACCAAAAAGGTGAAACCTCTCTCTTGTTTTGCTCTGGGGTTTTGTATTGGGTTTATGTGGCAAGGTTTTGGTAGCAAGGGGCTACAGGGCTGGCTTCTGTGAGAAGCTTCTAGAAGCTTCCCCTGTGTCCAACAGAGCCAATGCCAGGAAAAAGTTGCTGTGTGACAGAAATTGCAGCTGGAGAGAGGAGTGAGAATATGTGAGAGAAACAACCCTGCAGACACCAAGGTCATGAAGAAGGAGGGGGAGGAGATGGTCTAGGTACTGGAGCAGGGATTCCCCTGCAGCCCACGGTGAAGACTGTGGTGAGGCAACCTGTCCCCCTGCATCCCTTTGAGGTCCGCGGTGGAGCAGATACACACCTGCAGCCTGTGGAGGAACCTCATGCCAGAGCTGGTGGCTGCCCAAAGGGGGCTGTGACCCCGTGGGAAGCCCATGCTAGAGCAGGCTCCTGGCAGGGCCTGTGGAGAGAGGAGCCCAAATGGAGCAGGTTTGCTGGCAGGACTGGTGACGCCATGGAAGGGACCCATACTGGAACAGTCTGTTCCTGAAGGACTACATCCTGTGGAAGGGAGCAGCTCATGAAGAGCTGTAGCCCGTGTGAAGGACTCATGTTGGAGAGGTTCATGGTCTCTCCCATGGGAGGGACCCCAGGCTGGGGAGAGTGTAAAGAGTCCTCTCTCTGAGGTGGAAGGAGCAGTAGAGACAATCTGCGATGAACTGACCACAACCCCATTCCCTGTCCCCCTGTGCCATTGCTGAGAAGGAGGTAGAGAAAATCAAGAATAAAATTAAGCCCAGGAAGAAGGGAGGGATTAGGGGAAGGTGTCTTAAGATTTAGTTTTTACTTCTCATTACCCTGCTCTGATTTAATTTGTAATAAATTTAATTAAATTAATTTTCCGCAAGTTGAGCCTGTTTTGCCCATGACAGTAATTGGTGACTGATCTCTCCATGTCCTTATCTCAACCCAGGTACCTTTTGATGTCCAGTTGAGGAGGGAAAGTGATAGAATGGCTTTGTTGGACCTCTGGCATTAAGCCAGAGTCAACTCATCAGAGGATTCATACTTTTTTTTCTCTGGAGATCTGTGTGGAGCTGTTGCTCAACAGCAGTGCTCTTGCAGTTTTCCACACAAGTTACAACTGACAATAGATTCTCTTTTTTCTTGTTGGGGTTTTTGTTTACTTGTTTGGAGTTTTGGGGGTTGGGTTTTCTTTTTTTTTGTGGGATATTTTTTGTTAACATTAGCATCCTTTAATTGCTAGAACTTTCTTTGTCCACTTTCACATACATGGGAAGAGGAAAGAACAGTGAAACTGTGCGTTGGGAAGAGGAATGCCCTAAAACTTCTGGGCATAAATGTCACAGTGCTACTTCCCTGGTGTCTGCTAAGTAACATTTTGCTCTGTTTGAGAGCTGAACTGTGTGTGCTGAAGATCCACAGCCTTAGAAAGATGAGCAGGCAGCCCCCAAAGACACAGGGAGGTAGATAACAGAAGAGGACACTGATAGAGGAGACAAGTGAGCTTTTGTGTCACTTTGTGATGCCTCTTGACTTGCCACTGGGCTACGGGGAGTTGTGGCAATGAAGAATTAAGAACAGCTTTGAAGAACTAGAACTCAGCTGGTGTGAAGGCTCTCTGAGGGTGCACGTGTGCGTGGCATACAGAGCAAACAGGACCGAGGGACATTTAACAAATGTAAATTTTAATCCAATTTGATCTACCCGATGAAACGGGATCATTTTGATAAACTGATCAGCAGTGACAGGCTCCTTCCATGGGGAGCCTCTTAACCAAGTCCTGGATAATTTCTTTGAATCAGCCTCAGAAAATGTTTGTCTGTCAACTTGTTTGTCCTGTTTGCTGCCAATCGGCACATTTCCTTCCAAGAAATGAATTCCAGGCACACCCTGTTGGTTTGGCTGCTCTTCTTCAAACACAATGCTAATGTTGGACTTTGAATTAAAAAATACTTGCAACTTTACATGGACATCTCTATGAGCTCCCAAGTCCTCTGCATTGCTGTTTGTGATTGTGTGCAGGGCATTCCTTGAGAGGTTTGTTCACTTTTTTTTCACATTTGGGCACTCCTGCAGGGCTCTTAATTAAGTGCTGTTTTATGAGGGGAGAAAAAAAGTTCACTCTAATGTATAAAATGTTTCTTATTTAAAAAAAAAAACTCAAAAGAAACTAAAATTTCCTTACAATATTGGAAGTGAGAGAAGTTATTTATTTATTTTATTGAATCTCTATTTACTTCCCTGTGTAACTCTCAATTTTATATGTGTTTTGGAACATGGATTTATGCAGAATTCCACATGTGGAAGGCCAAGGTTAGTCTTACATACAGAAAGCTGTTGGTGTGATTTCTCTGCTTTCCTCTCCATTCTGTGGGCAGAACCTTCAATAGCTCAGAGGTTTACAGAGGTGGTGGGGACAGACATTCCAATGATATGGGAACACTCAGTTCTTTCTCTTCATGTTTCAGCCTTCAAAGAATTCCTGTGATCTTTAAAGAGGTATGAAAAAGATGGTTGTGGGTGTAATCAGGTGATTAGAGATTTAGTACTTGCTGGAGTTTCATTACCAGCACTTGTCTCAGATAATGCAATTTCTCATCAGGAGCTTTCAGATTTTGGTCATAAGGGTGCCTTGGGTCATAGTCTGCTGGATTTTTATCAACGTGATGTCAGGTGGAGACCAGCTGCCCAGTTTCATGAGAAAGAAACCAATTAGGACCAAAGAGATATTTTTTCTTGTGCATTTGTGTTCTTTAGAAATTCATCCTCAACTTCTGAATCCGGTTCCTGGTGCGGTTACCTCTTTGTGTGAGTTCAGGGACTGGCCATTGAAGCAGAGAGGGAGACTTGATTTCAAGAAGTTTTATCAGACCAGTGCTCCCTGAATGTTTGAGTGTCCTTTGGTGTGATCAAAATGGGCTTCTGTATGTCAGTGTGTGTGTGAGAACACTTTCTGTCCGGGCTTTGATGCTTTAGCAGTATGGGAAGGTTGGCCTCATATAGCAGTTCCCAGCTGGTGATGGGCATAGTTGGGCAATCAGACAATTATTGACCTAAGGAAAGTCTTAGTAGGTTTATGCAGAGGTTGCTCCTCAGCCACGGCATACTGTATTCTTCATGATCAAGTACTTGTATCAGCCTCTTAAATCCCCCCCAAATACCCTGACTTTCCATTTCTTCCTCACTTTCAAAATACTTTCCAAGCAATTGCAAGGAAGCTCATGAAAATTGCGAGCTGCAAATAAGGATTGCCAGCCTGAAACAAGAAATCCTGCCTTAGAGCACAGGGCTTTGGGTGAACCCTGAGAATGAGTTCAGTCCTGTCTTAGCCTGCCTCTGTCACCATGTCAAGTGAAGAGAAGGAAAGGGAGTCCTTCTGTAGTGGCTTGGAGGAGCTCATGGCTCCTTGCAAGCACACATATGCAAACAAAACAGAAGTTTTTAGGGCAGTGCAGAGTCTTACTCTTGTTGCCCAAAGCCAGGCATGGAGATGACAGTTTATCTTTCTAAGACCAGTGAAGAAATAACACTAAGGCTGAAATCAGTAGTAGAAATGTTGTGATTCCTCCCCTGAAAACGTGCACTAGAAAGGGAAACAGTTTGGTTTGGTTGGTTTGTTGTTTTTTTTTCAATAGCACTGTGCCTTTATTGAGTCTCTTGAAGATGAGAGAGCACCTTTAACAAGGGAAAAAAAAAAAGACCCTAAAATACTTTGGACCCCAAACATGAGACTTCTGTGGGGGAAATGGGAAGATGTCCACAGTTGCCACTACTTTTGTGTCTTCTCATGTGCAAGCAAGGACTTCCTCAGTTGCAGGAGTGCTATTGAGAAGGGCTCTGACCCACAGGCATGGCTTGCTTTGGAGTAAATGCTGTCTCTTAAGTCCTGCAAGGCCAGTACCACCCCTGTGGAGCACACATAGAAAATCCTTTTCATATGATGTCGAGAAAAGATGACAGTAATTCACTGGCCTTGCAGAGTCAGCTAAAATGCCCCAGTTATATTGTCCCATCCTCCCAGGCTGTATGATGATTCTCTTTCATTAAACAATATAAGATATTGCCTTTCAGTCTGATCTTGCAAGTGAAAGCAATAACACGTTGGCAACCCCCATATCAGTCAAACAAGAAGGCTACACACCAGTGTTCCTCAGGCCAGTGTATCTCTGAACCCTTAGTTTGAAATGACTGCTTCCCTGACCCACCACACAATGCAAGCTCTCCACAGCCCCTTGAAAACGGATATGAGAACATTTCCCAAAGCTCCACTTAATGAGCTGTAAAAATGTTTTTTATTTACCAAATCCCAGCAACCTAACCACAGCCTGAACAATATAACCAACTCCCTTCTCCCTGGAGCTTTGAAGTTTATACTGTACATAGGAAACGGGATTTTGAGAGGGACAGCTCTTCACCCTCTGCTCTCCCAGGGCTGTCTTCCCCCTTTTCCACCCCATCCCAAGTAGCTGTGCTGTCGTGCACAGTGTCTTCTCACATTAGAGCAAGCAGAGCTTTCCTCCCTAACCCCTAAGCAGTGGGCCTGCTCTGTGATTGCTCCCATGGTCCTTCGTCTTCAGTAGCCCTGATTCCTGAAGGACATTGATGAGAGAGATTTCTATTACACACATACTTTATCCATGTCAGATGTAACAGTGCTGAGGGAGGAACACCAGGCATTTTTTGATCAATGGAATCACTTGTGGGCTTCACTTCTCAAAGAGCTCAGTCCTTATCCCACTTGCACCAGTGATGGTTAAGAGTATCTGCACTGAAATTCATGAGCCACTTTCTCAACTGCTATAAATTAATATATCTCAATTGGCAGGCACAGATTCCTGCCATTTTACTCCCACTAACGAGTTGGTAAGAAGACTAAGTCTCTTCAGATGAAAATTGAGTCAGGTCCTGAAGTTTTAGTATGGATCATCCCATTCCTTAGAGGCAAGCAGTGAATCCACTCAAGGCTTTGCTTCCACTGTGCTTCCTTGAAGAGAAGTGGTGGGAGAGCAATGACTATGTCTCATAGCACTGTCTCAGACACCCATCTCACTGTGGGGTGGCATTGCTGCCTGTAAGTGTGGAGTAACTGAGAACCTGAAAGTAGGTGAGGGTGACATATTGTGAAAAGAAAATATTTTCTGGTTGTAATTTAAGTTGGAAAAGTGGCTGATAATCCTCCAGAAAGTTGCTTGCCACAAGTAAAAGTGAATAAAACTGGGTTGGCAGAGGATCCCAAGAAATCAGCTCATTTTTTCAAAAAGTATTTAAGGCTACTCAGTACAGTGCTTTTGGTAAAATTCATCCATTTAAGTGCCAAAGACTTTTATGATCTTTGCCCCCAGCTTCTACAAGCACCTAGTGGAAAGAGTTTGAGGCTTCTGGAGGTGCTTTTCATGATTTATGGTGCTTCTTCCACCAGGAGCATCAAGGTAGGAGAAACAATATATGTCCTAGCATTGCATTAATGTAAGTCATGGTGGAATTAGTGACCTATATTTCAAGTATCTGACCTATATGTGGACATATAGACCCTGCTCCAAGCAAAGCTACAATTCATACTCACAAACATGACTGAGGCTTCTTTTGCCTTGATTTCCTATTTTGAGCAAAAGCTCAAATCACACTTTGTGGTGTAGGTGGTGGTGCCTGGCTGTCCAGCACTCTCCCTGCTGTCGTCAGTTACAGTCACATCATTAAATGACTGCAGAACAGCTCAGAAGCCACATTGATAACGTATTCTTCAGCTTTTCATTCTCTCCCTTAATAAAACAAAAATATAAATATGTATATTGCATGTTTTGGAATTCTGGTCCTGTTGGGTAAAAGTGTAAAAATTTGTCATCTGATTTTAGATACTGAAAGTTGTAGCCCTGATGCAGTATGTGTGCCAGATTCAAACATACTTCTTTTTCCTGAAATCCTGAGTAACTTAGCTCATCTTAAAATTCAAGATACTTTTCTGTCCTGCATCTTCTCTTGAAGTGAAGAAGCCAAGCTGAACTCTGCTTGTTTAATACAATCACTATATTAAATTGCTTGAAAAGAAATTATTTTTCAATGAAGCAATAATTTTGAGAAAGCTTGCAGCACTTTTGGCTAAGATCATCCTCAGAGAAAAAAAAAAGCCCATTGTTAGACTGGAAAGAGTTCAATTTCTAGTGACGTATAAAAGGATTAAGACTGAAATGAATTTTCAATATAGTCTTCCTTGGGATGTTTGCAGTTGCTCACTCACTGCTTGGCTTTTTACAATCCACAGCTGCCTCTGAGCTGCTGAGCTTCCAGTTGTCCAGGTGTAGTTGGTGTGTGTTGCAGCAGCCTGCGCCACAGGGATCTGCTCCTAGTCCCTGGGACAATCTGTCCCCCAGGGCCTGATGGTGGCACTGGGCAGGATGTACAAGCACAGAGCTGAGCGAGCCAGGGGGTAAAGCTCCTTTGTGTACAGAGCTTGGTCTGTGTAGAGAAAAGGCACCAAGGGGAGGGGGAGAAGCTGTGGTGTATGGTGAGAGTTCCCCTGGGTCAGAGTTTTGGGAAAATTACCAAGATTCGCATTCCTTCCTTCAGAGTTCAAAAATAAGGGTTCGGCAAGTCTGATGTTTAAAGTACATCGTGGGTCTGAGGAGACACAGACCCAGCTCTGAGTTAGGCAACAGTTCCTGCTCCCAAAAGTGACCTCATCTCCCTTTGTCTCCATTTCCCATCAGCAGAACAAGGATGACAACCCTGCCTCTCTCCCACCTCTAGTCTCTGTTGCTACCTAAACCATTTCAGGCAAAATGATGTGGTGGGTTTACCTTGGCTGGGTGCCCGGTGCCCACCCCTAGTCCCTCTATCACTCCCCCCGCCCCCCACCAAAACCTCCGTCAGCAAGGCAAGCGGGGAGAGAGTAAGATGGAAAAGGAAAACCCGTGGGTTATGATAAGAAGCAGTTTAATAACCAGCAGAGAAAGCAAGGTCGCGTGTGCGTGAAGCAAAAGCAGCAAAGCCGTTACTCTCTACTGCCCATCCGCAGGCGGTGTCGGGCCTGTCCCGGGAAGCGGCTCCAGAACACGGAGCGGTTGCTCGGAGGACAAACGTCTTCCCAGAATCCCCCCGTCCTCCTCCCTTTATAGTTGAGCTGACGTCATATGGTATGGAATATCCTATTGGTCAGCTCGGGTCGGCTGTCCGGGTTGTATCCCCTCCCAAATCTTGCCCCCCCACACACACACCCCGTCAAAACAAGGGTGTGTGTTATCAACACCTTCTGGCTTCCAGTACTGCAGCATGAAGGCTGTATGGGGAAAATCAGCTCAGACAGACCCACTACAAATGATCCAAGTGAGGTTGGAAGCACTTCAGTGGGAACCAGCTCAGGCAGTGATGGCACCAACAACCATCATGCTGCTGCAGCCACTTCGGGTAGAGGGGTGCAGGTAGACAGGCTGGGCAGCAAGGAGGACACCACTGGAAGCACCATACTCTTGCTGGTTTATTTTGCTCAGATGCTTCCAGTTCCCCCAAAGTTAAAAGACTTTACTGTTGCCAGGACTGAGTAATGCAGGATTTTCTTCCAGCTCAGAGGTGTCTTTGAGGTACTTACCTCTCCATGTCATCTGAGCCAGCACACAGCCCATAAACTTGCTCCACAAGTGATTCTGCTCCAACAGTTCATGCTTCTTTTCAAGAATGCTGAGTATAAGTTGTTATTCCCTCTTCAGGGGACATTTTCTCAGAACAAAGAGATGACTTCCTAAGGGTTGAATTAGCAGTTCTGTGCCTAGCTGGAGGTGCTTGGGTTTCCCCCTTTTTCTCTCTGTGCCTTGCCCTGATAATTTTTCTCTTGTGCATTGCACTATTTTAGATTGTTTGTGCTGTCTAGTTTGAACTCTGCCAGCTCAATCAGCGTGTGTTCTTGAACACTCTCTCTAACACCTTGGCTTTGGAAAGGGGCTGTAATGCATCCATGTAGGAGCACTACCTGCTCTGTGGAGTTTTGTATCTCCTGTCAAGCTTGTCCTCTGCCCAGCCATTCATCTGCACTCTGGCAGGAGCCTCTGAACAGCTTGCTTTTGCATCACTGCTGTTGTCCATCTGTGTGTTGTAGACTGGTTTCTCATCTCAGGGAGAAAAAGAATGTTAAAATTCTTACTTCAGGTCTGTTTCGAAAGTCTAATGATGACTTCAGTGCAGCTTCCCAAACAATATTCTTAATTCCTGGGGGAAAAGGAAGGAAAGGACTAATCCCTAATCCCACACGCTAGCAGAAAATCTGCACAAGGCAGACCAGTTTTTTAATTACACTCACTTTGGACAAGCATAAATGATTACACATGGTACAAGGTGAGGGAATGGGGCCTTCAATATGTGTGGGGATAACTGAGGTATAACAGCTACATGACTTCATCTGTTATATAAAGCCTCATAGAATTCAATGGTGCCAGTTCAGAAGTTCATAATATGGGTGGCTGGGAAAGATGGGGTGTTTTAATATTGTGGTAAGGGCAGATTGAGCCCCCTTAGCCTAGATCACTCCCTGAAAGCTGTAGCCCTTTCAAACAAGCCCAGCTCCCTTTGCCTGCCCACAAATACTGCTGTTCTCCAGCTGTTGGGAAGCTGATAAACTCTTCTAGTCAATAGTACTATGATCATTTATTCCAGTTCAGCAGCTTGGTCACCATTTTCCTGCAAGCTAAATGATTCTATGATTCTCTGAAGGTATTATACCCACAATGCCTTTTGCACTCATCTGGATCAGCATATTTAGCAACCTGGGACGCTTGCTTTCTTAGTCAGAAAAGTGAGAGTTCTGTGAGGTCTCCACTCTCTTTGGTCTTCACATTTGCTCCCTTCAAATGTTGGTACAGGGAGTTGGCAGACAGGCTCAGCATGGGAAGGATCTTCATCTGAGTTTTCTATTTACTCATTAAGTGTTTCCCCCTGCTAATGCACCATAAAACAAATTAAAAACATTCTTAACTGCTTACAGTACAGAGAAGATGTGCTTGGAGAAAGCAGTAAATTTGAGGCCAGCTAACAGTGTTTTCTGGTGAGAAAAGAAATATTTAAGCATCTTTTCAAGGAATGTAGTTTTTAAGGTTGAGAAACAGATGTTTAAATAGTGTATTGCCATCGAGCTGAGCATTAAGTATTACTGATGGGTTTGGAAATTCTACCCTAAATTGTTGAGAGGAAACAGACAGTAGAAAAGAGATTTATGTGAAGAATCACATATAAACTCATTTCCTTGATTTTGATTACATGGCCAAAATAAAATTTTGCCTAACCTGACCACTTGCATGAGAGATCCCTCTCAGTTGACAGCCCCTTGCCATTCATTATCAAATAAATATCTTTTTATAGGACATTACTGTGGAAAAAGTAAGCTCCTGTTAGTAAGGGACTCTCAATTTCTCTCCTGCCCTGCAGAGAGTCCAGGGAAATCAACATTTGCAATGTATTTATTGCCTGACATTTCCAAGTCCAGTCCAGAACAAGTCGTCACTTTATATTCTCCGTGAGGACCTGGGAGAGGAGGTATTTGGGCTCTGACTCCAGCCAGCAGCAAAGCTCTGGGATTCTTGGTTCCTTTTTAGTTTCCTACTTTGGGTGTAGCACCCTTCATCGAGCAAAAAAAAAAAGGAGGCCAAAATCTTCTGTCTTCAACACCGCAGAGCTGTCCTGGGTTTATTTGTGTATGTTTAAAAGGCAGGGCAGAGTTTAGCTTAAAAAAAATTGTGTTTCCCTGGAAAAAAGTCACCAGAAGATGGTATTTGCACACTCCAAAAAAGAAAAAGGCATAGAATGACTACTTGATGTTCCCTTACGCTTAACGTGGTGGCAATGCCAGGTTGAATTACACATCAGACCATCTAAGCTGGCCGGTCTCCTACTAGTTTTACATTGTTCTTTTTGCTTCGAATTCCTAGAAATTGCAGGGGTACTCTTTTGTGCCTAAAGGGCCAAACTTCCATGCTCTGTACAGCCAACTTTAGTCTTGAACTATTATACTCTGTTCCTAAAGTACCCCTATCACATAATTGTGGTGGAAGCCAAGACCCAGAGTGGCTGTTTCCTCCTTTCTGGAACGAGACTGCTTTTGATTCACCAGGGATCTCCCACGTAGCTTTTTATTTTTCAGCCTCATTCCTTCTTGACTGGATTTTGACCAGAGCTGAGCTCACAGTTTTGAAGCTTACAAGCAATTCTCTAAGTGTAATCAAGATTCATATAATTGGTGGTTTGATTTTTTCTTTTAGTCTGTATCAAGCCCTAAGGAATTATTTTCCCCGAGAAAAGATCTTTCCCTTTTAATATACTTGGCTTTCTAGATGGCTTTTCAAGCTGTGCAGATCACATCGGAATAAAGGCAACACTATTGTTCTGGTTCCTGGGGTGCCATTGTAAAAACCCTTTTTTTACCCCCCTGAATATTAAAGGTGCCTTCTGCCAAACTTTGACTCTTAAAGATATAGGGGTGAAATAAAAAGGCAAGAATCACCAGGCAGTTATTGCAACCGAGTATTTTATTGACCATAAATATGTGTAGCTCTGGGGTGTGACAGGTTTTCTGCTTCTCTTACCAGTAGGTAGACACATGGAGGAACTGTGAAATGAGTATCATTAGGTCTTCAAGTAACTATGTAAAGAATAACTGACATGTGGTAGCATATAAAAAAATGACTAGTATAGCAAGAGTAGCACCCAGTGGGCTTGGTTTTATGGGTCAAACCTGGACAGTACCACTCAGCTTTTCTCAGATTTGTGATAAAATAATTTTTTTGCTCCCCACAAACCTACACAGGAATGGGATTCTCAGTGGAGATGTTTCCTGAGTTTCTGTGGGAAAACCTTCAAGGCTCCAGGATCTCTGCACATTGTTCTCCATTCCCTAGGGAGAGGAGGAGGTGGCCAGTGACTCCAGACTATGTTGTCTCTTTCAGCCCTTGCTGTAGCTCTCCCTGTGCCAAAGGGATGGGATCATCATGGAAACCTGTGGAATAGAAGGAGCTTTCCATGGTGAGACAGGAAAGTGTGCACAACCATTGTCCTTATTTCCCTCCTTCATCTCATCCATCTCCATCAACAGGAGAAATTTAGGAAAATTTAGTGTAATGTTCCACATTGAGAGGATGCTTGACCTGCAGAGATTCTGTGGTAATGTGTTGAGTGAGCTGGCAGAGTTGTGCAGGCCCATTTTGACAGAATTACTGGGATCTTTTCTTGTCTTGCTGTGAGAAAGATGGTTTTCCTGTGCCGCCTGTCCTCTGCTTGTCTTGAGAACATTAAAAAGGACCTGCAGAAGTGGTCAGAAGATATCCACTAGCAGCAGACATAGCCATTTCTGTCAGTGATATCCTCCAAAATTGCATTGGATTTAATTTATTTGGTGGGGACATCTGTTTTTTGTCCGCTATAACCAATTTATTTGACTAACTACATCTGGTCTAAGCAACGTGCACTATATTTATGTGGCTGCAGCAATTTCACCCTGGTTCTTAGGATTTGCAGAAGTTTGCTCATTTATGAGCAAAATCCACTCAAAATTCTTTTGTTAGCATTGCTGTGGAATGACTTTTGTTTAGGTTACCTTGATAGATACCCAGACACTGTTCGCCAAGATTGGGCTTGTAACATGAGCCAGACTTGCTCTTTGACAGCATTATTTAATTACAGATCCATCCTAAAATTTGGTTTGTCCTCTTTGGAGAATTCGTCTTTGAAGACAGCAGAAAAGCTCTGGCAGATTTAATGACTTCGTCAAGAGGTGTTCATTTCAACAGGGAGACTTGGCCTCAAGTGATCCTACAGAGACCTCAGGGCTGAGAATATTCACTTGATCTCTTTTGCAGACTCCAGAACACATCCTTGATGTTTGATGCTGTGTCAGACTGCCCCAATGGCAAGCAGACATTAATCCATTCTCCCAGTGAAACAAGCTCTGGGATGACATGACTTTGTGGTGTGTTTTCCAGTCCCACTGATGCCCAGATTTCTAGATCATGGCATAGTGTGGATGCTGACTTCTGACTCTTGGGAATACAATAACACAGTGCTGGCAGACAGTCAGGATTCATAAACCAGTGAGTCTATTTCCTCATAAATAATATTAATATTTTGAAATGCTACCACCTTCTGGCAGTTAGGGGAAAGAGTGTTCAGACCATTTCTTGGTGAACACCACTGCAGTGGCTCCCAGCATGAGAAGGCATACTTCTGAAGTTAACCTGGAATTTTATGTTCCATTTATTTTCTTCAGAAGCTTTGCTTTCAAAGACCTATTGACATGGATCTCTAGTGTGTTCCTGTCAGGGAAAGTGTCGTGTGCTTTTCTTGCTTCATTTTCCATCTTAGTTGTTTTAATAGGTGTCTTCAGTCTTCACTAGTGTCATGGGGAAGAGGTGTCCCTTCCATGCTCACCTTTTTCTATTACCCCCTCCAATATTGGTATAGAATTTTTATAAATAAAAGGTGAACCAATCATTAACAGGGGATCGTCTTACTAATTGTAGTCACCTTTGGGGCTAATAGTTTAGGAATTGTTAGTTTCCATGCTGAGAGCTGCCTTGAAATGCCTTCCCAGGGTTCATTTGCCTGCAGAGACTCAGTCAAGGACATTTCTTTTGCTTACAGTGAGCATCATGAGGGCGATGTTACCCTTGTGCAAAGACTCCATCCCATCCACTGGATGCCTGAAAGTTTCCTGCTCTTCTCTAGGTACTTGCAGGAGCTTTGAGACTGACATAAAACCATTTCTCTCTTCCTCCCTCAAGGGCCTGTAGGGATCAACTGTGCCCTCTGAGTGGTCGTGGCAGAGCTGGACACCTCTTCTCTGGGAGACAGTGGGAGGAATTCTTTCCCCTTGGTCATTTATTTCAATCACACATACCAAGGTGTTAGATGACCAGCCCTCAGGAAAGGGGAAGATGTTTGTGTCTCAGGTTTCTGTGGCCAGAGAGAAGTCCACTGACTGGATGCACATAAAAATCTAAGGCTGGCAGGAAAAGTTCTTTTTTCATCGGAGAATATTGATGTGTTATGTGTTCATTTGGATTGCAGGGTTTCTTTTCTGATTTTTTTTCAAAAAACATTTATAACAGTACAGTAAGTTGTTGTATTTATATAGTATTGAGTTTTACTTTTTCTGCCCTGAAGAGCTTTATAGAAATAGGTTCATTTTTTGACCAGGCATCTCTATAAATAATCAATTTCCAAGCAACTTGTTTTGATTTTCTCACACTAAGAGGAAGACAGACAATGCAAAACTCTATACTTCACATGTAGAAGTTACAGGACTCTGCTCAACAGACTGTGGAGTTGGATAAGTGTTATCTGAACTTGTAAGAAGGTACTTGAAATAGAGGTAGCCGTAGAAAATGGCCCTTGTAAAGCTGGAGGGGGAATTTGTGAGTGTTCTGCCTGCAATGACATTGTAATCTAGCCTGATACTCTGGTAATTTAGCTACTTTGAACACTGTGATAACTTGTTTATTTCTTTTTACTTAGTAGTGAATAAAATCACATCTTCACCAGCATAAAAATACTTCGATGTTTGCATTAACTTTCAGGACTGCTTAAGGGGATGGTTAATATTTTCTCAGAAAGAGTTAGAATAATGATGTTTTGTGTTGTGTTTTTGCTGATGGTATGAAAGGCAAAGATCTCTATATAGGTAATTAACAACTAAAGAAAAAGGTGTACTCTGGGAAACTAATTCTCTTTGTTCCTATCTGACAGTGATGAATTTATAGGTGAACAGATGCTATACAACATTAAACTGCAATAAATTCTATCTTGAGCTGATAGGCCGAGTGAAAGAGACATATAGAAAGTAAATATAATAAAAGAGAAATTAAATCCCTTTTGGAATCTAATGGGTGTGAATTTGAGTCTCATGGGAGGTGAGCTGAGAGTTGGTGTGAGAAGGTGGCCCAGAAGTGTGGATCCATGAACAGACCTGGCTTCCAAAATGACTTGGCATGGACCTGTGCACTGAGACTTTGTCAGCTTTCTTTTTCTTCAGCTTTTCATTTTTTCTTGTGGATTTTGAATGACGTGGTGTGCAAGTGCTGCAGTCATATCAAGAAAAGAATTATTCTCTTTAGCTCTCCATATCTTAGAACAATTCTCTCTTAACTTTCCAAGTCTGGAAGGAGAGGAGGAGTGGAATACAGTATTTCTCCACTTTACAGTTCCTGCTTTTCCTTCCCTTCCTAGTGGAGGATATAACTGAGTGGAAAAACCCCACACTATTGGTGACCCTTTGATTAGGATTTCTGTCCTCAATACTTTCTTACACAGACCTGTGGCTCAAATTCACAGAATTATTTACATGTTAGCCTATGATTGCAGATTTCAGGAAGGAATATTCTCGATGTCTCACCAAGTCTATCCACTTATAGACTGAGAGGGGATGTAAGAGAGCAAAGCATGAGAAGGGGCATGTGTAGATCTGTTGTCTTCCATTGGTTATTTCTGTTTTCATTAGGATTTTATTTGGGGAAGGGAGAATTAAAAGGAATGTAAGTTCTTAGGCTGTGATGCAGTTATCTGCCAGTATCAAGTCACTCGGGTTATTTAGCTGGATTGTGTCAAGGTAATGAGACTGTATGGGGAAATGCTTGGTGAACTGGACCTGGAGGAACAGTGGCTTATCATGTAAATGAAAATAAGCAATTTAAATGAAATATCTGGGAGATATCTGCAATCCATGAAGTCGTTACCAGCAGTCAGAGGAAGTTCTTTTGAGCAGTTGCTGTTACTTGCTACTGACTCCTGATACAGATCTGGAAAAGCAGCATGTGTTGCTGGTGCAAAACTGTCCTGATCCACCAGTCAACACAAGGGCAGCATGGACAAGAAAGGAGATGGAGCAATTATTTTTCAGGAAAATAAGGTAGGATGAGACAGGTCAACTAACTCCATGAAGGGGCTAACCCTGGAAGTGGCAAAAGCTGCTCTAGGACATAGAGAGCATGTGCAGTCAAATTTGAAAAGGCACCAAAATACTATTTGCTGTGTTCAGTAGGAATTTGTCTCAAACTGCAGCTCCCTGGTGGTCATTCTTCTCACTTGCTTTTGTCACACTGGGCTTTGAGACCTTTGGTGGAGACAAGGCTGTGTTTTATCTGCTTCGAGCCCAGACCTCATTAGAAAAGGGGATTGTGCATGAAAGTCCTGGAGAAGAAAGAAACAAAGCAATGCAGCACGAGATGGGTCTCAATTTGCTGGCCTTGGATAAATGCATTATTATATGGAGCAATTTGATGGGCAACGTCTGCTGCTCCTGGGCAACTTAAATAAACCAAGGTCTGAAATATCATATACAATCACTCTGTTATGTAAATCAGCTAAAGGTTGAAGCTCTGAGATCAGATGGGGGCAGGTGGAGGAGGTGGTTGCTACCCTTGGGGACTTCCTCTGGCAGAAGAGAAGAGAGGAGACAGGTCATTTATTGTCTGCAGCTCATGAAGGGGCTGGCTGTGAGATGGGAAATATAACATGCCTTGAAACCAGTAGATATATTGAGTGTGATTTATTTTTTTTTTTCATGTCCAGCAGACTTATGAATTCTAGTTTCATGGCTTGTATTGTTGAACTGTTTTTGAAGATCCCTCATAAGGGACGAGAGGTCAGAGATGCAGTGGTTTGTGAATTCTGTTCTCCCATGGGTATCTGGGGTTTTCTGTCTGTTATTAAGAATCTGAGTGAGCTCATTTTGGTGAGTAGTGGTTGTTTAGTTGCTAAGAGAGCATTTAATGCACAGGATATAATATACTACATACAGAATTCATGTCCAAGATCCAGAGCATTTAATGATGTTACTGTGGGGCATTTAGTGTGGTGGTTTCCTGCTAAACATGACGAGTTCAGCAAGATTGGGGAGGGTGTTTGAGAGTTCAGTGGAAATTGTTTTTCAGTGGAAAAACTCTTTTTAGAATAGCCTGAAATTGTTTAATGATTGTTATATAGGTTGCAGCCTAAGGGTCATCCCTTACTTGATCTGCCTTTTATGTTAAAACTGGCCTGTTAGCATTATGTTGGTTTATACAGGCAGAACAGCCAGGAGACCTGGGAGCAAGCATTGAGAGGAAAACTGAAATACAACTGTAAAAATTCTCAACAAAGACATTCACCCATAACCCCCTCCTTCTTTTTTAATAAAACCTTGTCTCTGCCCCTGGGACAAAGGGGAGTTTTATTCTTCTTTTGATAGATTGCTTTTTAGGGCTCGTCCGTAAGGGAGATCGTGTTATTGAGCCAGCTCACTGGGTGTAGCAGAGCTCTCCTTCATCACTGCCTGCAATTATCAGCAGATAGCATGGAAAGCAACAGTCCAGAGGAGCTCATAAAAGGGCCAGGAACAATAAGAGAGAAGGCTGAAGAAGATGAATAAATGGAGGTCAAAAACCGCATTTAGTATCAATTTCCTGGTGCACTTGGGCCTTTTTATGCGCTGCTCCTGTAACTTTTTTGTCAGTTCACACTAAGTCTAGTTTTAACCTTGCCTAGAGTAGAGAAGCAGGACACAGCACAAAGTGAGATGCCACCAAACACCCCTCTGTGCTGTTACTCAGTACCCTGGTCCATCAGCATGCATGCAGAGCTAATTTGCTTCATTGTCTTTGTTTCATAGAATCATTCAGATTGGAAAAGACCCTTGGGATCATCGAGTCCAACCATCAATCCTACTCTGCAAAGTTCTCCCCTAAATCATATCCCCCAACACCACATCTAAACGACCCTTAAACACATCCAGGGATGGTAACTCCACCACCTCCCTGGGCAGCCTGTTCCAGTATCTGACTACTCTTTCTGTGAAAATTTTTTTCTTAATGTCCAGTCTAAACCTGTCCTGTTGCAGTTTGAAGCCATTCCCTCTTGTTCTATGGCTAATTACCTGTGAGAAGAGACCAGCACCAACCTCTCCACAATGTCTTTTCAGGTAGTTGTAGAGAGTGATGAGGTCTCCCCTTAGCCTTCTCTTCCTCAAACTAAATAGTCGCAGCTCCTTCAATTGCTCTTCATAAGATTTATTCTCCAGGCCCTTCATCAGCTTCGTTGCCCTCCTCTGCACTGGCCCCAGCACCTCGATATCTTTCTTGTGTTGAGGTGCCCAAAACTGGACACCATACTCAAGGTGTCCAGACACTCACATCAGTGCTGAGTACAGGGGGACAATCACCTCCCTACTTCTGCTGGTTCTAATAAAGGCCAGGATGCCATTGGTTTTCTTGGCCACCTGGGCCCACTGCTGGCTCATATCCAGCTGCTTGTCAGTTAGAACCCCCAGGTCCTTTTCTGCCAGGCAGCTCTCCAGCCACACTTCCCCAGGCCTGCAGCACTGCATGGGGTTGAACTCCCATTTCACTCTACTGTGGACAGTCCATCAGCGCCTTGCTGAGGGTTACTGAAGTCTCCCAGACATGCTTGGCAGGCCAGAGTGTGCAGCTTCATCTTCCCTGGTACCACCATAGACAAGAGCTTGGTGGAAAGAGGTGTGTGAGTGGGAACATCGCCCAGGCATAGACAGGGAAGTTGCACCCACACGGTTTGGGTAAGATTCACTCTTTTGGAACAAGTATACCACAGTTAAAACTCATTTCCTAACGCAGGAAGGCAACTTAACCACTGTTGATATTTCCATAGGCAGTGGTTTGATGGATGGTTGGTGCCATTTTCCCTTTCAGACTTCAAGGAATACTGTGCAATGACAGGCAGAAATATTTAGATGCATTAAAATCATATCTAAAAGCACCTGCTCTGTAGCTAAAAATGTCAAATAAGAACCAATATGCAGATTTGAAAGCGAGCCATTAGGCTTGGTTTGGGAAGGTGCAATATCTGCCCCGTTTGGGGGTTAATGAGAGTTTTCATTACTCCCCTCAAATCCACGAGGAGAGCCTTTTGCAGTGTGCTGAGAATATATTTCTTACACAATACTTCTGGTAGTAATTCCTGCCAGCCAAGGATTTATAATCAGGCTTTGAAAAACGTATTCTTTAAAGTCAGAATAATAAAAAAGATTTTCCATCTACTCTATTCATAGTGCATGGTAGTGAAGCTGTGCAGTCTAATCCAAAAAGCTGATGAAATAGAAGAGAGATAACAACAGATTAACTTTGGTTTGTTAGAGTGTATTACATGTTTATCTCCTAGAAACACACACTCTCTGGCTGAAGTTTCACAAGTTTAATTTCAGTGTGGGTGCACAGGCCATCTAATGGCCGGCTTTTTGCTGTGCTCCTTTTAGAAAGAGGGGGGCACTCGATGTTTTTTCTTTTTTAATCAAAAAACAAGTGTTTGCAAACTAACACACATCTTCAACAGGAGAGATGAACATGGTCCCAACATGGTAGTTATTTTTATTTCACAGCTATGCAAGGTCGAACAACAACAATAGCCAAAAATCCCCAGTCTGGAGTTTTGCATGAGGATTTTGGGGGACTTTTTTTTCATTTAACATTGGAGGAGATAGAGGAAAGAAAATATAAAGAAGTATTTTTATGTAATTTTATTTTTCCCTGGACACAGTACTTCAGGTGTGGCCTCACTAGGGCAGAGTAGACAGGGAGGAGAACCTCTCTTAACCTGCAATGTCATATATAAAGGTTGTAAATGTACAGCTGCCTTTGGAGAGCTGCTGGTGCTGTTCTAGTTGATATGTGCAATATCTAGATCAGCACACCTCCCAAATTTCTTGAAACTTGTAGCTATCAGGACATCATTTAGCTATTTTGGCAGTGTCTTACCTCCAGTGCTGACCACATCACCCAAGGAATGTCTGTGCTTGGGAACTGGAGGTTGCCTGGTCCTGATTCTTACTGCAAACAGTGTGTGGGAGCAAAGAAATGTTTGAGCTTCACTTTTCCCACTAAGGACCAGAGGCCTGAGTGCATTCATCCCAGAGCAAGGAGGAGATGGTAAAATCAATTGGGTTTAGACAAGTACCCTCCTGAAATCAATGGGAGTCTTGCCATTGATTTTTTTTTTTTACAGTAGCAGAGTTAGGCTAAAATTAAATGATTTTGAAAAATTGCAACAAATATGTTTTATAAGAAAAAGGAAAACAGCAGTGTCAGAGTAGATGCAGTCCTAACAGAAGTTGTTTTGGTTTCCTGTGCGTTGGAGGGTGGGAAAAGATGAATGGAAGGGAACCTGTGAGTACAGGACAGCATTTGGTTGCCAAGAATAGTAGTTGTATTTTACCCTGTTTCTTTGTGCTCTCCCACAAACCCGCTGCATGATGTGCCACTGCTTTAAAGTCAATGAATGGGAGGGCTCAAGCAAGTAGAGACCTGTTAGTTTGGTGATAATTTCAGTTATAAAGGGTCATATGAATCATAATATCATTTAGGTTGGAAAAGACCTTTAAGATCATCCAGTCCAACCATAGGTCCCATATGGGACCTAATAAATACAGAACCAAAAGGTGGTAACATAATTCTAGGCAACACTGGTTTATGGACAGGAGATCTTATCAGACCAACCTGATGCTGAATTTTTGTTGGAATTCCCAAAATTTTAATAAAAATAATTCTATTAGTGCACTTAGACTTCTGTAAGACATTTGACATAGTGCCAGGTAACATTCTGAGTGAAACCATGTGAGATTATTAATCAGCACTGCCTGTATCCACTGAATTAAGACTGCCTAAAAAATCACAAAAATCAAATTGGAAATGAGGAACACTCCTCTGATGAGGCTGCTTAATTTGTACTCATTCCATGGGATCTGCATTCAGCCCAGTGTAAGTCAGTACCTGTCTCTGGGAAGAAAATATAAAATAATTGTTATAGAAGACAACAGAAAAATTAGTGATAATTAAAAACAAAAGAAAACACTCCAAAAACCGAGGAAGATATTTGAGGGCCAGTCATATTTTGCAAATTGGCCACCTGTTTAGCATGCAGTGTAAAATGCTGGGAGAGCTGCGTGACTGATAAAAATTTACAGCCGTGTTTAGAAATCCAAGCACTGCCCTAAGGAAAGAGATTTGATAAATATTGGTTTATCTACTGAGTGTGGAAATGGGCGATGTTTCCCTTGTCTCTGTCTCACTGTATCTGTCTCAAGTCTATCCAGAAGTCAGTTTTTCCTAGATATTGCTGTGCAGGTTTTATTTTACACACATCTACAGTGGAAAACCAGAATTTGTCAGTGAAAGTGTGTTTCTAATCTCAGAAATCGCTGTGGAGGAGCATAGCTCTGAGGAATTACTCTGCACAGCATACCCCATGCAGTCTGTTTTCTCTGTAGCTGGTGATGATGATGTGTGTGTGCCAGCCTTGCAGGCACAGCTCCAAGCTGGGGGCTGTTTTCTGTGTGTGCTGAGGTCCCTGGTCACTAACACATGAGCAAGCCCAGGGCAGGCACTGCCTTCAGTCATGTCACGGAGAGCCCACCTGGCCTTGCAGAACATGGGATGGACGGAAGAGAAGACATCACAGCCTGCTCTTATGGCCCACACCTTTACAGACCTTTCACGGCAGCTTCTTGCCTCTATGCTGAGAGTCCTTGGTACAGAAACCGGGAAGACAGGAGACACAAACCCCAGAAAGAGCAGGTCCACAGCAGCACTTTGCAGAGCTCTGCCTGAAGGCCCAGAAAAACTTCAGGCCATAGACTTTTATCAAACAGTTCTTTTGTATTTGATACAAATGCAGCTTCTAAAGAGTTCAGAAAAGCTCATCTTTCAAAGTTTGCAAAGCACGGCAAAACATCTGCCAGCCTGTGGCTTATGCTCTTTAAATGACAGCTCTTAAAGCACTCTATAGGATCTTCAACCCCCTGGTCCTGTCGCACTCCCATCAAGTCTAATTTCTCCTTGCTTTTAAGGACAGCAGTATTTTGCTTTGATAGAACCTCTGGCACAAGAGCAGTTCTTAATACATTTTGAAGATGTGTTTTATATGTGCATTAGTTTGATTCTTAAGCAGCACCACTTTTAGGAGGTTTTTATTTGCATGTGGTTTATAAGCCAAAGTCAGTTACAGGCATCGATTCTCCTGATGAGAATTATCTCTATTTCAAACAGGCAACTTTGCTTGGAGAAACACTTCCCTGTTGCTAAAATGGATGATTGTCATTCTGGGAGTGCTCAGGTGTCAGCATTGGTTACCCACAGCGTAGAGGCACTATTATGAATTTATAGATGAGCTATTAACTTATTATGAAAGAATAAATCTGGAATAAGGGGTTAGAATGACTGGCCTCAATGGCTGTCCTTGGGAGCAGCCTAATTTGTTGTCTCCATAGTTATTGCCTCTGTTGTTCTCTGGTTTTGAATCATTAGAGAGTTTCTCTAAGGCTAGAGATGACATTTGATTTTTCAGAGGCCATTCTTACATTGGGCTGTGTGCTTCAGGCTATGTGGCATTTTCATATGTGTTCAGGGAAAAAACCCGAAATATTCTTTGAAAAGCATGTCACAACGTGTGTTTTGGTCCAAAGGAAAGAATCCATGAAGACAACGAGTCTAGAGCCTGCCTTTTGCATACAACATGTATTACATGCATTAAGATGCAGCTGCATTTTGGTGTGTTAGGGTAAGAAATATTAGTATTTTTGTGAGCTGAGCACAAGTAAAAAACCCTTGTGCTTATATACCCTTAATATTTTTTTTTCCGTCAGGTGCTACATGGAATATCAATGCCAATCCAATATTAAATGCTTGTGTGGGGCTGGGTGAGGCAGTGGCCACCCTTTGTCCATCGGCACTCTTGGATCCACTCACCAAAACCCCCACCACCCAAACCAGTAAAGACAAACCAAATTCTTCTGTTCGTAATTTAGTTCTGTGGCACAAGGGGGAGCTCAAAGCTCGAGTGCTGCTGAATATTCATAGCATTGGACAGAACATCCCCTAGCCAGACTCTGCCTTTTAAATTGTTCAGTGTATTAAACTTAACTATAAAATTATGATTTCCAAGAACGTAATAGTTTAATGGAACCAAAACTACTTGATTTTTTTCAGTAGAATCCATGCAAGTTGTTTTTTTCCTCTTTGCTGAGTTAATAGAGAGTAATTCACAAGGGTTTGGGGTTTTTTTAAGCCTATTCAGTGATAAAGATGATGTGCAGGGAGTCACTCTTCACACAGTGCAGTTCTAGAACTTTTGGGAGTCCATAGGAGGTGATCACCACACAAGCTTCAGTAGACAGATGAGCTTCAGCAGTACTATTGTGCCACTTAGCTTTTAATGGAAATATGGGTGCTAATCACTCTGTAGCAATAGATGTGCTGCTATTACTTGAAATTATATTAAAATGGAAGTGCACTTCCTACCAGGTTACTTTTTGTGATTGGTGTGTCAAATGAGCATAGTGAAATGACAGAAAATTACAGCATTGGCTTTTAAATTAGAACAGAAAATTCTTGAGCTTCTTTCCTGCCAAAAATCAGAATTTAACAGAATCATTATTGATACTCCTCCGCTTTACTCACTCGCAGCACCTTGAAGTAAGAGCAGTAGTGATGTCTGCGTGGTGACCATAAGAATGTCCCAAGCACCCAGGGAACCAGCTCCTGTGCCCCATCCCTCTCGGGGAACCTTGTGCACCTTGGAAGTGGTGTTGGTGCTCTGTCATAAAGTCAGTGGTGGCTTTGGATTGGACTTTGCCAAGCTTACAGATATATTTTGGATCAGAAATTATCAGGAATTATAGCTTGCTTACTTTGTAAAAACGTGGTGAAACACTCCTTTTATATGAAAATATCATCAAGGCCAGGAGTTTGGTAGAGAATTACAGCTGTAGGTGTGAGCAGGTACAGGCTCTGGGTCTCTCTTTGGTGGCTGTAACTCGTAGGAGATGTGGCAGCCCTTTGAACCCTTGCATCTGCCTCATGAGAGCTCTTTTGTTGGATAAGAAATTCCTTCTCTGCTTGTTTTTGGGAAGACCAGTGAAAAACACACCGGCATAAATAGAGTGTAAATGACAATATATCTCTGGGAGGAAAGGTGGAGAAAGATGTAAACTTAAGTAATCAAATTTCATGCTTGAGGCTACAAACTGTCATCTGTGGTTCAGAAAAGTATCTTTTGTTAGGTATATGGTGAAAACTTTCTTTTTTTTTTCCTTCTGTTGAAGCATTAGAAGTTAGGCAGTTGCCAGAGGCAGGAATTCAGGGCTAAATGTGCTGGTGAGCTGATCTTCTCTGGCAATTCCAACCTGCCTCCTGCAGTTGGGAGAAATTACAAATAAGACAGATTAGAGCTGCTGGAGACTAACCATGTAAAGCTGCAAGAATAATTTAAGCAACAGCTCTCCCTTCCTCCACACACACACCCCCCCCCCAGAGCACGGGGTGGGTAAAGGTTTGTTTAAAGCAATTACATTTCCAGTTTCCTTTATGTTTGAGGGCTAACTGAATAGATTTTTAAGACATCTGTAGAAGGAGCAACAAATTTTCTTCCTATTTGTTCAAAAAAGAAAACCAAACAAAAAACTGGGGGCAGTTTATGGGACACCAGGCTCTAATTATCATTAAATAATGAGGATGCCAATAAAAGGCTTTTTATTTCCACTCCCACAAGCATAGAGCTGTGCAATTAATCACTGCCTCTTGATGAAGATACAACAGTTCTCTTCCTGAGGTCCTTCACTGTGAGTCCAGGTTCCTGCTGTGGTGGGGTGGGGTGGATCCAGGCTACCACAGGGTCTTTGCAGGGCTCTGTGGTCTCCACGCTTCCTGGCAGGAGCTCTGGAGCCTGTGCCTGCTCCATGGCCTCTGCAGTAGGAGGTATGAGGAGTGCATCACTGCCCAGGGACATCTCAGAGCTTTATTTACAGAGCAGCCTTCGGAGCCCACCCCTATTGTGCTGGCAGCCTAAGGTCACTATTCTGACTAGTTTGAAGGAAGCAGAGAGCAGGTTTTCAGAGGCAAGTGGAGACAGGTTTTATGAATAAAAGATATTTATTCTGTGTTAAAAAAAAATGCCTGCACAGAGCAGGTACAGAAACCTAGAGGCTGGCATGGTCTCCAGGGGCTGCTTTCAGGCAGGTCCTGGACCCTGTCATTGGTGCTCAGCCTTTTGCTGTGCCTTAGAGCTACCAAGTGCTTGGTATTTGAGGTGCTGTCCCTGCTGTGCCATCCATGTGTCGCAGGTGCTGCTGTTTGCATGCAGAAAAACCTACTACTAAGAGCTGCTTCTTCCCCTTCCTTCCCTTGCAAAGCTTTTCTCAGGAGTGCCAAGCCCAGCAAACAGCCCTATAACCCTGGGGGTCCCTGAAGCAAAGCAAAGCAAAGCAGGGCTGACGCTGCACTGGGCTGGAGAGGTTCTCTCACTGTGGCCAGTATCTGCTGTGACATTGCAGGCTTGGCTCAGGCTCCAGCCACTCTTCTCTGCCCAGGTTTGTGATCAAATTGTGATGGTGTGTGAATTCTGCAGCTTTCTGTGGGACTTACCAGGTGACTTTGCATTGTTTTCTTAAACTAGTTGGGGTTTTTTCAGTTTTTTTTTCTCCTTTGATTCACATAGTTTGTAGAAGGGGAAGAAGAGAACAAGACGTGGGATTTTCATTCCCTGCTGGGACCTCCCCATGCTAAGTAAAGCAATAAACCAGTATGGAAAAATGTGTGAAAATTCACCCTTCCATCTCAGCAAAGCTGTCCTGCATCCCTCAAGAGGGATGTCTTGTGGTACCTGGTAGGGCTTTTGGTTGGAGCATTCATCAGAGATTCTGGACTGCTACTGACAGGAGGCAGTTGAGAGCAGTCTGAGTGTGGCTGTTCTCTCAGGATTTGTCATGTGAAAGGTGGAAATGATGCCTCCTCAGAAGCACAGTGCAGACCTCTCCACTTGGTTCCTCGTTATCAGCAGTAGAAGCCATGAGCCAGCATTATAACATCATCTTACAGCTTCTGAGTTATGGCATCACCATCCACAGCTTTCACTTGAGGATTGTACTAATGGACTGTGTGTATCTGCTCACTAACAAAGGCAGCAAACAGGGCTTTAAATCCATGAGTAGTCCCCACAGGTTTGTGCAGATCCAAGCACAATTGTTGTCATGACTAAGATCTAAGACGTCCAGTCCACTAGCGTGGAAACCCACCTCTCTGCAAAAGCAGGTGTCTTTGTGGAGGAGGGAGAGTCAGCTGGGAAACGTGTCTGGCAATGAGGTGGACAAAGATGTGGTTGCACACGGGCAAAGAAAAGTCATCTACTCTCTTCACAGCTCTAGCTCAGAGTTCGGAGTTTCTTTTGATGCATACTCTGTAAGTAGGATAGACAACTACATCCTGAGGGTGTGACCACCCTGTTGTCTCTCACAAGTCACCCTTGTCTTTGCTGCCATTAAACCACAGGCTTTGATTGCCTAACAAATTTGGCCTGGACTAAGCTAATTGTCTAATAATTTCTTATAGTTTTATGTCTTACCTTTTCATGTGGGTCATATATTGCTCTCTTCAAGATGAAAACTAATAAAGCATTGATTAAATGGTTTTTTTCCCCAAGCAATTTGCTGTGTTTGCACCATTTGCCAGAGGAAGAGCTGTCATTAGAGTTTCAGAGATGCTTTTGAGAAATAGATTAGAGATTGTTATTGCTGAGCATCACTGTCTACACGGAGGCTATTAAGTTTTGATAATATTTACGCTCACGTCAATGCAAGATCCAAACAGGAGATTGTAAGTGTATGTAAAACTACACAGATACATTAGGATATCTTGTACACCTCAGGAATTAATGGACTTTTTTAGTTTAGACACTAAAAGAAGAAAATCAGGAAATAATTTACTTGTGGCCAAATTGATCTCTAATTTTTTTCAGTTAATTTTTGCTATACTAAGACAAGGTGATTCATCTAAATGAGCAATAAACTACTCCCTCACCCCCAGCACACCTTTTTTCATTAATTTTAAGCTCATTTAAAAGCCTTTTCTTATTAATTGTTCTTTAAATGCAATTGCAAAATAGAGGATTGATGCGTTTAATAAATGTCTGCAGAAAATATTTTGCTGTTCTTGTTAGGAAACAATTTCAAGTGAGTAAAACAAAAAAACCTTTTTCATTGCTTTGGTAAAAGATTTTCTGTGTGCTGGTAGGAAGTGACAGCCAACGCTTCATCCTTCTCTTGCTCCTCTTGCCTTTTTCCAGCAGAACTTTCAAAGCCACTGGATTTGTGCATAAAGTAATTTCTCTCTCCTCTGCAAAACGCTGCAGAACAAATTCAGACATCAGTTCTTGTTCAGATCCTAAGACAGTCTTTATCTGGGGAAAACCTTGCAATTAATGATGACAAACTTAGAAAGCTGCTCTCTAAACAGTATTTTTGTGTTCACTGTCACATCAGGCCCTTGTGCAGGATAATGTTCACAGACAAGATTTTTTCCAAAACCTTTCAATTAACAGTGACAAACTTATAAGGCTCTTCAGCTGGTATCTAAACAGAGTATTTTTGTGTTCACTGTCACATCAATGCCTTGCACAGGATGACATTCACAGGCAAGATCTTTTCCAGCCCTCTCATCCTCACAGCTGAACAGGGGGTGTAGTGGTCCTCGCTCTATGTTTTCCAGCTGCCTTAAATTGTCAGCGTGTGATCCAAAGCTCCTTGCAGTCTGTGAAAAAGCTCAGAAGGGCTTAAGTCTGACCCTATTGCATTAGCTTGGTCTCATTAACTAAGAGCATAGCAGAGGGAAGGGGAAGACAGCGAACGTGGTCCCTCCACGGTGAGGCTGGAGGGTTGGTGTGGTCGGGGTAGCTGATGCGGGCCTGCCACCTGCTGATGGACAACTGCACTGCACAAACACACCCTGCTCCAGCCTGTGGGCTCTGCTCAGAAGCAGCAGCAGCTTCTCCATCCAGCCTGCCCGGGAGTGTCCACTGCTCCCCAGCTGCTGTGGGGCCATCCGTGGTCCCATGGCCCTGGGCACTGCTGGGAGCCTGTGGCTCCTGTGCCCTGCTGCCTGCCTTTTGGTTCCTGCTGCTGCGCAGCGAGAAAGAGCTCAAGGAAAGAGACATGTCCCTTTGCCTGTGCTGTGCTGCTGCAAATGGGACCAGGAGTGGTAAGAGTGGTTTTGGCTTCTACCAGGACTGGGTCTGTGCCTGTTCAGGGAGTGGTGTGAAACTCTGTCCCTTCTTTGTGCCAGATCTAGAGCAGGAGGTACAGACAGGCTGCAAAAGCCTCTGGGTACTTGCATGGCCTTTATCTTCATGATATTCATTGTGAAGAGTCATAATATGAGTCTGTCTCTGCCAGCTGATCAGGAAAGGAAGTGTCAGAGATGATTGTCCCTGCTGTCACTTTCTTCTGCTCCATCTCTTCCTTGCAGGAGCTGGGGGCTGGGCTAGTGCCACCTTGCCCAGAGTCAGGAGATACTGTTTGAACAGGACACCTTCCCACAGGTCAGACCCAGTGGTGCCATGGCATCCCAACACCATCTCCATCACCTCTGTTTGTGTAACCCTGTCCCATTAAGCCTACAGCATAATTAAACTAACTCAGTGCCCTGAAGGGGACAGAAATTCTCTTTTTTGCTGCTAAAAGATGCTGACCCCACCAACAGCCTGCCTGAAAGTTCCTGAGCAAGTATGTGCTCTCTGACATTGCTTGCAACTGTCCTCAAGGAACTATTTACATGGGCTGCTGAATAACCAGTGAGCACTGCAAGAACTTGGATATCGAAGAATTTGGGGTCCATGATCTCAGAATGAACAATTGTCCATCACCAGTGTCCTTGGCTGTCCTTGACGTATTATGACAAAGTCACAGAACAGTAGGGGTTGGAAGGGACCTCTGGAGATCATCTTATCCAACCCCCCTGGTCCAGCAGGTCACCCAGAGCAGGGTGCCCAGGATCATGTCCAGGCGGATTTGGAATCTCTCCAGAGAAGGAGATTCCACAGCCTCTCTGGGCAGCCTGGTCTAGGTCTCCATCACCCTCACAGTAAATAATATTTTCCTTATGTTTAGGTGGACCCTCCCGGGTTCCATTTTCTGTCCATTGCCCCTTGTCCTGTCACTGGGCACCACTGATGAGAGTCTGGCCCCTCTTACACAGAAGAGAACTGAAGAATCCAGCAGTGTTGGCTGTACAGACTTGCAAAGCTTTTCACATCCTGAAAACCAGCTGTAATATTTGTTTGTACTCTGTTTGTAGTGACTAATGCCTCTTCCATTTGCCATCAGTCACTGCAGTACCAGCCCAGCCCGCCCTTTGTAAAGTTCTTCAGGATACCTCAAAGATGAATGATGCTGTAGACAACTGAAGCCTATTCAGATCCTATTGTAAATGTTGAAATGTCACATGCTTGCTATTTTTTTTTAACATCATTGCATCATTTATTCTTCCGTCTATTATTTGTTTTTTCCTTCGTCCTTGCCATTAATCATCATAATATTTTTAGCACACAGATAACAAGTGGTGCTTTGTAGCTGGTAGTTGTGCCACAGCAAAGTGCCTGCTATTCTCTCGTTGCTTTTGCCTTGTGTTCAAAATGCCTTTGGTTCTCTGTGTTCTTTAATATTCTGCACATCTTAAAAAAGGAAAAAGAAAAAAAAAAGAGACTTCCTGTCTTTATTTTTCTTTATTTTTCTTTTTTTTTCTGATTTTATCAAGAAAACAGAGTCAGTCCTCTTTTTTTCCTGCTATTTGTAGGCCTTTCCTCCAGGCTGAGCACAGGCAGGTACATATTTCCCATGCTGAGTGGTGTCAGCTCCAGCAAAAGCTCTCTGCATCTCGGGAAAGACTGGAAAAAATGCACAGTTTGGGGCAGCTGTTGAGCTGGAGGAAAGAGCTTTTTCTCTGCTTGGTTCATGGCAACCACTTGAATCTATCAGCTCCTTTTTCAACCAAGGGTGGTCACACTCTAGCTCTGGAGTACTTTGTGTTGCACCTTATGTTCATATCAAAAATAACATGCTGCTTGATAGGTCCTGACCTTTGCCTTGTTATAGAAGTGCTCAGGCTGTGCAGTGAAGTGCTCATGCATGTTCTCTGGGGAGCATTTATTAAAAGGCAGCTTGCAAAGTCCTCCAGTGAGTGAGGAAGGATTCATGTTGCCTTCACCGTGCCAGCCTAGCTTATGGATATGTCCTGACCATGTTCAAGTGTACTTGGCCTTGCGCTGGGAGGGCAGTAATGGAGACTGCATCTTGCTGCTTCCAAGGTGCCAACAGGGCCAAGGGGAAAGTCCAAATAAGGACTTACACCTTAGAGGCAAGTGTTCCATCAGTTTAATTGCTGACAGACTGATGGGATCAGTGGACTTTTATCCAGGAGAGTGGAAGAGACACCTCTTTATTCCAGAGAGGATCAAGATTAAAGCAGTGGGTGGGTGATCATGGGATATCAGCACTTGATTCCCTGCTCATTAGCGTCTTCCAAGTATGAGCCTGAGTTGTTTGGGTCCAGCTGATCAATGGGAACTGGATGGGGCAGGGTCATAGAATCATGGAATGGGTTGGGTTGGAAGGGACCTTAGAGATCCCTTTAGGATCTCTGCTTAAGACACCATAACTTCATCGCCTGAGTGTAAACTGAGCATAGTAGCATGTTGATACTAAACAGATTATTTGTGATGAGTACATTTCAGCTGCTTTCTCGGGTGCCTTGGGCATAACACCCTCTTGGGTTTATTTCTTTCTGTGTCTGTTTATTGTTCTGCTTTCAGGTGTTACATCTAACAGCTCAAAAGTAAAAAGTGCGTGTTTGTGAGTGTGCTACGTGCACATGTGTGATGGGAAAGTCTGCCTGGTTTTAGTGAGTCTCATGATCTGCTTTCTGTTCATTTACTTGGGGGTTTTATAGTGAGTGTTTTTGCTGTTTCTTACACAGAGGTGTTAGAGCTCTTGCAGACATGCAAGGGAAGGGAATCTGTGCCTCAGAAATCAAAACTCTAAAGGAAACACGCTGCTGACTTGCAAGCATGTCAGAAGTGGGTACTTTTCCCACTCACTATCAGCCAGCTTAGAAGTGACTATCAAAAATAAGATTGTGCTTCACATGATAGAACTGAGTTTCTTCAGCACAGCAGCCTCAGTGACACTTGGATTTTCAAGAGGATGTTTACAGCAGGGGGAAAAGGATTCTTCTTCTTAGCTTTTCTTCTGCCCAATATTTTGTGGCGTGTGCATTTGTGTTTAAATGTTTTTTCCCCCTAACAATTTGGTCCTTGATGTAGTTAATCCGGCAGTGTACTTGTGTTGAATTTCTGTTGCTGTTTGTGGCAACAAAGTATAAAATAATGAACTGGGGATTGCGACCTTACTGCAAAACCAAGTGGGAGAGAAGCTGAATTGTGGAAGGGAACAGTTTCAACCAGACATAAATCTTCAACAGTATTAGCAGAAGAATGGAACAGCATAGGTCAAGTAAATTGATTTTTGTATAAATATTCTCTCTTTCAAATTTGTGATGACAGGAAAATCTTTCTACATTTGACCTCTCTTCTAGTGCAGCTATTTTTGTGAGAAGTACCAAACACTCAAGCAAGGAAAACAATGCTTTGTATTTAATGACAAAAACATGATTTGAGGGCACTCAGTTTCCCACGTTACTCTTGAGCTCTTCAGCCTTGACCTGGGTAAACCCTTCTCTTACACAAGTGCTAAGATATTTTAATCTCCCTAACTAGACCATACTTGCTCTCTACTGATACCAGTGTTTCCTGCAGTGTTTTCAAGAGTGATAAAACCAATGATTTATGCTAGACACTGAACTACTACATCAAACAGATAAGAGCTGGCAACCAATTAAAACCACTACCTGCCTAAACCATCTCCAAACCATGAAGCTGGCACTGGAAAAGTCCATGTTCATACCATGTCCCCGTGGTACAAGTATGGCAGAGGCTTTGGGGTATCTGCAGCAATAAGGGTGCCTGCAGGATAATGATAATTAAGCCAAGGATAATGGTAATTAAGCCAAGGATAGTGGTAATTAAGCCAAGTCTGGTCCAGTGCCCATGACTGTCAACCAGTGACAGCAGAAAATCCTGAGTGTATTTTGTGTGTCAAACTTTTCCTGTAAGGGGAACAATAGATGATGATTGTCCTGATCTGTGCCAGTTAGGCGGCTGCAAAAGGAAGGAGCTGGATGACATCTATAAATCTGTCAGGGAGCTGAACAGGTAGCTCATAGCTTCTGCAATAAAATACTGCTTCCTCTCTAAGGAATGAAACTTTGGTGCTTTGGAATGATGAATTCAACTGTCTTGCTGGTGAAAAAGATGAAGCAAAAGGGAAGGAGTTCAAGAACCCTGAGTCAGGAGGTTTGGAAGTCTTAGTGCCTGATCTCTTTCTAGACAGCATTTAAGCTATATTTACTTTTTACTTATATAAAAGTAAAAAATTTACTTTAATTCGGCATCGCCATCTTACTGATAAAGTTTTTAACCTGGAAATAGGAATAGATTGGAACTGTGTACCTCACACTCAGCCTGGAAAGGGTCAATAACTCTTCCATCTGTGGCTAAAGGACCAAGCACCTGCTCTCAGATACTAAGACCCGAGCAGAAGTGAAGGCAGTGGAGCAGATAAGAATTGCCTTGAATAGCTCTGCACAAATCTATTGGAAAAACTGTGTAAGGGAAGGAAATCAAATGTGTGCATTAGTGCATGTTTAGAATTCATAATGGTCAGAGACATCCCTGAGGAGCCAAAATAGCCAGGGGAAGTGACAGGGGTTTGAAAGTGCAGATCTCAGTGGCCTTACATTTGGGCCTGGAAGAGAGAGTGGGCCTGGACTAGTGTTATTGTCAGCTCCTCATTAACCTCCCATGGGCATCTCAGTGTATTTGGACTTCTGAGGAAAGCTGGACTTCTGACCTCTTAACATAAATATATTTTTGTTATGTTTTGTTTTGCTTTGCTTTTAATGAGCCCCAGGCAAGGTCTTCTCCCCTTGACATACCATACATCTGATACTGTGCAAGTTAGGACATTCCTCATTTTGCTTCAGAAAAATTTCTATGCTGGGATCATAGAATATCCTTTTGTCTACCCATGGTCATCTCTCAAGCCTATTTTGAAGTATCAACAACCAGGCCTTCCAGAAAGGGGAAGGGAAAGGCCAAGGGATACTTGTCCTGCTAAAAATCCTATCAACCAAATATTGTGAGCCCTTGCTTGATGTTCATTCTCTCTCCACCTACTGTGAAGTTTATTGCTAGCCTGCTTTTATTTTTTCTTCTATGAATACAAGTCCTCTCCTCGCTTGAGACTGTATTTTCTGCTGAGTCAGGCCTCTTTTCCACTAGTGTCTTCCATCTGGCAGGTTAAAAAGTTAGGCAGTCATATGTTTCCATTTGTTTTCCACAGCCCCCAGAACAGGCTGCAAGCAGCCAGTCTCTGAGAGATGCAGAATCAGCCTCTCCATCAGGATTTAGCTGGGCTCTGCTCTCCTGTTTGTACTTGAAGAATGCTCTCCCTGGGTCTGGGAGCTGCTGAGAAAAAGGTGTTTCAGATTAGCTTTACTTTTTCCCCTAGGAACGGCCACAGATGTTACTTTGATAAGTATATACTGTTTGTTTATTGTTCTATTTTCTGTTTCTGTTTCATTTAATGGGGAACAGTCTTTATGCCGCCAGTTCCCGGGCAGGTTATCAGCGTTTGGGTTTGTATCATTTTCATTGCTCATTATATTCTCTTTGATGGGTATAGAGGTACCGTTTGTATGTGCTGTAGAGTTTATTCCACTTTAACCTAAAGAGCTTTCCTATCTGATGTTATTCCAGGCAAGTACTTTCCTTCCCTCAACAGAATAAAGTCTCTCCAATTAACTTCTACAAATTTCTTCAGTGTTTTCAGTGTGCCTTGAAGGTAGTATTAACTTTTCATATACCTAGCTAGAGAATCTCGCCTGTTTCACCTACAATCTGTAATAACTATTTTACAACACTTTTCAAGCCTTTTACAAGTATCCTGTGAAGCTTGAGTCAGTACGTTTCGAGCATGGGTCTGGAAAAACTGATGAAAACATCTTTTTTTGCTGGTAAGATTTCTTACATGTCCACACTCCTCTGCTGAGCTGCTTTTCACTGTGATTTTCAGTGTGTTCATGGGGTGGCATCATCCTGTCACTTGGAGCCTTCTGGTAACTTGTTTTTGTACCTGCAGTCTTAAAATTATCTTGATTGTCTGATCTGCAGGAGGTCTTTGTTAGCCCTGTAGAAGTGGAGAAAGACCATTATCAATGCTATTTGGCTTTGTGACTTTACTTTTTTTTAATTATCCCATTAGCACGCTGTATTTGTCTCATCGCTTCCCATAATTGCTAATAAGCAAGATTATTTGTGAGACTTCCACTGAAACCCATTAGAACAGCTCTGGCAGAGGAGGTATTCACATCGTGTCAGTTCTGCTTCACAAAATCTTCAGGGCAGCTACACTCATTACGTGCTAGACTTGAGCTTCCTTGGAGTCTGTTGGCAGTTATTTAATCATTTTGAAATGAACTCTTTACATAGGTATTTTTAAGCAGATCAATCTTTCTCTGGGAGAATATTGCTTTGCTTGCGCTCAGCTGATCACTTAGAACACACAAAGAATTTTTTTCCACAGAGGGTCTGATATTCATTTGATGTATCCAGATTTTGCCCTTGTTCGACTCCACTGGCTTCAGTAGAATTGCCCCTGCTGTACTCTAGCAGAAATTACGTATTTTTTTCCTTAAAAACAAACAAAATACCCCACTGGTTTTCAGGTTACCCAAGAGATGTGACTTTCAACAATCACACAGAAGCCTGCAGTCCTGCATGTGAGGGCTTGAAAATATCTGGAGGTTCCAAGTTTCCCAACATATGTTCTTGCACGGTGTCGTTTGCAGGATGTTCCTTGTTAGGGGACACCTTTGTCAGCTGCTCGGTGGAATCCAGCTGCAGTTCTCCTGGGAGTGGAGGCCTGGCTGAAACCTTCCCTATAAACAAGGAATATATCCATTTAATTTAATGGAGCTAGTTGCAGAATGACCTAATGGATCAGGCCAACTGAGCAAGTGTTCGTCATGAAATCGTCCAAAATTTAATGCTACCAAGCACTTAGACACTGATTATTCAAGTTGGGTAGATGAAAAGAAACTAAACTGTTAGACAAAACCAAAATCTGCAAATTTAGGCATTTTTTTCCCCTCACAGTTGCTGATTACTAGACAGTAAATTTATCAGGATGTATTTCTTTTATTTTTTTTTTTTTTTTTTTTTTTAAATAAACTGTTCATTGTAGCAGCTTGGTGAGAGAGCATTTAGTTCCTGGAGAACAGTCCTGGTCATGGATTGATCATTCCTTTCTTTGCGACCTCTCAGCCAAGATGCTCAATGACTATAATCCAGGCTTGCTAAGCTGTTACAAAAAGTATAAAAAGTATGATATGAGACATTTCTCTGCATGGTGCTATTGTAAGAGTTGCTCAGAGATGAAGCACAACCAGTCTGTTGGTCAGTTTTAATGACAAGGATGGGAAGGTTTTGGGGACTCTCCCACTGCTGGTCTCATGCTGTGGAGCAGCTTAGGGACAGCCAAGTCACAGGAGAATCCTGCACTGGTCAGCTCCTCCTCCTGGAGAATTGATGTTTCAGCATCAACAGCACTTCAGGAAAATGGCATTTGCTTTGCTCCCTTGAAGTTACTCATTGAGTGACAAGCAACTGTGACCACCAGGCAATATATTCTGCTTGTTCTTTTCCAGCAAAGAAGCAGGCAGAAGAGTTAATCAGATCAAAGCTGGTAATCGTGATGAATTATTTCAAGTTCTGCAACCATACAGGTGTTTTGTCACTGCTCTTACTGGTCAGTGCACACTTCAGTGTTCCTTGTATTGGGAGAAAATCATCCCCCTGTAAGGTCAGCATCGCATGTGTCAAGGGTGGCAGCTAAAAACTACAAGGGGAATGTCCAAAAATTATTAATTTGGAGGCACAACAGGCTTGTGTAGATCAGCAGTGGATTCACATAATTGAATTTCAGGCAAACCATTCCAGCCCAAGGGTCAAATTATGAATAAATATAAGACAAAACACACCATCTGGTGAACCATGCCTCATGTAACTGAATTAATTGTTCACTGAATCTCAAGGCCAGTGAAATAGCTTGTCCATGTTTCTTGCTTCTCACTAAATGACACATTCAAAGCTCTTCCCTTCCTTCTCCCCCTCTAACCCTTTAACCCCTGAGTCACTCAGTGGTGGTGGGTGGTGGTTGCTCTGACAGTCTCTTGAGTATGTTGCTGAAGTAAGCAGGCCACTTCAGAATTTTTTTTTTCAGTCTCTGTGGTCAATGACTGACTTTCAAACATATGGTCCTAAAAGGACGTAATTTTAATTCATTGTAGTTATTTGCATAGTGTTATCTACTTCTGGGTGGCTTTACAGGCAACATATATCTCCAGGATTGTTTCCTGTTTGAGAAGTTATGCAAAGAGATGAAAAAAAGCAGAGCTGGATGTGGAATGGTTGTTGTAAAGTCTAGCTTTGTTTCAACAGTTTTTATGATTTTGTTGGTTATAAAATTAGTGGCTTTGTTTAGACTTCTCTGGCTTTAGCAGGCTGCTGGACAACTTGATTTCTAGAAGGCTGAGAAAACATTTTTAGGTGGTGCAATATGCAGGTTTTTAATGTGTTTTTCTATTGTGGACAGAGGGGTTGTTTTTCTTACAGAACAGTTTATACATTTGTAAAAAAAAAGTACAGATTTAATAAAACCAAAGAAATAAATGGTTAAATGTGACTTGTGGAACCAGTAAAGTCTCAATCATAAAAGAGTTTGAGGTTGCCAGTACGTCTCGAATGGTGTTGCTGGCTTAACCCCTGTCAATCTTAGTGGAATTATTCAACCAGTACCAACAAAAATGATGAAAAAAATGCATGGCAGATTACAAAAAATATTTCTGTTCCAAAATTGTTGCCTTGATAATGTGCAATATGCAATTATAATTTTTTTAAATGTGGTTAACAAATTGGAAACATCTCAGCTAGTATGTCTTTAATTTTGTAGCCATTGCATTTTATTCTTATTTTATGTATATGGCAACTGTCACAGTTGTATGACAAATTATTTCATCAAAAGCAATTCCTGTCCCATAGAGATGTTTATGACAGTTCAAGGGTTCCTCTAACCTGAATGTGAGGCTCAGATTTTTAAATTTGCCTTGTGATGCTGAAGGACCTGAGGTTGTTTAGTCTGAAGAAGAGCATGCTCAGGGGGGACCTTCTCACTCCCTACAACTACCTGGAAGGAGATTGGAGTGAGGTGGGGGTTGGTCTCTTCTCACAAGTTACGAGCAATAGGACAAGAGAAAATGGCCTCAAGTTGTGCCAGGGGAGATTTTTTCACTGAGAGGGTTGTGAGGCACTGGCCCAGGCTGCCCGGGGAACTGGTTGAATCACCATCCCTGGAGGGGTTTAAAAGCTGTGTAGATGTGGTGCTGAGGGACATGGTTCAGCAGCAGACTTGGTAGACTAAGGTTATGGTTGGACTGGATGATCTTAAAGGTCTTTTCCAACCTAAATGTTTCTATGATTCTATGTTCCATTTCTCCCACAATTAAATGAGAATTTTGATGCCTCTTATGCAATCATGTTGGGCCAAGTACTCAAGTATTTGGAGACGAGAGCTCAAACTAGGAGAATCGCATTCAGACGGCATTTGGGTTCCAGGTATCCTCACTTTCCACTACAGATAATTCTGAAACACTCAGTGCATGCTGCAAAGCCTGTGAAGTGTGGGGTGGGGTCTTGCTCTGCAGTCCCTCTGGCGAGTACACGCACTGGAGCCGACTCCATTCAGGGAGAGGACAGGCCATTAGCCACTGGATCAAAGCACTGGGGTGCTTTCTGGCTCCAGTGAGAACTCGGGGTAATAGCACCCCGAGGAATACAGAGTAATGGAAATAGTCTCCCAGCTGGAGCTTGGTCGATGATACTTGGAAAAGCTGCCTCCAGGAGCTTTAGCTGGCGCTTGTCCCCTGGCTGGTATGGTCTGCAGGGAGGAGGAAGGAAAGGGTGTGGAAACAGCACCCTGTTTCTTGGGCTTTTGTGGCTAAATATCACTGCTAGTTAGATCTATCCCTAATGGAGCTCCTGCAGTTGTTTGCTTGGAATTTGAGGTTATTTCTATTTTATGCCTTGTTCTTAAAGTATTGTATTTAAAAAGGCAAATTTGTCTTTAAGGGATGTACCTTGATCCCCTTTCACATGAGAAGTTAAAAAGAACACATTTCAGAATAAGATCTGGCTTTATCTTAAAGGAAGTGTTTAGAATCAAATATCTTAATCCATCTATATTTATACAGAAAATAAAAATGTGTGCCTTCAGTTCAAACACAATCCCACGTGTAAACAGCAGTTCACTTTTCACCTTTTCTTAAACCTGCGGTGAGTTGTGGTAACTAAGATCTAATTCTAATTCTTCTGGAATACTGGCAAACTGGGGGTTGGAGGGTTTTTTTTGTAATTTATTTGTGTTTGGTTTTTGAAGTATCATAGCTTTGCCCAAACAATCAGTGTAGTTACACTGGCATGAGGCTGGAGGTCTGGATGAAAATTCTGTCTGCATCTGCTGTTCCTTGGGCTCCAGTGTAACATTCAGCGTTGCTCCAGTGACAATATTTTAATACAACTTTCCTAGCCATTTCTGCTGACATTTCTGGGTTTAGTATGAATAAAGTACTAGAGCTAATAACCAGAGTTAACCATTCTGTGCTACAATATTTCAGTTAAATTGCAGGTTATTAAATAAAGCAAGCCAATTTCTGATCTTACTTAATGTACATTTCCAGTAATTCAGGATCTGATGTCAACAAAAGAAATGTTTTAGATAGTGCAAAGAAGTGAAGTAATCAGATTATCTTTCAGGAAATGTATAGTGTTTATTTCAAAGTATTTTAGCATGATGCAGAGCTAGTAGAAGGATTCACAGTTTACAGGGTAGTAGTTGGAGTCAGATGGACATAGTGTCTTCTTCTAGTGCAGCCTTTGGTACCTGGTTGTGAATTTCTCCATTCTCACTGGCTGTGTGGCTCTCCTTCAGTTCTCTGCTCTCTCTCTTTCTCTTTGAGAGGTGTAGCCCACCATTTTTTAGTTCTTCCAAGTCTTTCTGAGCTTAGGTTTGTTATAGAAGTGATCTCTCAGCAAGAACACACAGGACAAGCAGAGCTTTCGGGTTAATGTGGGGAAACTCAAGAGCTGGTTTTGTTGTGCTCTGCATGTGAGTCTTTTGCTTCTCTTTACATCAGCTCTTTACACCATTCATTTGGCAGTTCACATCTATTTCACCACTACCCAAGGTCTGTAGTTGGTTTTCTGGGCATTTCCAGCCCTGCAGGTCATGTTCCAGACCACAGCTGGGCCAACTCTTACGTGCTGGAGCCCCACACTAGCAGTTAGATGTTAGTAACTGCCATACTGAAGCTATGTGAGACCAAGGAGATAAGGATGCAGGATTCACACAACTCATGCATGCTCTGACATCTGAAATTTAGGTAATCCACATTAGGAATCTTATTACAAGCAATCTGGGCAACAGAAATATCCGTGCATAATTTATGCATATCTTTAGAGCATTACAGAGCTAGTCCTTAAATGCAGATGAAACTTTAAGGATCTGAGGATCCCCTTTGTCTTAGTGGACTGTGAACTCAGTCATACCAAATGATTCTGTTAATGTTGTATGTGTAAGAGAGTATGTAATTAGCAACAGCAATATGTATGAGTTGACTGAGATTGACTTTCCATGGTTTGTGTCCCTTTGAGGGCTCTGGCATTAATGCTGCTGCTGATGTCCCTGAATTGGTCGTGTTTATGCAAACTCCAAGCAGTGCTGTAAGTTTGTAATACCACTTAGAGGCATTTAATGGAGGCTTGTGATTTGCAGGGAAAAAAACTCAAACGTATCGTTTGCCAAAAAAACCCCACCAGCCCAGAAGGGGAAGCAATTTTGCATTCTTTATCCTGGATTATAATGGCATAAGCCTCTAGAGAAATTCCAATAGCTCTAACCAGGGGTTGAATGGAGAGCAGACAAGAGCAATGAAAAGGAAAACCCTTGCTTTTTGCTGCTGTTGATGAGTTTCTGATCAGACAAAGCAAAGCACACAGAGAATCACTGAACAGCCTGGTGGAGGCCATGAGCTGACCCATTAAATTAAATTTCTCCTGTACTGCAACTAGATGATCTCAAAACGCTGTGTCAAGTGTCCCTGCACATCTGCAGTGCGTGACTGGGTGTTTTCACGCGGTGAGCAATGATGTTCATTCAACAACTAGTATGGTTTGTGGATAAAGGTGAAGCTAAAGGCAGGTAAGGTGCGGCCGTGTTCCTGTGTTGCCCAAATGAATTGATGGATTGATACCATCTATACAAGTCTTGACTTCAAAACAATCCTTTAGGTGGGTTCTTTCTGGGGACATCAGTCCAGCTGTCTGAGTCTGCTTGTGAGATCAGAGCCTGACCAGCAGTTTGCACACACCATTGCATCATGAGAGTTTGTACTTCCAGCTTAGTTCATACTTGAATGAGTTACACATCAAGAAAATTTAGAACGTTACCTTGAAAAGGCTCAGTGAACAAAATACAAACTCACTGAAAAAAGTTTTCCTTAATGTTTGTCCTCTAAATGCTGTTAGCGAAAAACGTAATTTCTCTCAATTCTTTGTTCTAAAGCATTTGTGGCTCTTTTTATTTCTTTTTTCTGGAGAAGTGAAGTGTGTTGAGTTTACTGAAAAGCTGGAGCGTTCTCGGTCCTTTCTCTTTACAAGGCACACCTTATACAGCAGGATACTACAGAATGCTTTGCCAGAAGTTTGCATAAAATTTGTTTTTCATCCTAAACGAAATTAAGATAGGACAACTATATCTGGAGAATTAGGTGTCCCCTTGCCATGTTCTATTGTCTTTCTACAGTGGAATTTAGGCAGGTTTTCCTACCTTGAAGTACTTGCTGATAGGAGAACATCTGGGATATTGAAGTATGTAGGTATGGTCGTAGTGAAAGATGTAGCAGGATGTTTCTTTTGATGTTCCAGTCCAAAGGAGCACAACCAATTGCTACCTGACTTACAAAGCTGCCAACGTGGCATCTTAATGAGACCCTCCCAGGCATGTGTGTGAGTCTAGGAGAGGCTGGTGTAGGAACAGTCTCTTGTCCAGTTCATAACTGGTCGTGCAAACATCTGTGATCCACATTGTGACAAATGGGTGCCAAACTGATGAGAGTGGTTAATACAACCCTCAAAAGCATGAGTTGCCCAGAAAGGTTGCTCTGTATTCTGGGATTTTCAGTCTTCTGGGTGGGTTGAACTTAAATCAGGCATGAACAGATGAACGCTGGAGCCAATATGCAGCAGTTTGGATGCTTCCAGGAAGCACTGGATTCAGCACGCATGTGTTGATGAATTCACCTCCTCAAATGTGATAAAGACATGTTTGGGAGTAGGGGCCAAAAGGGCACAAGCCTGGAATTTTCCCCATGAGTGGGTTGGAGCCCCAAGGGAGTTAGTTTTTGGGAGCACCCAGTGGTGTATTCTAGAAAAGATTGGCAGAAACTGTTTAGTCAACAGTCTGTAAGAGAAGATTGGTGATAAGAGACAGGTCATTGCAGTGTGAGAACAGCTGCTGTTCCTCAAATTAGGCAAGACTTGGTTAGAGACAATTCCTGCATGTGGACCCTGGCTGGGGGGTTCATGGTGCAGAGAAGATACGGTGAGGAGCACTGGTAGAAGGGCAGGTGCAGCTTTACAGTGTCTGCAGACAGCCTGATGATAAACAGCTAATCTAGCAAGAGAAGTCCAATCTCACACTTTGATTAAGCATCTTTTCAAAATCAGGCTGCTGTTGGATTGTACTTCAGCCTTACGTTTTTTAGTTTCTCTCTTAAATTCCCGGGTTTCTGTAATTATGAAAGAATGATTTTTTTGGGAGCTATCAGCTTTGACTGCTGCAGGAAAGAACTTGATCGTGTCAGTTATAAGGGTTCAAATATTAAAATATGAATGAAAGGAACCTCTGTGTGGTTTATGAAATTGTGGTCAGCTTGTGACTTGAACAGTTTGTAGTGACGAATGATGCGGCAAGAAACTGATTTTTATTTAAAACATAAATATTTATTACAAATTCTCTTCTATTTACAAAATATTTGCTTTTTTAAGTTCCCTTTGATCTGATTTTTGATTCTGATGGATATGGTTCCAGTCAGTGATGTTTTCTTTTTTTTCTCTTTCTCAGTTACACCAGCAGAGTTGTTTCCAATGGACTGAAGGCACAAGTTAATAATCCGGAACTGAAAGTCAGAGGATTGGACCCCCTCATCAGTAATTTAATTGATAAACTTCAGCACTTTAATCAAGTAAGTAATTTTTAAAGATAAAAGCATGTTATCAATGGGTCTGATAGTAGAGCTGAAGCTAAAATTACCAGGTGGTACTGCTTCTGTCTTACTTCTCCCAGGACCATAGGCATGAAATAGCTGTGGAGTGGGCCTGGTACTAAGGGCAACTGAAGATTCTGTTACGTCACCTGTTTCATGAACTCTAATGAGGCAAAATTATCTCCCCAGAAGTTGCTCTAACTCCTGACTGTTGCTTAACTGTCCTACAGTCCACAGTTCCAGAGACATGGAGGAGCTTCTGAGCCCCACAGTTCACATGAAGCTTGTGCCTAGAGTCAGGCTGTGTGAGCAGCTTCAGGAGTCCTCCAACATTCTTGTGTTGATGGAATATCTCTTGTTTGAGCAGCTTCTTGTTTTTCAGTGGTTGAGGTATTATAAACAGATCAAAAGACAAAATGGGTCTGTAAGAGTGTGATAACTGAACTGTGCAGAATGCTGAAGTCAGGACAGAAGGTGCTTCAAGATGCATTAACTTTGCACCTTTGAAAGCACCTCTTTGGCAGACCTTGTTCTCAAGCCTCTCAGCCCCAAAGGAAAGATAACCTGCCAATGAGTTTGTCAGAGGCTTCATTAACCTGTGTCTGCCTCTGTCATCTGGCTGAGCTCCCTCAGATGCTCTTGGTGTCCTGGTGCATCCACCCTCTCCCAAAGCTGCCTGCAGGATTCTCTGCTGTCCCTGTGCTCCAGCACACTTCTGTGTGAGCTCCTAAAGCAGCACGGCCCAAATGAGCTGGAGCTAACGGATTTAACAGAGATTGATTTTCATTTACAGTAGGTTTGTTTTCTTGGCAGCTTGGAAGAATGCTTACAGCAGTGTGATCAGAGTCAGAGAGGTTTGCACATTAGTCTACTCGTAATCTTTCACCATTAAAGAGTGATGGAGCACGAGGATATAAATAGGAGAAAACCACTGTAAGATTGAAGTCCACCTTTGCAGGTGGAGTGTGCAAAGAAGGAAGAAAAATAACCCACACAGGTAGAATGGGAGGAGAAATTGCTTAGTCAGGATGTGGGAGGTTATTAAAACTGTGGCTGTGACCAGCAGTCATGATTTGATCTCTTATTTGCTCCTGCAAAAGTACAACTCTCCTTTACTTCTCGCCATCCACTGGTGGTAAATCCATAACCTAACCAGTAATTAGTGTTTTTGTTAAATCTCACTTGGCTCTCATGTTCTTCTACCGTTGTGGAGGCTGCAGTTTAGGGATCCTTTGTATCACATTGCTTGATTTAACTTGCCATGGGGGATTACAACAACCAGTCTGATATGGTGCTTAATATTACAGTGAAATAGAAATTATGTGGTCAGATTGATGAAAAGGATAATTCATTATTTATCTGCCTTTGCATGTTATAAAGTAGAGTGTTAATTTACTTTATAAATATTAGATACATCCATCTGTGTAATAGTCTTCTATAAACACTGACAATAGGAAATAGTTAGAAATAGATTAAATTAAAAGTAGCTGTGCATTGGAAATTCTATTTCTTTGTCTGCTGTAGAAAAATAAAAATCCAAACGGTCACATAATGAGCTGCATACCAATTTCCTCCAGTTATGTGCATTTAAAAACCAGCTTCAAAGAACACATTTTAGCCAGAAGAATAAAATCCAATTCCTAGCTCTTTCTGCAAGTTGGAAGTGTTGCTTTCTGTGACTTCTAATTCTGTTTTAGGAGAATATCATCCTTAAGTAAATGTAACTCCCATCAGATGGAGGTGCTAAGCAATAATGGATTCCAAGGGTGAAGGATTAAACAGAATACTGATTATTGCCCTAAGATGGTTTGTTCTTAAGTACTCGGAATAATATAAGTTCCTTTGATCATAATTTTAGTAAGATTTCTTCAGAGATCAAAGCATCAAAGAAGTTGCTAAATATCTAAGGCTTTCCCATACAACATCAAACATGTGTAGCTGCTTTCTGCATCTTGAATTTTCATTTTGGTTGTGATATTAATATACAAATAAAAACTGACACTGAAAAGCCGATTAGATCAGGAGTTTAAAATGTCATCAATAGTGTGTGTAGACTCTATAGAGAAAGAGTTAGACAGAATCCCATTACTCTTTTTACAGGCAAATTGATTTTTTTTCACCATTTTTTTGTTTTGGGAGGCAATACATAAGGTGGAATTTAAACAGTGATAAAATAAGGTGTTATCTTTGCATCTTCTTAAGTGTTTGACATCTTCAACACCTTTATAAGCAGTAGTTCCATATTACACATACAGAAGCCATCCCACGAGAGCAGAGAACAAAGCAATGCATAGAATTGCATCATAGGTGATTTGATATGTTAAGGCCCCAATAATCTTCTACCACTTGAGTAATATTACTAAACTACCCAGAAGAAAATGTGTTATTGGATAAGAGAAAGATGTGCTGAGATTTTCTTAAAGTAATAACATTTCTGTCTTAGCAAAACAAGCTCTGGCCATGCTGCACTTACCCCTCAGAGAGCCTGGACATGGTCGATCTGTCTCTCTCTCATTCTGTTCTGCAAATAAAGGGTGTCTTTTTGAAAATCAGAATAATCTACCACTAGACCAATTTGCTGAGGTTGTGGAGTGCTGTCAACTATAGCTATGTTCAAATCAACAGGACTCATTTTTCTAAAAGACGTCCCTTAGCTCAGCAGTTATTAACGATTCCTGGAGCAAATCTGATCGCTGCTGTCTTCAATAGATCCTCTTCCAACAATCATAGAATCATTAGGTTGGAAAAGACCTCTAGGATCATCAAGTCCAACCTCTGTCCAACATCTCCCTGACCCCTAGACCATGTCTTGAAGCACCACAGCTACTCGTTTGTTGAACCCTTCCAGGGATGGTGACTCCACCACCTCCCTGGGCAGCCTGTTCCAGTGCCTGACCACTCTTTCAGTAAAGAACTTCTTCCTAATGTCCAATCTAAACCTCCCCTGGTGCAACTTGAGGCCATCACCTCTTGTCCTGTCATTAGTTACTTGGGAGAAGAGATCAACACCGGCCTCACTACAACCTCCTTTTAGGTCGTTGTAGAGAGCAATGAGGTCTCCTCTAAGCCCCTTCTCCAAGCTAAACAATCCCAGTTCCCTCAGGCTCTCCTCATAAGACATATTCTCCAGACCCCTCACCAGCCTCGTCGCTCTTCTCTGCACCCTCTCCAGCACCTCAATGTCCTTCGTATCCTGTGGTGCCCAAACCTGGACCCAGTGCTCAAGGTGCAATGCAGTACTCAAGTCTTCCACTGCTGGATCACAACTCTTTCCGATCACTCTGCAACACCCTTTGGTGTTCAGCAGCCATTTCGTTGTTAGTTTTTTATTATGAATTATCCACAAAGGCAAAGAGATTCGTAACTTCCTTGATCCCAAATCCCATGGGCATGAACAAAACTCTTGGCAATGTATCATTGTTCTAGTGGGTGCATCCCAACTCCAGAGTGTTATAAATAATCTATATGCAGGTCCTCTGCCACATCTGCCTGTCATTTGGGCTGAAATGTCACTTTTTTGGAGATTATAGCAGCTCCTCATTTTCTTCACTGGGAACTTAAATCCTCAGCATATAGTTGTTCTTTTTTAAAAAAAAAAAGATTATGCAAATAGCAGGCTATTTAATAACCACTTTGCAAAGCCAGAAGTACAGTGAAATTTAGTGAATATTATTCAACAATTACTGTTATTTGTATCCCTGGCAGATAAGGTATTTGAAGGGTTTATTGTGGCTGCTGATTCACATATCAATAGAATTGCCAAGTTACAATTTACAGTAACTTAGTAATGCAAAAACAGATCAAGTGAAGTCCCAGGTTGATTTTGAAAAACAGGTAGTTAGAAACAGCATCTTTTCCTCTCTTTTTTTTTTTTTGGTGAATAGAGCAGATGTGAACTGCAACTGATCATAAACATAAGATCCCCCATTGCACCTTTTTTGAGTACTGCTTCTTGCCCCGTAATCGCACTTAAATACATGTTAATGTTTTTCTTCAGCATAATGCTTTTCACAGTTCAAACACAAGTGGCTGGGGGGCCAAGGTTAAAAATCCAGAAGGATCAATTGCATTGAAAAGCAATGAGAATGTTAGGGAAAATGGAAAAAGCTTTGACTAGAACCTTACTATCAGGGTCACATGGGCATTTTCAAAGGATTATAACATAATAAGTATTATACAATTTAACTTATTTGTCTTTTGTCAGCCTAAATCTAATCTTGACAGATTTGGAGACTCAGCGTGTTTTGTTGTTGTCAGTCAGAGATGAACGCTTAGGGCACGGCTGTAATTCCAGAAGACAGTGCAATATCCTAGTGCTTCAAATGAGAGTAATGTCAAAGCAATCTGGAACTGAATCTGGAACCACATATTTTTATATTTTTTTCTCCCACTAAAGCCCCATGGATCTGCCAGCTAAAGTAAGAGCTGCGTGTAACTTGAACTCCTTTTAGATTTGTGTACAAAGGATGTTGTCGTAGTAGAGGTTGGAGCAACAGCACTGAGATGTTTCTTATCAATAATATGAGCTAGCCATAATTTAATCTTGAATGTGAATTTAATTGGGTTAGACAATAGAGAATAATACAATAAATCCTTTAATACTGCTTAATTTAAAAGTGTATATATTTTTCTAGACATCTATAAAATTTATTGCATTATAGAGTTTTTATATGAGATTTAAGTGGAGACAAGTTGGTTTGGTTTTCATCCAAAGTTGTAGCTGACTTGGACTAGGACTCAAAATATTCTGTTCCTCATTTCCTCCAATGAAAACATAGAAAGAAAGGTAGTTATCTTGCAAAAACTACAGCTGTATTGCTTCTAGTACGTGGGATTTAAACAGCCCCAACAGGCTTAGAAGTATTATTGCATGACCCTCACATACTTCCCAAAACCGTCAGAGAACAGACAACCTTTCCCAGAACTGCTGTACATCTGGATTTCCAAGACAGGTCCTTTTTTTTTCTGTCCAAAATTTTTGACATTTCTTCAGGATTTCAGGCAGAAGAGAGTTCCTGTTGTGGGCAGTTGGAGTAGTTCCTGTTGGGGTGAGCTTGCTGAGCTCTCTCTCTTGGTGGTGTGTTCCCCTTGGCTGATTTGAGATGGAGGAGGGCAAACAGATGAAGAATAGGAGATGAGGATGTGCTAGGGGGATGGTGTTGGCCTGAGGAAGAAGAGAGCTAGCAGCACAGTCATAGAAGTCTTAAAGATTAATCTTGCCCCAGCTTGCCTGCAGGTCAGGTACATGAGAGATTTTTGTTCAAGCAAACACTTCTGCAGCTCTGCTGGTCCTTTTTGAATTCACATCACTACAAAGGCAATAACAGTCCTCACCACCTTCATCTCCAAATGTAAACAGCAGTGCTAATTGAATTAATACAGTAGTTATTGGCTGATTAATAAATAACAGCAAGAAATGCATATACTTCAGGAAAATAAAGATAGATTTAATGAAACCTGAAACAATTAGGTTTAAAGTCTTATGATGCCAGGAAAGAGTAAATGGACTGTTTGTTTATATTTTTTTATTTCCTGCTCTGCTGTATAAAAATTGTTCACCCCTATAGTCAAATAAACTATCATCTCAGATTACTTCATCAGTTATACAGAGTTTGTTTCTCATCCTATTTTTTTTTTCTGAATGTTTGTTCTTATTAGATTCAGGGGCTGTTTTTCTTCTCCCCTGCTAAGAATCAGACATCTCTTTGCTTCCAGATATAGATGCTGAGTGCTCAGCTCCAAGATAAGTTATGATCTTTTTCATAATCCATATGCAATGAAACAATTCATCCCAATGCTTGAGACAATCCAGCTTACTCAAAGACTGAGCATAATCTTTCTTTGTGTGGTCTTCAGTATGGTTTTCTATTTCTTAGGAAATATATATATATATACACATAGGTAATGTATGCTGTATAAAATTTTGCAGACATTGGATTTCATCGTATTAAAAGCAAGAAAAGATACGTAAATGCTGATGGCCTCAGAAAAAGAAACAAAAATCTTGTAGCAATTTAACACATTCTTATTTCTCTAAAGAACCTGGAGAATTTCTGTCATATACAGTTCTTAGCAAGTCATCTTTGGGTTGGAAGCTTTTTGCTTTTTTAACGTATTTTCACACTGAATTGTCAATCACAGTTGAGAAAATGCATCCATTGTCTATTGGCAGATTCTTTTTTTTACTGAGAAAAATCAAAATTAACAGAGAGCCCTCTTTGCAAGCACCAATAGTGCACTGGGACATGGCAGCAGATAGCAGACTACATAGCAATGGGGATGCTTCGCTGGGAAATGTGCTCACAATAAAGGCTGCAGTTCACAGGCAATTAAGCAGGATGTAGTTACCGATTGCTCGGGAGCATTTATCTGTCAGGGCTTCCATTAGGAGTAAAATTCTCAAGAAATAGATTCAAACAGTGGGCTGGGACAGCTGAAGTCTCTCAAAATCCTATTCTGCTCTTAGATTTCTGCAAACTACTATTACTTTGAGAGCAGTAATTTGTGCCCCTTCCTCATTTCTGACTTGGGCATCTACCTGGTTTGTAGTGACAGGATGAGGGTAGATTTAGGTTAGACACTAGGAAAAAGTTCTTTAATATGAGGGTGGTTGAACATGGGAACAGATTGCCCAGAGAGGTGGTGGAGGCCCCATCTCTGGAGACATTCAAGGTCAGGCTTGATGGGGCTCTGAGCAACCTGACCTAGGTAGAAATATCCATGCTTATTGTAGGGGGGTTGGACTAGATGACCTTTGGAGGTCCCTTCCAACCCAGAACAATCTATGATTCTATGATTCTGTCCCGGGGAGGAGCATCCTTGGGGAGAGGGTGTGCAGGGGAAGGAGCAGGAACAGGCTTAGGGCCACAGACAGCTGGACTCCTGCTGGAAAACATAGAGATGTGCCCATGAAGGAGGAAAAATTCACTCAGATTCCCTTTGTCTGCATATCTTGAGGGACAGATAGAAAAGCGGAGCAGTCAATAATAATTCAGTCATTAGGCTGTTCATCTGGAGATGTGGAACCTCCCTGCTCGACTCACTGGGCTATGTGTGGTGGTTTTCTTCTCTTGTACACCTTTCTGTATTAAAAAGAAAAGGAGTTTGGAAACATTAACCTTGCTTCTGCTGTGGCACTAAAACTCCCAATAAAGCCAGAAGTTCGTCCATGAATCACAACAGGAGAGCTCTTTGCAGTCCAGTCCCACTGAAAAAGCATCACTGGAGCATTGTTTTATGGAGAGCATATGTTAATGTTGTAATTTATTGCTAATTGAGATGTAGATCATCCCTGGCTGAAATCAGTGTGTACTTTTGCTGCCTGAGGTCTGCAGGTTGTTGGTTTGGTTCTGTTAACTATAGTGACTTGAGCTATAATTAAATATTTTTAATTAGAATTGAGAAATTGCTTTTTCGTATTAAAACCTGCTTCAGGATTTCAGTAGAAGCAGAAACCATGTGAAATACTGGCTCAGCTAACCCAAAATGTAGCATTTTAAAATAAGACAAATCTGAATCTCAGTGTAAATCCAGCATATCTTATTATGTGCTAGCAAATATATAATGCTAAAATGCCCGTTTATTATTCATGTGTTGTGTCTCAGAGTGTGCTGTGCTATTTGTCTTGCAAGCATTTTCAGAAATTATTTGCCCAGATGGACCATTGTATGTGTTTTGTTTTGCTCATTGTGGGAAATTAGTCTTAATAAATCAAAATCACATATTGAGTCTCAGTAGTGACTTGAGCCAAGTGGGGGAGAGGGACGGGAGAGCTACTGGTTGAGTCTACAACTGAGCCAAAACATTTCACATATAGAAAAACAGTTTGAAAAGAAGAGGCTTATTTTAAAAAAAAAAGATAGAGAATGTGTCCTTTGGCTTGAGTGCCCTGTTCTAGTTGCAGTTGATTTGTGATACCCAAGCTGAGACTTGTTTTCACAGATGAACTGAAAAGTGTTTTGGATCCTCTGGTGTGATGGCCACAAGTGAGGAGAAGGTCAGGCCTTGGAGGGATCTGCTTTGTCCTGACTGGTGGATAGTGGTATGGGAGCAGACATGGGAATACAAGGGTTGTTGTATGGGAGCAAGACAAGGGCAGGAGCTCGAGGCATCTGGGGCATCTATGAAGAGCTGCAGCCTCCAGGGCTTGGGATTGCTGCCCAGGTGGTGGAGGCAGCAATGGGGATGCTTTTCCACCATTAATGGAAATACTGTGGTTTCTTGCCACTGCAGGAGAAATGCATCTCTCTAATAACTGTTGTATTGGTGGTGTAAGGTGCTAACCAAAAGAAGTTCTGTTGTTACTGTTCAGCAGCTGTCAGTGGTTGATACTCTTTTTGACCAGAAATGCCTTTTTGTGGGTGCTGGCAGAGGGAGGAAGCATGGACCTGACTGCTACGTTAGCCTATTTGGTGTGGTGTTCATTGATTTTAAAGATAGAAAGTCAGCAATTATCATTGAATTAATTGAGGTTGTCATATTGAAATTATAAATTCTCTTTCATGTAAATACTTATTTTGTTCTTTTAACTCATCATCTTTTTCTGATCACTCTATTAACTGTAAGTCATAGGCGTTGTTTTAAGTGATTAGGGTGTTTACTTTTGATCTCATTCCTGAGGTACAATAACGTGCTTGTTTTTGGAGCTGGTAAGCTTAGTATAATAGGAAAGAAAAGCAGAGATTTATGGGCTGATCACTGTTTTCTTTAAGGTAGAGGAAAGGTCTTCAAACAATTGATTGATCATTGGCCAAAAGAAAGAACAGGGTCATTTTCTTCTCTTTCTGCTCAGCTACTAAAGGGAGGAGACAGGTAGAAAAAGCAGTGTAAGAGAATAAAACTAAAGGCTACCTAAAGCCCAGGCTTAGTCTGTAAAGCTCAAGTGGATCTGTACTGCTGGTGACAAGTGGATTAATGCTACTAAAACAAACTGCCACTTCCCAGTTAAAGCAAACGACTTGTTTCCAGCAATAATTTAGGTTGCGTTGTAGCAGAAGTTGATGAATCAGACATCTGATCAGAGGAGCCCCAGATCAGGTGTCCCTCAGAGGTTTCTCTTACAAGATGCCTGATGTGGCTGCCCAGAGCCACTCTCAGATGCTTCCTGCACTACCCAGAGGCAGGGGAGCCAAGTCATTGATGACCCCTGCAGCCCTGACATTTAGGTTGCTTAAATGGTTCCTCCATGGACGCTTCATGTGAGATGGTCCATACTTGTCTGCCCAGGCAAGCAGTCTTCTAATAAGTCTTCTCACTGTCTCTGCAATGTGTAGAGGGGCTAAAACCTCTGAATTAGTTCAGTGCTGTTTGTATTCATGTGATCAGTCATGTACTTCTTGGAGGACAAAATAAAGAAGAGCTAAAGATAGGTGTGAGGTGAGGTTGGGCAAACTTCCTGGTGTCACTGTCTATTCTCTACAGGAGAAAATAGGGCCGTGAGCAGGCAGCAGAGGAATACCTGATCTGCACTCCTAGCAGGGTTTGTTCCCTTATGCTTTGCAATTTAGAAAGCAAGCCTGAATACTGGAGAGGGGCCTTTCACTTCTGCTTAGGTAAACATTCACAAGTCATTACTAAAGTAGGAAAGACTAAAGGAAAGGATCCTCATTTGGGGCAGAACCACTACTGTGAAATAGCATTATTCATCAATTTAAAGAAATTCTGTCTTATGATAGACCTATTTTCCTTGAAACCCTGTCTTCTGTTTCTTTGGTGTTATACATGATACATGTAAAGGGTCAGGTATATTACATCTCACACCCACCTGATCACACAAACATCCCAGAGCCATGCTGAGAGTAGTTCACCAAATCCAGAAGCTATCATAGAACGTCAGACTCATGTTTCCCTCATCTCATCGTGAGCTTTTCTGCCAAGTTGGAGTCAAAAAAGCAAGATGTTTGTAAGTGCATCAGCCTAATCAGTAAAATCACACAAATGCCAGTTTGGCACAATTATTGTTGTTACCACTCTTATTGAAAGCATAATGTGGTTCTTGAATGGCTACAGATACCCTTGACCTTGCTTTCAGTGTGTTCCCTAAAACCTCAAACATCTCCACTTTCTGAGTGCTGACCCTGATGGCTGGTCAGGCTGTAGAGGCCTTCCTGCCAGACTGTCCCCACCATGCCTTTCCAGGATGATACCTTCAGAGGTGACATATCACTACCATTCCTAAAGGCTTCCCTCACCCAGGAGGTAGAAATAATGATAGGGAAATACTGTTCATTTATGTCTTACCTGCGACCCAGACACAGGTGGATTGAGCGACCTTCCTTGGCCAAGCCAACATTGTATGCACGGCTTACATAGTCAAGGGATACGAAGGATTTTTTTCAAAGTGCATTAGCATAAGACTATTTTTAATGGCATATATTTTAATTCTGATTCTTCTATCATCTTCTACCAGCATAGAAGTTACCAGAGAGTCATGGCCAATTTGAGGTTGGAAAGGACAATGGAGATAATCCAGCTCAACCTTCTGTTGAAGACAGGACCTTAGATTAGGTTATCCTGGGCCCTGTAAAACCAAGTCTTACATAATTCCAGTGAGGGTGATTCCATCTCTTCTCTGGTGCCTCTCTGGTTTGTGTTTCTTTGCTTGCTTATATCTATGAAAGCAAATACGCTGCTCTTAAATGCTTCATTTCTTCCTGTTTATAAAGTTCTCAAGGTCCAGCCTGAATTCATAGACAATAGTTCTTGGGCACAGAATAGGCACTTTATACCTTTATACACTGAAATATGTTAAGTCTGTAAAGCAAGAGCAGTTATATAATGATGTGATATCAGGATACCTGGAAGTTCCTGCTTCCTATAGGAAAACATTCAAAGGAAACGACAACCAAAATAAACACCATATCTCTGTATCTTGCATGGAGCAGGTTCCTGTTGTGAGTCCAGCCTGCCTGGATTACCACCAGTGAGGCTGACATGAATAAATGGGGAACACTGGTTAAGCAGCAGCCTGCTCATTTACAGAGCGCAGAATTTGCATACACTTTACTAGCTGGAAGAAAATTTACTACTGAGCACATGCTGCCGAGTAAAGCCTCAGGTAGTGCAGTTGGGAGCCACTTGCACGTTACTGTTCTTTTGAATAGCAATGAGGTGCATTTAAGAGTCCATGTGCCACAGCTCCTGTGTGAGTGTGACCTGATCCTCAGCAGAGATGGGACTTTTCCTACCTTTAATTGTGATTTCACGGCTGCAGATGCCACTTAGAGATTTGATCTGTGTAGTCCTGAAAATGCCCAGGCCCTCAGTTTCTCTACCCCTGAACACCTCAGGCTTTGGCTAGCTGAAGTGTCTTGCATTGCAAATACGATTTATTTACTATGCACTGTTTAGTGACACCTACAATCTATCCTGCTTCCTGGCACCGTGTGCATTTTAAATGAGATAATACGTTTATTTCTCTTGCCGTTTTCATGCATCTGAAATGAGCCCGTGCCTCAGTGCAGTTAACGTGGGAGCGGATCTATTTGGGACTGAGTATTCCCAGTCCCAGATGTCATGGATGAACTTGTCGTTATGCAGAACAATCACCCAGGAGACCACTGATTCCCTTCAGAAATAGGTAGCCTTGGTATTGCCTTGATGCTAATAGCAAAGTGAAAAATGGGAAGCAGTGAATGAAGCGGTGCCACTTCACACGTAGAAATGACACACTCTCAACACTGTTTTCTCAAGCTTGCTTTTGAGCTGCACAAAGAGACCAGTCTTCACCTGGAGGAAAGTCATTCTGTGGAGAGTCTGCTGTCACATAAATCTCATGTAGATGTTTCCCCCCACCCCAAGGGTTTGAGAATTGCCAGTACTTAGCACTGCTCATGGCCACTGCAGAAGGCACCTGCCAGAACCCAGGTTCTCCACCTCTTACAGCAATTAAGAGATTATAAAAAGTAATTAATATAGAAATATCAAGGAGTATTCACAAAGGCTGACATTGGTCTAGTAAGGCAAATAAGAGGTAGCATGCATAGCCATGCTCAAGCCCAGAATCAATATTTGCAAGTGTCCTTAATTTTAAAGACCTAAATAATTCCATTGGCTATTCACACTGTGTATAATTATAATTGAGTGAAGGCCATGCTCAAAAATAAGAGATACAGGGCCTGGTGTAAACACTCTGAGGTTAAACCCTTTGCCTAACTGTTGGAGAACAAGACTCCATCTTCCAGGGTGAGTGTCGGGAGGACAGAGCCAGGCTCTTCTCAGTGACATCCAGTGATAGGACAAGGGGCAATGGGTACAAGCTGGAGCATGGGAGGTTTCGGGTAAACATAAGGAAAAACTTTTTCTTGGTGAGGGTGACAGACACTGGAACAGGCTGCCCAGAGAGGTTGTGGAGTCTCCTTCTCTGGAGACATTCAAAACCTGCCTGGACGTGTTCTTGTGTGGCTTGATCTAGGTGATCCTGTTCTAGCAGGGGGGTTAGAATAGATGATCTTTTGAGGTCCTTTCCAACCCCTAACATTCTGTGATTCCAAAGGGCAAGTCTAAATCTCATTATCGAGGCTTTTAGTCTGGATCACCCATCTCCATTGATGATAAAGAGAACCTAGAGAGAAGGTTCTTCTGGCAATCTGTGAGCCCACTACCATTTAACCCTTGGTTTTCTCTTTACCAGAAGCCTTCAGTCAGCATGGCACAAACACACAGGTCACTCAGCTGTTGTGTGTAGGTGCATGTAAAAAAGGTAGGAGCTTTCTTGGTGCCTTAGCTCCTGTGCAGGTGTGTCAGCATTCCAGGCCCATGGCAGTGTGCACACCATGTCACAGCCCCCAGAGAGATGGGGGAACAGGACTGAATTGTTTGGGAGCAACCACAATGTGTCCTCAGTCTTACACAGTTCAGTCACATCTGAAGATGAATTTATGCAGGCCTCTATGTGCTTTTAACATGTGCAACTGAAAAAAACCCAAACTGGTGTCCATGTTCTGTTGTTTCCAACAGTTGGAAAAGAAGGTTTCTAGCCCTAATTTATTAATAATTCCCATAGGGATGATGCTTTTTCTACGTGACGAGGACTTTTCCACAGTTACAAAAGTGTGTCTAATAACTAATTCAAACGGATTCAAGTGATAAGTCATTTGAACACAGCTTTTCATAGCCGGGAGCAAATGACTAGAACTTAGCCCACTGATGGGAAGCGTGCAGTGCTTTGAATGCTGCCATATGTCCCGATACGTATCAGCCTTGCAAACAGAATCAAAAAGTGCTCAGCGTCATCCCAGGGCTCTGCATCTTGTTTGCTCCTTTCAGTATCTGTAAGAGGAGCCTCTCACAGCAGAGTTTTTCCAAATGACATGTTCATGGGAGTGAACCAGCAGACAAACAATGTAATTATTGGGTAATAGAATGAAACATGACTTGTGCTCCGCTGTGGTAAAATGAGGCTGAACCGTATTTGATGTGGCGTTTGAAAGAAGAGAATCTAATAACATGAAATGGATTTCAGGAGGGTAAATGGAAAGTTTGAGATTTGTCTTTCTTAGGCCGTATAATTGGGGCTAGATGAAGCCATAAAGAGAGGGGAGAGGGCCACGGGGAGCTGCAGGCACTCAACCCCTTGAGGAAGTTGACCATTTATGCCAGTCACTCAAATAAAAGTTTAGTATTAAAGAGCTTTGTTGCATGAAGTTCTAGTCTCAAGGGTAATTTTGGGTCATGCAGCACGATACAGAAGTTTTAACTGAGGTAGGTAAAATGAATCACTTCAAGTATTAAAGTTCCATTTTGGACTTCATTTAGAATGTTTATGAACCATATGAAGCAATATTATACCTATTTATTATACAGATTATTTCAGTTATTGGTTAAAATACGTTTTTAGAATTTGTTTTTTCATCTAGCTTTGCTAATCATTTCCAAGGACTTGGTGGACTAAAAATTGCACACCAGTTGCCAGACAGCATTAAAATATTTTTTGTGTCAGTAATATGATATATTAACTAATAATCCAAACAAAATATAATAAATTGCTACTTAATTCTGAGACAGTCAAACAGAACTAAGTGTATTGGATTTATTTTGAAAATGTGAATAATTACTTTTTGAAATAAGAAGTTTCTGTTTAGCTCTTAAGGGTAATGGCAAAAGCCAGAAAGTCACGAGGGCATGTTCAGGAAATGGGATTAGCTGGTAATAAAGCATCTCGCTTCAGCAGCAAAGTAAAAGCACTTTACAATTTCAGAATTAACAAAAGTAAGAAAAGAAAAGTACTAAAGAGTACAAAGCAGGAATTATGACATGTAAAGCTCAAGAAGAAAAGCTAAAGGTGTGATGTAAAACCTGTGAGTGGTAGGGCCCAGGACAGTAAGAACATCTCTTATTTTGCATAATAAGTATCTGTTAGATAGCAAGTCATTAATAATGAGACAATCTCTGTGCAACATATCAATTCTAGGGAATTCTATTAAATTTTTTACTTTATTCTTTGAGGCAGCCAAAGCTGTCCTGTCTGTCTGTCCATCAGCTTGCTCCTCCAGCATCATCTGAAACAGATCAAATTCAGCCACGTTTCTACAGCCATTCTTATCCGTGCAGGAAGTTTCTTTCCTTGTCGATTCCTCCCGTGACAGAAGTTTTTGGACTACACCAGCATGTGAGCACATGAGGCAGCTTGGTTCCTGAGAAAAGATTCTTGGAAGAAACACCTGAGAGTGATGCCCCAAGCACAGGAACGGGGGCAAAGGATACAGAGAATCATGTTCTTAGGATTTGGCTGTACACAGTTTTAGCAGTAACTGTTGTTGCACTGGTTTGATTAAGCCAGCACAGTTTTTTCTGTGCAGATGGTTTTTATTTATCAGTTCAAGGAGGGGAGCTTGAATGAGTGTAATCTGGATTTAGCTGAGATAGTTCAATATGAACTGTCAAACTGGCGGTAAACTGGTGAGCAGGAGTTAAACTGTGCACAGTTGCTGCTGGGCTTGTAGCAATTGCAGAGAGATCATATGATGAAAATGCATTAGTTCCTTCTGGCTGGTGCACAGGGAGAAAAAGAACAAGAACATTCTGCTGGAGCCTCAAATCCCAGGAAATTCTGATCTGTGGAGAATAACCAAGGAGGTTCTTTGAATCCTAGGGAAGATTTTAGCCACCTTTTTCTGCGTGAAGTTGGGAAGTGGCCTGAAAAGAGCAAGTCTGGTCTGGTCTCTATTAACATTATTGCCTGGGTTCCAGAGAATGTCCACAGCATGATCTGGCTGTGGAGGTAAAAATGGCTGTGATTGACTGTAAAGGATGAGAGAAGGCACCAGAATAGTCAGTCTGATTTTTAGCTCTCTTCTACTCTCATTTTTTTCTCCTGTCCCTTTCTTCTTCCCATTCCACACTGTAAATCAAGCAGTTGATGTTGCCAGTGGTAAGTGGATGAGAGGCGAAGGAGGGAGCAGAAGCCCCGTGTGTGTGGAGCAGGCCATATGCTGGTGTGGGCGAGCATGTGGACCTGCTTCTCCACAGGAGGTTCAAGTGGGGTGCAAGTGCAGTCTGTGGAGGATGCAGTCTGGAGGTGTGCTACTTCCCTGCAAACCCCAGAATTCGGGTCAATCTCAGCATCACCCCCAAAGCTGTTTCTCAGCATCCCTCTGTTCCTGTGGTATCAGCCATTCACAGTGGTTGATAATACAAGTTTAGGTGAGCTGAAACCTCAGGGCCGGTCAGGGGGAAGAGCAGCAAAGGGCAGATTTAGCAAATTCACACTTAGTCCCTGGCTTCTGCTTTGGATTCAGATTAAACCCTTGACAATCACGGCTACAAGTACATGACAGTTATATTGCTGCAGTTAAATCAGTGAAATTCCTTCCACCATTTTGTAAGTCCTCTAAGGGAGGAGGGAGAGGCAATGTTGGTCTGGTTCCCGGAGGGAAAGATGGCATTGATTTCATAAAGAAGACAAAATCCTGAGAATTTAAACACAGCTGTATTTTCATTTTCCAGTCCAGGGCTAAACAGAAAATAGCAACATCAGCCCTGGAGACTTGGTACTGAGGAAGAATTGTGTTTGTCTTGTTCCTCCCAGTCCCTCAGTCTTTCATTTTAGGATGTTGTTCCTTAACGTGGCTTTGTACAAAGTTTTAGAAGTGACAGAGATCAGATAAAACATCTACAACAGCTTGAACAGGCTTCCATCCTGTCTGGACTTTGGTGGCTTTCAGAAAGCTGTCAGCTGTAATCTGCTGTGTTGGCATATATGTGTGTGCGTGTGTGTGCGCGCGCATATAATTTTGAGTATACAAGTTAAAGACAGCAGAATCAAAAGCTAGCTGATCAGTCAGATGCTGGAGTTGTCAGTAAGTGTAGTTGCCTGTGACTGTCATATTGATGTGATTTTGTCTTCCTCTGTCTCTGAAAGAAGACAAGTTGATGGCTATCCATGAAATACCTCTTTCTGACATCTGCTATGCTTAGTTCCCAACCAGAGGGTTCCCTCTGGGCAGCAGTGTCTCCTGTCATGGGTCCTCCAGGCCTGCTGCACTTCCATGTTTGGTACTTGATCCTTAGAAGGTATCTTATCCCTTCTACCCTGTCCTGTCCTCCTCTTCACATGTAGTTTGTAATAGCTTTTATTTCAAATTCTAGGCAAGACAAAGGTTTGTAAGCTCACTGAGTGTTTTGGCTGGATGTCACTCTTTGGAGAACCACTCTAATCTGAGGCTGCATCTGATGTTGTAGCTGCATCTGATGAAATTGTGCATGTTCATTTGATGTCAGGCTCCTGCTGAGCGTATTATTGTAGCTCTTGTCTAAGGCAGTGGACAAACCTGTTGAGGTTTTTGGATTAAAATATGACTTCCCGAAGTTAGTTTGCCAAGGTTATATGAACCTAGGTCTATGGGACGGGCTGTATTGTATGTGGCAGTGGCAAACAGAAGGTCTTGGCTCAAAGCCAGACTTTTGCACAAAGATTATCAGGGAGCAATTCCCTCATCCCGTCTTTCAAAGAAGCTGAGGGCTGAGTTTTTCTTTGTGAATAGTTTGAATTAATACACACACCACAAGTGCTCTGCACAGCCCAGTGTGAAGACCCAGCATAAGTGGCCTAATGGCATTTTAATAAAAGGTAGTGGTTATTTTTAGTCAGCAAGCAGGAGTTTATGTTGTTGTGTGCTCTCAGATGCCAAGTTTCTAAACATTTTTGTGACAAACTTTACCCTTGCAAAGGCCAAGCTGTACAAGGGTGCAGAGCTAAAAAGGATTTTATGTCCTTGAGATCTGGCTCTTTCAGGCCTCTTGGGAGTTTTCAGATACACTTGTTCTGGATTCTTTTAAATTAAAAAAAATGTAGAGGGCTACATGTTAGTTCCTTCAATTCTCTGTTGGCCTGCCCTGTTCAATGTTCACTCTGCAGTAAGATTGTACTATTTAAATTCTGGTTTATGCAGCATCCCTTGAGCTAGCTCCTCTCCAAAAATGAGAATTGTGTGGCTAATTTTGTGTGGTATCTTTAAAGAGGGGCATCTTGCAACTCATTATTTTCTTTGAGGATGAAGGTTCCCTCCTATTTCTCCTCAAATTGTAAGGTTCTATCTTTAGGCAAATGAATGGCTTTCCAGATAAGGGTTGGGTGGTCAGGTTGGTTTGGTTTTTTACCCTCTCACCATCAAAGAAAATGTGGAATTGCTGTTAGAAAATAATCATTTCCATGTATAGTTGCAAATTCTTTGTGTTCTTTTAATAACAATTGAAACAGCTAGAAAGAGGTGAAATAGTTGCAGCAGGAATAACAGGGAAAGTTCACTGGTCAAAATGCTGCTCCCTCAGCACGTTCATGTATGAGAAGCTCGAGTGTTTCTTCTAGAAACTAAGTCATAGGCCAGAGAAATCTTTTCAGCAAATGCCCAAACTGAAGCAAAGCTTCAGGGAACTTCCTTTTACTTTTTGTTCTATTTTATAAGCAGTCGATGAAGCCTGGGAACAGCACCAGTTGCAGTTTGTCTGCTCCATGGGACTGGTATTCAGGTTGGGGTGGGTCAGAAATTGCCTGCTCATCCATCAGTGAGTGAACACGTCAGTAAAGCTCAGGGCATCCCTCAGTAACTTTGGAACCTGTCAGTCATTTCAATCAGTGTCAAAAAAAAAATAAATTAGAAGTTTAAGGAGAAGAGGTGTTTGGAGAGTGAGATCCTGCAGGGTGGGCTGTGCTTTTATAGCCCAGAGAATCCACATCAAGGGGAAGGAGTGAGGAGGAGGACTCTGAGTGGCCCAGCTGCAAGAAAAGTTTCAGTCAGGTCTGATGCCTCTTTACATATGGGAGAAACCAGCTACAAAACACAAAGCCAAAGGTAATCAGGCTAAATTCTGCTTCCCACAGAACATCTTGTTCCATTCGTGCCCATGCATTCACTTTTGCTGTCCCTGTTATACTCAGCAGTTTGGTGAGTAAAAATGTAGATGAATTTTCCTATTTTCCACTTAGAGAGCAGTTAATTGTCAAAACTATAAGCAAGTGAACTCTATAAGCCTGTGTTTGCCCTTTCCAACCATTGCTTTCTGCTTCTAGGGGTCTGTAAATTGATCTGCAGCCCAAAACATGGAAAATTTGTGTTGATTATTGTATTTGCATAACCAACACAGTAATGAGTAAGAAGTGCTAAGACTTCCACTTCACTGGATGAAAGAAAAGGATCTCTATATTTTTCAGAGCAGAATTTGAGTTTCTCACATAGTATAGGGCATCCTAATATGTGATCTTGGACCACTAATGTGGTTAATGACTACTTACTGAAAGCCAATGTCATCTGAGAAAGGCCTTGCTGTGAGGAGAGCTGCAAATTCCCAGTGCTTCCAGAACATGGAAATTAACAGCTCAGGAGGAGCTCTTCTCTGGATGTCACCTTTAACTTTCTGTGCTGTACTGTGGATTGTTCATTTTACTGAGCACATCATTAAACCATAAATAATTATATTGTATAATCGAGGGGCGATGTCGCACACTTGACAGCTGTCAGTCACGTGTTGGGGGTTTTTGACTGAATGACTCTGAATTATTAATGTTTCAGATGCCACAGAGCCTGATTAATGCTTCGTATGCACGTGAGCTTTGCTAGAAAACTCTCAAAAAATAGCTACTGTCCTTCTCGTAGACCAACAGTGAGGCCATAATTAGCAATGACAAATTTTTGCACTACACACTGGAAATGTGCTTCATAAAGCTCATACCTGCAGTTCCCAACTTACAATAATACAAAGCTGAGGTGTTCAGACAGGAGAAGAACCAGCTGATGATACTACAGCTGTGAGCTTCTGCTCAAGAAACCGGTTATTGTAACTCCCCAGCTTCTGGGGCAGATTTGTGCTGTCCTGAATTGCCACAGTTTTGAAGCAGCCCGAGATGGAGAGAAGGTGAAGGTTTCTGAAGCAGCCTTCAAAGTCTAATCAAATATTCCTGAGTGTTTTGCCACTCAAAACATTGATTATTGTTATAAATTCATGGATAGCCATCCTCTTAAACACTGATTTAATGGCTTGATAGTAAAAACTCGTTCTTTCCAGGGGGTTTTCATTAAAGAGTTTTTCACTGTACGGAGGTGTTGGGGAACACTACTGCTGAAGTTGTCCAGACACAACTCTCTCATTTTGGTTCACTCACCCTCCAGCCCTCCTTGCAGGCTGGCTCCAAGTTAGCAAGGCAGTCTCTGCTGTTGGGCAAGGAAGCTCTGGGTGGGATTTTGTGGTTGGGCATATCCACCTCCTGAGCTGGGAAGCTGTGGTGGGCTCTGGGGAAACTCCGTTGCCATTTGGAATAAGTTAACGCTTGCTTTCTTGGGTCTCCTTAATACAGGAGTCTGTGGCAGCAGCCAGATGTTCCTGTAGTCAGTAAAGTAACTCACAGAAGTGTGCTTAGGGCTAAACTAGGAATAAGATCAAGGCATGAGAACAATTCTGGTTCCAGAAAACAGCTTGGAAAGTGCCTCCTTCTTAAATAAATAATATAAGATATCGAGATGTCCGTTGTAATCACAGTTTCACTGGGAGCTACATGTACATGACATGTTGCTTCATAATACAATATATTGAAAAATTCAGAATCCACAAAAGTCTCTCTCTGATTCTCTTGTACCATTTTACTGAACATGCCTCTGAGTATTAAAACAGAGGCTTAGGACATAGATACTAGAGCTCCAAACCAAATGGAGTTGGAGCTGCTTTGGTTTTAGAATTGCATTTCTTTAGAAAAGAGTCATTTTCAGTCACGCCAAAAGTCAGAGCCACGGATTTGATAAAAAGCAAGAAGGAAAATTTGAGCCTGCTGTAATTACATTTTGGGTGTTGGTGACATTTGACAAGTTTGCCTGTTGCAGATTAATGGCAAAGGTAAAGAGTCAGAGAAGAGGAGATGAAACAGGGATAGAAAACTGCCTCACAAAGGGAGGCAAAAGGTTAGCCATAAAAAAAAAAAGAAGAAAATAAAGAAACAAAAAACCTTTTCAAGTGGGGGAAAAAAAGCTCTGAGTTTTGATGAATGAACTGCCAAAGTTTCAGGAGTTCAGTTTGCAGAACATGCCCAGGTTGGGAATGCACAGAGGAACTCTCATTGTGCCTGAACCTCCAGCCCTCTGTTAGAAATCTTGTGAAAACAAGTTTCCTCATGATGTTCTGATACCTCTGTTTCTGGCAGTTGTCCAGCAGCAGGAAACACGAAGGGAGCAATGGTAACGTGTTATCTGTGCACATGTTTTAGTGCAAAGATACACTCAGTCCTTCCAAGTCTTGCAGTTTCCTTCACATTTTTGGGGATCATTTGGCATTTGCCAGTGGAACAGGGTCTTTTCAGGATGCGTTGGTATTGAAGCCTTATGATTAAACCTGTCTCACAGAATATATTCATTGTTCATCCTCGGAAAAGGAAATGCTTCAGAGAAATATATAGTTTTGTTAAAAAAGGGGGTTCCTTCCTTTTTTTTTTGATAGCTATTGTTTTATTAATCAAGCAATCGGTAGCTTTTGCACAGAGCATTAAGTGGTGGCTCCAGTTTCTGTGTGGGAATGGAAGGAGTCTGTGTGTGTAAAGGGCCTGGAGTCCCCGTCCCTGCCCCACAAAGAGGAGAAAAGTCACATCACAGGAATTGTGTTTTCCTCCAGCACTGTGTGGAGGGTGATAGGGGTGGCCTGGCTCGAGAATTGTTGTATCCGTCTTCCTTTAGTCCTTTCCTCAGGACAGGCAGATCTATCCTAAATCAAGATATATAAGGTACTGTACAGAAGATTCATAAACTAGTATAAAAAGGGAGGAAGAGGAAATATAAAGTCTCAGTTGAAGCTGGGTCACATGTTGAAGATTGTGCTGTCAGATGGTAAATGCAATTAAATGTAAATACAGCAGAGTCTCTCATTACAATTTTGCTAATCCAGACAGAAATAGTTGGTCTTTCTCAGTCCCTGAGAAAGGCTGGATAGGTTAATAGTGAGCCTGCTCATCACCACAACTTATGAATATTATTATTATTTCAAAATATTCTGTAGCAGCTTGCTGAGGCAGAGCTATAACGGCCCAGTTACTGGCAGTGTGATCAAAGTCTGGGGACTCAATATCCTGACTTTTTCTAAATGTCTATTTATTTAGTCATGAGCATCTTTCTCAGTATTCATCCTGAGGAAGGCAACCTCACAGGAGCTGGGGAAGTCAAGCGGAAGCGCAGGATGATTACATGGCAGAGTATTCAGAGTGGATATACAAGACAAATGAGAACTCACTTTTAATTTCCCTCTTGGAGACAGACTCCTGGTGTTCCCAAGGACAAGTCTCTCCTTCACATTATTTCCTGCTCTGTAACAGGCAGACAAAGAATGCCTTCCTTTGGTGTTACTAGGGCAAGTGATGGTGAAAGACCAGCTGCTACCACAGAAGGAGACCTGGAGACGCTCAGGTATCGAAGGTTGTCTGATGTTGCTGGTCAGAGCAGCAGCTGCTAGACCCGTGAGCAGGGCTGTGAACCGATCACAAGGCTCCTTCATGCCATAATTCAACATCTCTCCACCATGTTTGCATCAGACTGAAGTTGTACCTGCCTCAGTAAATTGATGGCATCCTCAGGTCCCCTGGGAGCAAGGAACACAAGAATGTGATGGAGGTGTAACTTCCTCGCTTCCTCTGGGATGCTGGGAACAAGACTTCTCACTGTTCATAGGCAGAATATTATAGCAACAGGGAAATAGAGGTTTTTAAGGCTGAAACCTGAGATACACTGAAAGTGAGGCCTGATTTCACAGGAGTTTGCTTTGCTCAGGTAAATGGGATTTTTTTCTAAAATGTATCTAGAGGCTCATCAAATACGTATCATTTCAGTTTAACTAAAAGCTTTGGAAAAAAAGGAAGTTGGACAAAAAGCTCTAAGCAAAAAAAGCCCAGAGTAAATAGAGAATTAAGGATCATCATTTTTCATGGTGATGATCATTAGATCATTTGTTGGAAATACGATTGAAGTAAAGGATAATATGCTCATTGGGAAGACAGCTGCCTTTATTTCTGGGTTAGAAAGCAATAGTGGACACTGTGATAGATGAGGAAGGCTGGACTGAGAAAATGAGAGGGCATCTGTTTCGTAGAAATCACCTTTTCTTTGCCAGAATTTCTGACCTCCTTGTAAAATCCTAAGCTACTTTCCTTGAAAACATACTTTGAAATACAGATTTTTTTAGAGAAAAAGGCCCTCTGAACATTAAGCCACCAGTTTGAGCTATTTAACCATCCCAGTTTCCTCATGACAGTGATGAGTTTGTCAGCAGATAAAGGCAGAAGAGACAGGGTTTTTATATGTGGTACAGATAGAATGTTGTACAATGGCTATTCTATGCACACAAAATACATTTAGCCCTAGAATATATATTTAAAAGGGCACACTGAGATTCTTGTGTGCTGTCTACTAGAAAAAACTTAAGCTGAAGGGCCTATATCAGCATGGATAATGTAAAGGATAGAGGGTGATAATTAATGCTTGTTGCAAGAAATTTGCTAAGCTGAAAAATTTAAGAAAAAACACCGTGCTCTCCTTTTTTGTTCTAGGCAGATAGGAAGTAGAAATAAATGAATGATATCTTTGAAATGCCATTTGAAGCTATTTATTTTGTACAATGTCTGTGTATCAGACAAAATCATCTAGTGGAATGTGGGAGTATATGTTGGCAAATAAATTTTGTTAGCAGCAGGAAGAAAGATCTCGTTCATTATCTAGACAAATATAAATGAAGCTTGATACTGTTAACGGAATTCATTAATTATTATACAGAACCTGTGCTTTACAGTGTACTTTTGATTTACGTTTTCTAAACTAGGTTTTTCTTAATGAGTTTTAGTAACAGGAATAGAATAGAATAGAATAGAATAGAATAGAATAGAATAGAATAGAATAGAATATTCCAGTTGGAAGGGATGTACAATGATCATCTAGTCCAACTGCCTGACCACTTCAGGGCTGACCAAGAGTTAAAGCATGTTATTAAGGGCATTATCCAAATGTCTCTTAAACACTGACAAGCTTGGGACATCAACCACCTCTTAGGGAGACCTGTTCCAGTGTTTGACCACCCTCCTGGTAAGGAAATGCTTCCCAATGTCCAGCCCAAACCTCTCCCGGTGCAGCTTTGAACCATTCCCACGCGTCCCATCACTGGATCCCAGGGAAAAGAGATCAGGACCTCCCTCTCCACATCCCTTCCTCAGGAAGCTGTGGAGCAATGAGGTTGCTGTAGAGCATAGTGCATTTATAGAATGTTTTGTATGTTCTGAGCACTTCAGCTCGATGAATAGGGCGATACCTACCACGGGTGGGTGAGATCAGCCCGTGGTAAGGTGTTCCTCCTTCCACAGAGCTACCTCAGCTGGCAGCTTCAGGACTGATCTGGCTTGTGGAGAAGGAGCAGGGCACATTCTCTCTGGAGCCCTCTCAGGGAGCTGGGTGACCTAATGGCTGAACTGAGATGCATCACTTGGACCAATTGACAGCTGCCCCAGGGTCAGAGGTTAACTCCAGCATACAGCCCTTTGCTTCATATACGTAACCTAGCAGAGAAACTGCTGCGCTCTCTTTCTTACTTCCTTTAATCAAGGCTGCTTTCACATGCATTGGTCGTGTCTGAGAAGCTCAGCTCAGTGAGGCTCAGCTCAGGGAAGCTCTACCTGCACCAGACAGATCCTGCTTCCCACAAGAGTCACCACTAAAGCTGGTGCTGATTGCAGTGGTGGAAAAGCAGAGCCTGGAATTTCATACCACTTTTAAATCCAACACACTGCAATTGGTAATCCAACATGTAGGATATTTTAGCTGGCAGATTAGATTGCAGTGTCCTGCAAACTGGGTAGTACATGGACATGCACTAATTTAACCTTCAACAGCAGAGCTCATTAACCCATGTTGGAGCCAAGATGTTATGGTTGTGATGTACCTACAGAAACAGATTTTATCTTCCTGTGCTATTTAGTGTTGTCACGCTTCTTGTTCACAGCAGAACCTGAATTACTTAAGGTTTGAATTAGACATAGCAGTAGTAGAAGCATGAACTTATCAATTGTATTTACATGCATCTCATCTTCGCAGGCTTCAGTTGTGATTGTGTTTCATTAGGTGCTCTAAAAACAGAGGCCAAGACAATTCTTGTTAGAAGGAAACACAAAGCAGAGTTGATCTGTGTGCTCTTGCTTGGGTGGTTCCTAATGGCTACGTCAGATACGTCTATCTAAGCTAATTGCATATCTCATTCATTAGAAAGAGAGAGAAACACAGTATCCTTAGAAACAGGCATTCTGCTTACTGGTTTTGTTGTCTCTGGGTCTGGTCAGATGGAAAGTGCTTCCCTACTTTCTTTTCATCAAAGCACTTAAAATAGTCTTAATTTTCATCAGTGGCTAGAGGTAGGATGTAGCATCTGCTTAACAGTTAAGGAGACGCTGAAGGGCTTAAATTCTAATTAATTGTCTGATCCAAATAGCCCTAAAATCCTACACTGATTTCAAAGGACATTTGATCCTAGATCTATTATCTACAAAAAACCCCCCATAATCCAGTTCTAATATGGTTGAAAGAGATTTGAGATGGAAAAGAATATTGTGTAAAGGGTTTTAAAAGTTTGAATAATGATCAATAAAATTAAGCATATTAACAGAGGTTAGCAGAGGGTCCCTCCATTACTTAAAAATTGTGATGCTAAACCCTGCCTACTCTTTAAAATTCGTAACAAGGCACAAATGTTTCAGAGGAGCAGGCAGGTTTTCCTGCCATCATTTAATATGGTTAGGGTTTATTATTAGTGCTTTCTAATGCATTCAGCACTTTCAACCTTTCAAGTTATCTGCAGATGACCCACAACAAAGTTTCTCTTCTGCCCAACTTACTGAGTGACTTACTGACTGCTTTGTAAAAAATTATAATCAGCAACTTTTTTTCTAAGAATCGTTTCATGTTCCAAATCAATCAGTCCCTGAAACAAGCTCTAATATCTCTCAGGCATGCTTTCTTATGTCAGTGAAGACCAGCTGCAGTTCGCGTGGCTTTGAACTCTCACTTTGATAAAAGTGCATTCAGCATTTATCATTCCTCCATCAGAGTCAAGTTACTTTTTAATTTAGATTTTTAGTATTGCTTAAATGTTAAGATCCATCTAAATAATGCCAATTATTCCATCTGTAAAACAGGACAGAAAATTTCCTTGGTTTTACCTCCTATTTACGTTACGAAGTTCATTTTGTTAATATTAGTAATAAATTTTGAACTTAGAGTTACTTAGATGTTTTCACTTGTAATCTCTTTGATGAGGCGATACAGGAATACTATTAAAGGCCAATTTTAGTCCTTTTTAGTTTCCATATGATCCCTTTATGGCTAGGGGAGAGGAAGAGAAATTCTAGGAGAGATTCAGAGCCCTCTCAGTTAGTTTCCTGCTTCAGCATCTCCTGCCCTACGTGTCTGTGTAGCACCCAAAGACTCCTAATCCTCACTGAGGCATTTAGAATTATTAAGTATTAACCCATCATAATGGTTTAGAAGCCATTACTAGTTGTGATATATTAAGACAAAGGGGAAAATAGTTTTTTTCTATGTGCCAATAAAGATGTATACAATGCATGTACAAAATAGAGGAGCAAAGCAGTGAGTGGACCACAAAGTGTATCAGAAAACATCATTGCTATCAATTTCTGTGCACTTTGATTCTAATCACTCTGATACAACAGATTGGCTTTAGAGGACACGAAGTCGTGCTCCATGTGAGCAGATTCTGTCCTCGGTTGGTCAGAAGGGGACACTTCTCTAACACAGCCAGATTAAATATATATATATATATATATAGTGTGATAATGCTGTCATGCTACACTTGAATAAATCAGTCTGAATACTTTTATAGATGTCAGTTGCCATGTAAGGGTGGAATATTTAGAAAGAACAGTTTTGAATTTTGATTTTGGCAGCCTGGAGCAGGATGTTGGTGCTTTATTTAGGTCACCAGTGAAGATATTATATTGGTTTTTGAGGGAGTCAAAATCTCAGGAAATATATTTAATTGTTTGTAACATGCACTGATAAAACCCATGCAGTTTGCCATTGCCTTATTCATGCACAGGGTTCCAACCACAACTACTAGGTTTTTTGCTTGCAGATTCTGGATTCAAATGTTGGTGAAGCATAACCAAAAATTCACCTACTAGGTTCTTCCAACTGGACACCCGTGCCCATCATCGAGCTTCCAGCTGCCAGTGCTACCAAAAGGGGAACGGGTGGGGAGGTGCATTGGCTGTGGGAAACCTGTACAAGACCTGCCCCATGCTGGGCTCAGACCTAGCTATTGATATTAATTCTTGAGATTCAGCAGCTCAAATAGGTGCAAACTTAAAAAAATTAATAATTTGGTTTGTGAGAAGAAACTTCCATAACTTTCTCAGATTGGAATTAGGAAGTGTTCACTTTGGAGGCTGGCTTAGGGCAGTGTATCAGAAACGCCCCCTCTCTTTTCCTTTCTCTGTCACAAGTCCAATGCTGAATTGTCAAGTAGCTTTTTTTATTTCCCTCCTAGGGCTGCACGCATTTAAAAAAATACTGAACACCAATTAATTTGTCTAATTTACATGAAAAAGTGCAGAAGATGTCTCTTTATTTATTTTTTCCATAATTAACTATATTCTGGAATTCATTAAAATTCTGCAGCCCTTCACATAATGGAGCCCTATTCACGACATAGGAGATAAGTGCTTAATTCCAAAAGGGGCAGACGGAGAAGGCAGAAAGGAAGTGGAGGAGGGCAAGATTAGCATTTTGTTATATCAGTTATGCATATTCATGAGGGAAGATGAAGCCCTGCCAATTCACGTTGGCTTGAAGTTTATTTAGTGGGGTATTCACAACACTTACCTCGCCAAATGGTTCGCGTGGGTTTTTCCTAGGTTTATTTGGGCAGGAACATGGTGACAGGCGTTGTACTGAACCTGACGGACGTGAGCCTGTGAGGAGCAGATGGAGGTTGTGTGTCAGGGCATGGTGAGCTCCGCAGGGCTGTGCTCTCCGTGTGGTACCACCAGCCAGATGAAACAGGGAGAGTGGGTTGGGAGTCTGTGACCTGCACACGGACCCCAGAGATTCCCTCAAAGTAGACTGTTGAATTATTAGCTACTTTTGAAGCTTCCTTCTTTATGTAGGGCAACAAGCTACTTTGGAAAGTAACCTGTGCAATTTTTTCACTATAATTTCATAGAATCATAGAGCTGTTTGTGTTGGAAGGGACCTCAAAGATCATCTAGTTCCAACCCCCCTGCCGTGGCAGGGACACCTCCCACTAGACCAGGTTGCTCAAAGCCACATCGAACCTCGTCTTGAACACCTCTAAGGATGGGGCGTCCACAACTTCTCTGGGCAACCTGTGCCAGTGTGTCACCACCCTCAGAGTGAAGAATTTCCTTCTAATTTCCAATCTAAGTCTTCCCTCTTCATATACCTATGGAGGGGACAGCTGGAATAAGGGGGAGATAAAATGAAGAGAGATAATGGGAGAGGGACAATGAAACCCAGAAAGCTTCAACCAGGTGCAAATGGCAAAGTATTTCTATCCCTCCAGCTGGTTTTGGTGCAGGGGACATCTCAAAATCTTGTGGGGGAGAGGGAGTTGTTTTTGACCAAGTCACACCGTTTACTTTGGCTGCTCCATTCATTTCCCCTCACATCTGTTTTATTTCATCTGTAGATCGGGAGGAGAGCCAGTGCTGCAGACACAACTTTGGAAGCCACTGATTTAATTGAGCTCTCTTTTAAAATTTTTTTTGCCCCTGTATCTAAGGTTCCTGAATGCCAAAACTTGAAGCAGTAGCATAAAAGAAGAAATTTGAAACAATTCTGCTTTTCCTTAAAGCTTAGAAGTTGAGGCTGTCACCCCAAAATAAATCATAAAGCTGCTTATTACTGTCTACCCCCCAACTTGTGCAGGCATGATCACATGTAGTGAGGAAAACACAGGTCTTTGTCACTAATAGAAAATACTGAGATTTAGAACATCCCTTGAGGCATCCAGGTTCAAAAGGATCAATAGATAACTAAGAATGAGCCTAATCTACAAAAGTTTATCGCTAGGTTGGTTTTATCCTTTTTGCATAATTTGTTTTTTTTTCCCTCACTTTTTTTTTTTTAAGATGGCCAAACCTTTGGGATGCAATTCCTAAATTGAAAATTTAGTGAGAATACAAATAGTGGTAGCATGGCCCTGGCCACAGGCTTTCTTGTTTAACTTGTGCTCACTCAGCTGGCTAATGAGTGGAGTTTCCTATAAGCGTGCTGAAAATCAAATTATACGGTCGGTTTTAGTTGGAAGCACTGAAAGTGCGAATGACAGAATTTTGTATTTCAGAAAATTAGGTTCAGTCTTACCACCATTGCCACGCTTGGACAAGTTACTTGCTCTCTGGCTCTCAGCTGAAAAATAGAGTTTCTTGTCTAATAAGTGCATCATGAGGAAAAAACAGTAATGGCTGTGAGGCACTGGGTGAAAAACCTACGAGGACAGACTGAGAGAGTTGGGGTTATTCAGTCTGGAGAAGAGAGGTCTCTGAGAGGACCTTATTTTGGCCTTCCAGTATCTTAAGCGAGCTACAAGAAAGCTGGAGAGGGACTTTTTAGGCTGTCTGGGAGGGGTAGGACTGGGGGGAATGGGTCAAAACTAGCGGTGGGGAGATTCAGATTAGACGTTAGGAAGAAGTTCTTCACCATAAGGATGGTGAGACACTGGCACAGGTTGCCCAGAGAGGTGGTGGAAGCCCCATCCCTGGAAATGTTTAAGGCCAGGCTGGGTGGGGCTCTGAGTAACCTGATCTAGTGGGAGGTGTCCCTGCCTATTTCAGGGGGGTTGGAACTAGATGATTTTTAAGGTCCCTTCCAACCCTGACAATTCTATGATTCCATGATTCTGCAGCAATGAAGCTGTGCTTAAGACAGGCTGTGATACCACTCATGTTTGGAGCACTTAAACTGCAGGACACTAAAGCTCAATTCCCCTCGCTTCAGGGCAGTTAGAATCATAGAATCATTTACGTTGGAAAAGACCTCTAGGATCATCAAGTCCAATCTTCATCCAACATCTCCCTGACCCCTAGACCATGTCTCAAAGCACCACATCTACTCATTTTTTGAATGCCTCCAGGGATGGGGACTCCACCACTTCCCCGGGCAGCCTGTTTTATTTCCTTTCCTTTAAGAGCAAATTTATTCTCTCCCTGTGTATACCCAGTTATTCCTCTTGGGAATAAGGGAGGATATGGGTAACATCCAAAGGCTTCCTCCTGCAGCTCCAGTGCCTTCCTTGGCCAGCACCTGCTGATAGAGAATACCCAAATGGTGTCCGCCTGCTCTCTGCACAACAGCTGGGAAAAGCAGAGTGACAAGGAGGTAAAGCCTTTGCTTTCTTTTACTCCTTAAACAACCCAAAAGTCATGACAGCTGAAGCCATGGAGCTGGAAGCCACAGCTAGTAGTAGGCGTAGATGCACTGAAGAAAAGCAATCCATCTTCAGATGACACCATGGCTTCCAGCGGTCGGAGCAAGTCTGTGTCAGATCATAGATCTAAACTTCCAGCATCTGCAATCTGTTTTGCTAAACCAAGGGCTAAATATTTGAAGCACTCAGAGCAGAAAGAGCAGATTGGTGGAAAGAGACAAGTAGTTGAAAACGTGTTCATCTGATCCTCAGTGAGAAGAGGCCATGGTGACCTAGGGAAGGAGGGGCTGCAGCAGGTAGAAGCAAGGAGGTAGCAGGAGTGAACCAGAAAGGCCCTTTCCCCAGAGTAGGTGGGGAGAGAGCAAACCCCAGGTCCTCAGGCTGGATGCAGGTCGTGTACCTTTCCCGGAGCACAGGGGAGCAGATTTATGCGCTTAGCTTGATCATGAAATATTAAACAGATATTGACTTGAATTGAGGAGTGCATCAAGATTTATTGAGCCAAAAGTTAAATACTGACCAAGGCAAAAACAAGCTCTTACCTGCTACAAGGGACCATTTGACCACTGTAATATTTGGTATGTGTATTGCTGCTTCCATTTTGTGTCTTTTCACAGCTAAGTGTCCTAAGAACACTTTAAGGGCCAAGGTTATATAAAAATGTATATGTAACTATATATATCTCTCTCTCTCTCAAAATAAAAGCTTGTAAAGAAAAATAGTATTAGGGGCTAGGACGAACGTTGCAGTTGGAAGAAGTAATACAGCAATTGGTAGTGCACAAAAAAAAAATCACAAATGTGAAAATAGTAGTGGGCACAGAAAGAGACCCTTAAAACCATCTCTCCTACACTGGAGAATCTCCAAGAAGCTTCTATGTGGGACAGAGCAGTGCTCAGCCTAGATTTCAAGATCTCAGCTGATAGATCCTTTGGGGTACTCTGCTCCCCCAACATAAATCACTGTAGCGGCCATGGAGTGTGATGTGTGGAGGAATCTGGGGAGCATAAGGAAGAAGCTGGGATTTTGGGAATGCGTGGTCAATCCCTGCTAGTTGTGCTGGATTGTGACAGAACTTTAACAGCAGCAAGATCTCTCATACATTGTACAGATGTGGAGCTTATCCATCTAGTAAATTAGAACAGCAGTTCGTTATGAAGGGAATGATTACACGTGTTTCTGTTTAGTTTTCATTCCATTGCCAGCTTGGGTAATTGTATGTTCCTGAAAACATATCTTAAAACACTCCTTGAAAGGACAGGAATGATTTTTACTTGTGTTGGCTTTTCCAGGGATTTATTGTTGCTGATAAGGCTGAGATACTCCAAAGTTCCACATAAGCAGCTCATTTGCAGCTTATATATGAACAATTCTGAAATATTACATATTTACTTTTAGAGAAAGACAGCTCTTCCTGAGGTCCTCTGTCATGACACAGCTCTCCCTGTCCTAGATGCTGAATTCAAGGGTCCTTGTTCTGTCAGATTTGCTTAACATCCTGAGGATTTGTAATATACTTATTCTCAATCTGTTGTTTGCTATAGGGCAGTTTCATTTAAGTATTTTCTTTAGGTCATTGTCTTGGTGGCATCTTTACCTGCTATAATTAATGTGTATTATTTTTAGAAAAATGCCACATTTACAGTGTTCTAACATAGATACTGGGGGGAACGTTATTTAACAAAATGTTGTGGCCATGGATCAGCATTTATAATCTTGGCTGCTTAGTATGCATTAAGGTCACACGCCAGCATTTCATTGATTTTAAACACTCTTAGAACATGCCCAAAAAATGTAAGATAACTTTTGGGCTGATAAATGTGGTTTAGATTAGCGACGACAAATTACTTCCCATTTAGCTCACGCTACAAATGTGAATTTTCAGTACCTTTTACAGCAAAGCCATTCAATATTGCTATGGTAAGAGGGTGTCAGCATTTCCCTCCCAGCCTCCTTCACTGAGCCGCTTAGAATTCAACTGGAAAATCTCATTCAAAGCAGAAATTAAATGGACCAGGTGTTAACACAATTTGAGGGGGTTACTCCTCATCAGCTGTTCCATTTCAGCAGAGAAGCTTTTCACATGAAGTACAACTTCTGCAGATATTGATAAAAACAACAGCTTCTTCTCTTGAGCCTTCAAAAGCCAGTACAGGGGCCTCCTGGAGTCCTCAAGTTCTGGTGCTCACCTCACAGTGTGTTGGCACTGATCTTACCCCTCGGGTGTGTTTCTTTCCAATGTCAAGCACAGTTTGGATGAGCTTTTTGTGGCAACATTGTGGTTACTCAATTCTGAGTCAGTGATGAAGAGAGCAAAAAGCCTTTGCTTCAGATGCTTTCCCCAACTACTTGATCCCGTTTTCTCCCCCTACTCTGACATACTCTGCTCTCCTGTCTACAAGAGAGATCATCAGTGTACTTGTGGTTTGAGGTTGTGGCTCCTCTTCTTCTTCGCTCTGAGGGTGGTGAGACACTGGCACAGGGCAACTTGTGGATGCTCCATCCCTGGAGGTGTTCAAGGCCAGGTTGGATGGGGCCTTGAGCAACCTATTCTAAGTAAGCAGGGAATCTGGGACTAGATGATCTTTGAGGTCCCTTCTAACCCAAGCCATTCTATGATTCTCCTGGGCAGAAGAGGGCCAAAGGGTGTCAGCTGCACAATACAGGCAGATTCAGAAAGGACTTGCTGCTCCTAACCCTGCCAGTGCCCTGTAGATGTGTTGGGTTTCTCTAGGACACATCCCAAGGGAGAGGCAGTTTATACATCACTGGGATTCAGGACTGTGCTTTACATTTGCAAGTCCAGAAGCATCTACTTGTCTTGAAAGACCTCAGAAAAAGTATTGCTCTAGTCCTTTTGTGTCTTTTCTCATCCTGCCCTCACCCTCGTGCTTCCAGTGATACGTGTTCCTAGGTGCTTTGCTGCCCTAACAAGTGAGTCTGTAACATCATTTTATATGCTCTCTAGGGCAGGAAACCTCATTTCCTTTATTTTTTCCAGCTTTGTGCATATTTGTGGCTAAGCAGCTAATGATTCATAAAGATGAGCCACTTTGCTTCTCGTTTTGATAATGAAAATAACCAAATAAACTATATTTTATGTTGAAAGAAAGAGAATTCCTCTCCCCTGCCATCCCTTTATCTCAGGTGTGCTCAGTAATTGCAACTGGGAAGAATTTGCCCTAGGAAGTTTTCCCATAAATCTAATTAAAAGAGGCTTGTATCTTTTTTTTTGAAGCAGTAATTCAACAATGCATACAGTATAAGCACCATATGTCAGGCAGCATGAATCCTCTGAATGGCCTGGAAGTTCAAGATGGAAAAGAAAGCTGAGCAGCAGAAATGAAACCCCCTTAATGTCTCTTGGAAAAGGCATCATCTAACAGGCCAGTGTAGTAAGTGGACAGTTTGCATGATAATTGCAAATGGGTGTAGTAAGCTTTGGGACTTAGAAATGCTCCTCTCAGCACCATTGATCCCAACTAACAGCGCTGGTTCTCAGCACAATTAAGTCATAAACTTGAACTACTCTGCATGTTTGAACCTTCGGCTTTTCCCTGGCTGATAACACAGGCACGCAGAGCAGCTGAGTATTGGAAAACTCAGAATCACTTATCCCATTACCTCTGCTGGACCATGAAGTCCTTTCCAAGGAGGTATTTTCCACCAGGAGAAGGAAGAAAGCTTTCAGTCTTGCTTTAATACCATATTTTGCACTTAGTATTGAAGTCTGACGAATGAGTGCTGATTTAGAATTCTTTTCCTCTTCCTGCTACAGCTTGCTCTATAAATCAGATGGATAGGAGCAGAAATGGGATAAAACGAAACAGGACTCAGGGGTCATGTAATGATACACAGTGGGGAAAAAGTGTCACCAAATCGGTGCTCATTCTTAATGTTTAGTTACATTCTAATGGAGTCTAGTGGAAATTTTAAAAATCATATTAATATTCATCTGGCAGCTGTGAAATATGGGTCTTTAACTATGTAATAGTTAAAATTTTACTGGCAAAATACAATCGGTGTAAAACTTCCTGAGTAGCTAAAGTTTTCCAGCAGTTTAAGTAACGTCATACTGTAATCAAGAGGATGCTGAATGCTCTTAAATGAAGAGTATGCTGGTTTTGCCTAAGAAATTATTTAGTAGCCCAGAGGCTTAGAGTTAACTTCAAAACAGTAGATGTTTTCAGGCCCAAATTTCAGACTCTGTCATAGAGGAGTCCTCTGGGACATATAGAATGAAAAGAAGAGGTATATTGCTGTATATAGAGATTGTCCTAAACAAAACATCAAATTCAGCAAGATGTTGAATGGATGTCTTTGCTGTGAAAAGATTGACTTTAAGAGCTCTGAAAAAATTAACACTCTGTATTAAATGATTCCCTGGGATTTATTTTTTTTAAGGAGTACTCTAACAATTTTTATCCTATGAGGAACTCCGCAGGTTTGTAGGTGTGTAGAGATAGGTCCTCCCAGTGAAACCAGCATGGCCATACTCATACCAGAAAAGAAGGAGTTGTGCTGAGTCTCGCTTCCATCTTAAACCTTAGAAAGAATGAAGCCCCCATTTTTATGTCAGAGTGAGTCAAATGGAGAGGCAACCAAATCAGACTTGTTCTGGGCTCCCCACGAGCAGCTGATGGGATGTTTTGCTCTTTACCTGCCTCACTGAGAGACATCCCAACAACCTTTTCCAGAACAGGGTTGGCAGCAGGTGATACTGCTGAAAAAGCACCACCTTACTATTCAAATTACTGTGTATTAATTCAGATGTAAGGGAGAAAATCAACTGGGTACATTTGCAGAGGGTTAAAATTGCAAAGGCATGTGCAGAAGAAGCAGGGGTGAGAAATTTAACATATTTGCCTCATAACCTTGCACGCAGCAAATCTCCCTCCAGCTCTGGAATCTAGTACTTTGTTTTTGTTGGATCCAGGCACTGGTTTCCTGAAGCTACTTCAAGTAACTACTGCTCTGTGTAAGCAAGGACATCAGGATTGGTTCCTAAAAATAAAATCTGATGAGGTTGGATAGAGTAATTAATAAGGGAAGAGGAAAGCAACAAGAAACTAAAAGAAACCCAATGTACTAACATATAAAACATCTTAAATCTTCTCAATTGGTTGAGAACTCTTCCATGGTAATTGGCAAAACTATATACAATAAATTATTTGTGTGCTTTCTCTCCCACCCTCTCTCTGTCATTCATCAAATTGCCTGTTCAGGCTTCAAATAAATAATCATAATAAAAAAGCTAAGGCAGATCCTTAAAAACTGAATGAGCCTTTCAGACTCACAAAAGCTTGAAGTGCTGGAATTTTTTCCCCTGAAAGGGCTAAACACTAAGATCGTGAACAAATCATTTTGTCCAACTCGTGTGAGCTTCAAACACCCAGCTGCACTCATCCAGGGAAGTGACATATCTTCAAAGAGCACAGCCAGGCTGAGTGATGGAAATCAGCCTGCCAGCCTGCACAGATTTCCATGAGTGCTTACACTATCAGCCAGGCATTTCCTCTATTCCCGTGGCTTTTTTTCATGTGGACTATCAAGGGTTACAAATGGGCAGGTTTTGTTGCCTTTCCTCCCAGCTCCCAACCGTGGGCTCTGTAAGCAGGACTCGGCACATCCAAGGTGCTCTCCTGGTCTCCCAGTGTGTGCTAACACCCCTTGGTGGGAGTTCTTTGCAGGAGCAAATATGAAGCAGTGATGCTTAAAGATTGTAAAGAGCTGTGTAGGAGCTACCCCCAGTGTGTTTGGAGTGTTGATAGCCAAGTGTTGGAGTGTCTCCACTGTGTTGGCTGTGGGTGCTCAGCATTGTGCTCCAAGCAGCCAGACCCAGCATGGGTACAGCCAGCTGGTCCTCTATCAGCCCACCTGGAACTCTGCACTGCTGTGCCTGCGTGAGAGGAAGCTCCAACTGTTGGGCCAAACCTTCCCTCTCAAACTAGTGTCCATGTGAAGACTTAAGAGGTGCACCACTACAGTTTGATGGGCACAGGTGCACATTTTTGTGTGTATGTTTCTCAGAGACATATTATTCAAAAAACATTGGAGGTGTTGGAATCCAACCTGCAGTTCCCTCACGATCTTCATCTCTACCCAGCATGTCTAGTCCATTCTGGTCTTAGCGTAGGAAGGACTCCCTCAGGCAAACCTGTTCACTAGGAGAGTAGTAAGCTAATGAAGGGAAGAGACACTCCAGCCACAGCCTCCTGAAGCCCTACTGTTGTGCTTCTGGAGCCTCACAGAGTTCTCTAGCCCCAAGCCAGAGCCTCATGAAGCTCTCTTACACCTCCCAGTCTGTCCTCGGTCCCACAACACTCACCACCACACTACAATTTACCTTCTGCTGGTAGCCACAAGGATTGAACAAAGTCCTTTCCTGTTGTCATTGGGATGATGAACCACACTTTGCCTCTAGTGCCAAGGAGCAGCTTCAGATTTGCACTGCTGTCAGGTATGGGATGATGGGCAGGGTGAGCTCCTAGTCTCAAGCTGTATGGCTTTTTTTATGGCATGCTAATCATTTTGATCCTGAGTCACCTTTCCGGCAGGTCACTCTGGCTCTGAGGACTTGTAGAACATGATCATACACTTTGCAATTCATGCAGGAAAGATGGGATATTTCAAGTATGAATCAGGAGGTGACAATTCTCTTTTGGAAGGTTGGATTGTGTGGTGCTGTGCTTTGTCAGTAGCTTCTAGTTTGGAAAGCTTGATGCATTTATTATTTTATGAAGTGCAGATGCCATTTATCTGCTTTTTGTGCTTGACACCTTCAAAATTCAAAATATTTTTCTTGTTCTCTACTTGAGACCGAACTCTAGGCTTGCAAAGGCAGCTTTCCACTGCTGGACAGCAATGTGGGGGCTGTGTCAAGGAGGTATTTTGCTGGTGCACGTGTGTAATTCTGCAATTCCTTAATCCAGCCCTTCCTCCTGAAGCAGCACGGAGGGTGGAGAGGACCTTGTAAAGCTTGATGTGAGCAGGAACAGAATGCAAGGGCCTGGGCTGCAGCCATGAAGGTGGACTGAGGCATAGCCAAGGTTAGCTAGCATGGTCCTGGCTTTCTGGGAAGGAAGAAGAGAGGAGAAAACATTTCAGAACATGGGGGAGAGGTCCAGTGAATTTCTCTGAATTATCTGATGTGGTAGTTCTAAGACAGAGGGAAGCAAATCCTCATCTCTTTAGCAGAGACACTCTCTTGACCTGCTCAAACCCAAGCATACTGCTGCTGTCAGAAGCTGGGGAGAAGCAGGAGTGTCAAGCAGCAGTGCAGAACAAGGGAAAGGATTGATGCTACCAGCTCCTCTATCGCACATGCAAAGATTAATGCTGTAATAAGAAAGCAAATGCTTGTGTAGGTAATTCAGTGAGCATTAATGTATCTTTTGCCTTGTGTTATTGTCCCCTGGGAGCATTTCTTCCTTAGTGTTTGCTTTTTTGTCTTCTGATTAACTCTCTTACCTGTCCGTACTGCACAACTAGGGCACATCTTTAGACAAATATACACAGAATGTTTCAGAATCGCTTAAGAGCTTGACTAAATCCTCCAAAAGCTATGCACAGCCAGTGAAATAATGTGCTTAATTGCACAAATAAATAGAGTAGAAGTTTGGCTTAAAGATTAAGAATGCAAATGATAGGAAATAGTAGATGTGTCTGTCTCTTTCTTTTTAATGGGTTCTTGCTTCCCCCCCAGCTGTCTATACATATTTGCTGTAGCATTGCACAGTTTCCAAGTTTATGTAATCCAGTTTATTCCAGTTTATCAGGACTTGAATAGAATGACAGTGAGATTTATTACCAGATTTTATTGGTTGAGCCTGCATTTCTCAGTTGCTTCCTGAGAATATATTGCCCACAGTTGTAACCATAAGAACATCTTCAGTCAACTAAACTGGCCTGGCATATCATCAGGGAGGTTGGCCTTTGGTAAAGATAGGTGTCCTGCTTGAGGGTAGGAGTCTTTCTTAAGGATAAAAGCTTCCATTTTAGAGAAAATACTAACAGAAAATTGGGGACAGAAGCCTGATTACAGTATCTGCAGAGCCGTGTCCACTTGATGATAGTCAAGCTTTGTGGAACAGTTTGCTGTGAAGCATTAAATGATATATCACTGTAGTGTTAACCAGCCTGACATTCCTGGCTGGTTAAAGGTTTAGAAAAATCATGTCAAGAGTTTTGATCCATAGTGGAAATGTGTTGCCCAAATGTCAAATCTTAACAAGATCTTGAGAAGGAAGTTACAATTCCAGTGTACGTAGGCAGTAAGTTGTGCTCCTTTACCTTTGTATAAATACATCATTTTGCTCAGGGAATGATCTTTTTCACATGCATGCCACTGTCTGTGGTATTAATTTATTCAAGAGAAGTTGGAACTAAGAAGGAAACCATGTCTGAATGTGTTGCTAGAAGACAGCAGTTGCCTTTGATGGAAAGAACTGAGTTAAACATAATGTGCAAAACTGTGAGAAACAAATCTGACATCTCAGTAGAGGAGTGGATGGTTTCCATTAAGCTGGCTAAATCGGTCTTTCTCAGACTACCCAGTATAACCTCATACACTCTTGATTTTAACAGACTTTATTATACTCCAACTTAACTACATAAATATAAAGCTAAAATATCTAAAATATTTAACAGATGTGGAATGGTAGAGAGACACCTCTCCAGCATACAGTATGGGATTGGTCCACAATTAATAGTGATCATGGACTATTAAATATTAAACTCAATTCTGGAGGTAGGTCATTATTCCTCACCTTACACTGGCTGTTCTGGCACTTAAACGAGAAATTAAAAAACCCCTTGACTAATATGATCTTAGAAAATGAGTAGCCTGAGAGCAGTTTGGTTCTGATCTTGCAAGCTGCACCAGCTTCCAAAGAATTAAGTGAGATCAAATCGTGCTCCAAATATCAGGTACAGCTCAATTTAGAAGACACTATACAAAGGGAGTTGTAGTACAAAAAAGTTAAGAAAGGCAAGAACTTTAGATCAGCACCCCAAGTGCTTCCATTCTGCCAGGGCTGAATAAAGTGACTTACAGGAGATGTGATGAGCAGAGTGCAGTGATGGAAGCTTTGCACACAGGAGGGTGGGCAGAATAAACTTACCTGTGTGAGGTCAGGTAAAGGGGGAAGAAATAACTCCAGAGTAGTATGAGAGGGGAATGGAGATGTGAGCATGACAGAGATGGGACAAAGAAATGGGATGAATGTCTCAGGAGAAGCCCCAGTGTTAATATCCAGGATGTATATTGCTAAGTAGAAGGATGTGGGAGAAGTGTAACAGGGAAAAGGGAGATTTCACAAAAAAAGCAGCAAAATATGGTTGCTTCTGTGGTTCAGTCAGTTGCCCCTTCCTTACAAGCAATAAGGCAAGTAAACAGTGAGTTGTTCTGCTCTGCACTGGCCATGCATTTTAAGTATTAGATTACTGTGGAGGTAAAATAAGTATGATTGATTATGACTACAAAATATCACATTTATGAAAGTTTTCTGCTCCAAAGGTAGTTCCACCCATATTGTGAGATAAATTCCTATTTTTGATAGACTACTAAGAAGAATCAGAATAATCAATTATTGCTGCATATTCTACTGTATCAAGACCTTTTAGAGAAATCTTAAAGATGGGAACTTTTGAAAGAGGCTACTAATGTAAAACATCCACTGTAGATCCGAAGAAAGAATATATGAAACATATGGATGTACACCATAAGAACACACTTTACTTGGTGGTAATAAAGTGCCTTAATCTAGAAAGTATTAGACTGTAGGATCTGTTGAAAGAAAACTCCTGGACTCCTGGCTAATGAACAGAAGAGAGATAAAACATTATAGTAAAATAATAAACCACCACCTTAGGATGTTTAACGACCGTTGTCATAACCGCTTTCATTCTTTTGTTAGTATGCACTCTTTCCCATTTTTAAACATTTAAATATCCATGGCCCTAGCATCTGACACAAGACAAAACATTTCTTCATTACAAGACAAAGAATAGCTCATCAGCAAAACACACAGCACGCTGAACACCTTCACAAATAGATCTGAGAGACGCAACAGATTGCGGCAATTAAAAGAGTCTCTCAAGCACTTCAAAACAGAGATACCTCAGCTGTGTGCTTCATATTAATCCAAGCCTCCTTGAAGATAAAATTTGACAAGAAGGTCCTTCGTTATGCTTCCATATTGTCATATCTTTTAACAAAAACCATTTGAAGCGAATGAGAATTAGGATATCATCTATTTGAATATTTGCCATAAGATTGGTGATATGCGTAGTCATGATATAACTTACCTGCAATAAAACGTGTCAAGTGAAAGGAGGAAGAGGAAGCCCAGTTTGTAACATGGGCACAATTAAGCACCATTCCACTTATTGAAATTGCTCGTATTAGTGTGATGTCTACCCACACCGTAGTGGGGAAGTGGTGAGATCAAACTTAAAAAGAAAAACCCAGCATAGAAAAAACTAAAAAAACCCGTCTACCATCTGTATGGTAATGAAAGAACAAAAGTGAGGGGGAAGCCCTTTAAATTATTATGATTAATCATGTTTATTACATAAGGGACCAACAAAGAATACCCCTGTAGTGGGTCTGTCTGAGCTGATTTTCCCCATACAGCCTTCATGCTGCAGTACTGGAAGCCAGAAGGTGTTGATAACACACAGCCTTGTTTTGACGGGGTGTGTGTGTGGGGGGGCAAGATTTGGGAGGGGATACAACCCGGACAGCCGACCCGAGCTGACCAATAGGATATTCCATACCATATGACGTCAGCTCAACTATAAAGGGAGGAGGACGGGGGGATTCTGGGAAGACGTTTGTCCTCCGAGCAACCGCTCCGCGTTCTGGAGCCGCTTCCCGGGACAGGCCCGACACCGCCTGCGGATGGGCAGTAGAGAGTAACGGCTTTGCTGCTTTTGCTTCGCGCGCGCGCGACCTTGCTTTCTCTGCTGTTTATTAAACTGCTTCCTATCATAACCCACGGGTTTTCCTTTTCCATCTTACTCTCTCCCCGCTTGCCTTGCTGACGGAGGTTTTGGTGGGGGGCGAGGGGAGTGATAGAGGGACTAGGGGTGGGCACCGGGCACCCAGCCAAGGTAAACCCACCACAACCCCTCTGTCATGGTAGTAAATCCAAAAGAGTTGGCATCCCTGCAGAGCTCACAGTCCCACCCAGGCCCAGGGAAAGCTCTGAGGAAGGTGACATCAAGCACAGCAGAGAGCTTTATGGTGGAGGTAGATCATGACATGATTTCCACAGTGGCTTTTTGCCTACTTTCTGAAATAAATAGGCTTGCAGGCTCATTCTCTTTGTGTGCCTGTGTGTGTGGTGGTGACTGTGTCTCTGTGTGTACCCCTGGAACAACATGGGAAGGGCATGATCTAGTGAGGGAAAAATTTTTGAGAGCCAACCTTCACTGAAATCAGTGAGCAGACTTTGGTTTGGTAGTCAGTCAGTCACAACATCAGAGTAATCTGAATAACAGGACAAGGGGTAATAGTTTTAAGCTGAAAAAGGGTAGATTTAGGTTAGACATTAGGAAAAAGTTCTTTAATATGAGAGCGGTTGATCACGGGAAGAGGTTGCCCAGATAAGTGATGGAGGCCCCATCCCTGGAAACATTCAAGGTCAGGCTTGATGGGGCTCTGAGCAACCTGACCTAGCTAGAGATGTCCCTGCTTATTGTAGGGGGGTTGGACTAGATGACCTTTGGAGGTCCCTTCCAACCCAGAACATTCTATGATTCTATAAATAGCAACAATCTGCCCCATAACTTAGACATTAGCAAGAGAAAAGAGAGAGGAAAGATCAGTGCAGTTGGGCCTCTCCAGCTGCCTTAGATGTCCCACTGGGTATGTGCCCCTGTGGTTGTAATCACAGAGCATCGCTGCCTACTTGGCAGTGAGCAGCATGGCCTTGCCTTTGAAGTTAAACCAAAGATAGATTCCTGCTTGTTCATGCATAATTAGTATCAGATGACCTAATACACAGTGGGAGTTCTTGCTATACTTCATGTTATGTTTCAGCAGCTAAATTTAGCTGTATTACCTCAAATACTTAAAAGACCTGGACCAAACAACTCCTTCAGGTATAGTAGTAATGCTGGTGGTTCTTAGGGACTCCAGTTGGGTTCCAGTCAGTGCTGGTGTGTGTGGCTGCTGCCTGAGTGGCCATACCCAGGACCCAGCACAGCCATGCCTGAGCTCTTGGGAAGGAGAGGAAGCCATGATGCAGCTAGAAGTGTAATTTCTTCATGGTCTCCTTATGCCATCTCTACTTTGGATTTCATGATTCATGGTTAGGAGAAAGCCCAAGGCAGAATCAAAGATCTGAAAGGTGATTGCTCATGCATAGGCTGAGAAGACAAGTGCATGGGAGCCTGCCTGTGTTTGCTTAGATCATCCTTTGTCATCACAAGTAACTGAACCTTCCAGAGACACGTGTGAGTACATGAACCCTTGTGAAGTTGAAGGTGCAGCCAGCAAGGCTGTTCCTGCCTGGGTATGTAAATGAGACACGCCACAACTTGTTCCTTGTTTCAGTGGTAGATCCTTGTCAGGAAGGAATGCTGCTCTAGGTGCAGGGTTTGCTGACAGCTCTAAAATCCTCTATCTCCCACCTGTAGCTTTTTGTTTTAAAGCAGCAGCTTATCCATGTGTGTGTTTACTGGTGCTTGCTGCAGCTTCAGGCCACAATCAAATGGGAGCAAAGGACATTCCTACAAAATGCCAGCACTTGATACTAATCATGTCCCTTCTCTCAGAAGAGGCCACAGTCAGCAGCGTGCCAGGTCTGGCAGGGCAGGCAGCCCACATGAGCTGCTTTACAAGCAGCCTGGAACACAAGATGTTCCATCTGAGCATGAGGAACAATTTCTTTCCTGTGAGGGTGACAGAGCCCTGGCCCAGGCTGCCCAGAGAGGTTGGGGAGTCTCTTCTGGAGAGATTTCAACCCCACCTGGACATGATCCTGGGCAACCTGGTCTGGGTGACCCTGCTTTAGCAGGAGGGTTGGATGAGATGATTCCAGAGGTCTCTTCTAAGCCCCACCATTCTGTGATTCTGTACTATAAGCTTTCCTGAAGCCATCTTAATGGCTCCAGGAAAGTCCAAGTGTTTCCAGTCCACATTTCTCATCTAGAGTGATATATTGCTGACTAGTTCATCTAGGAGTTCCCAGACTGTGAGGAAGTTTGCTGATGATCAGTGATGAGATCACTGGAGTAGGCTTCTCCTTATTTCCACTGAGAATCCTCTGCACAGGAGAATTGAAAGCTGTGGGAGAAAAAAAAAAAAGAGAAAGCAGGCAAGCTTCTTTCCTCAGAGGTCCAAGGCAGGGAAGAGAAACAGGTGAGATGATTGAATGGTCCTTGCAGGTCTTCAGTGTAAATGAACTGGAGAAAACCATCCATTGGGCAGAGCTGCTAGGGAGGGGACAAGCCTCCACTGGAAGAAAAGCTTCCACATGTAAAACCTAATAATACATTCAAGCAGAAGTGGCCAAGAATCATGCTCAGCTGAACTGATGCCTGTATTTAGGCAGGAAAGAAGATGCTGTTCCATGAGAAGCCAAAAAAAGAGATGGGTGGGTCACAAGTAAGCAGTGAAGAGGAGCTGGCAAGAAGGATTAAATACAAATGAAATGCGGAGCAAAAGCATCTTGCTGAGAAGGTAGAAAACAGAATATCTGCAAAATGTTTCTTTTACACTGGGTGTCTTCTAGTTGTAGTTCTGAGGTCATTTGCTGGGTTTTCACCTGTTCCAAACTAGGTCTCATTACAATAAGAGAAGCCAGCTCCAGTCCAGATCTCTCTCTTGTCGTTAGTAGAGATGACCTCTTTTCTTTGTTCCTCTTGCACACTGATTGATATTTAGGTGAGGTCTACAGAGCTATACAAGAGTAGAATCTAACTCAGACCCATCATTGGAGAAAATAGGATGATTGTTTAATTTTAACTAAATAAAAAATCAGAATTTTGATTGCATGAAAAATGGAATGGAGAAACTTAAGAGATCACAGAAGAGACTTCAGTGAAAATTATTCGAATTGATTAAATGGGAACTTTGTCACTTGTGGAGAAAACATTCTGAAATAATAAGTGTAAAATGTAAGTGTGAAACGACAGGACCAATGAGCATTGTGTGTATGTGCTGAAACTGCTTAAACGAATTCTGCAGTAAAGTGCTGGTACCACAAGCTTGGAACATTTCAGTCCTCTCCCTGAAAATAGCAGTTCCTTTATATAGAGTGAATGAGATATAAAGGCAGACTTCAAAGCCACTTTGCATCTCTGGTAAATGTGGGCCAGCTCCCAGCCCCGAATTATAGGGATATACAGTACAGGAGAACGTGGTTATCAATTTCCCTGGTGCACCACCAGAGAGCTTTTGATCTTTGTGATCAGATTATCTTGTTAGTGGCTTGAAGAAGGCAATAGGAGCAGATGATAGTCCACAAAGACCAGTGCATTGACCTTTCTCCACTTACTATGCCCGTTCCAAACCTGAACAGAATTTCAGCCCGTGAGGGGAAAGGCAAAGCTGCTGTCAGGCAAAGCAACTCTTCCTGCTCCAGAAATTCCACCAGTGATCTGCCAAGGCTGGGTGGTTGGTTGCCCTTATGTTGCATTTTAACCTGGTTTCATAAACAAACACAGCTTATATAATATGCCCTGCTGTTTCCCTGCCTGCCAGCCTTGCCACTCCCTCCATAGCTTTTTAACCCTTTAGCCAATTTGAACCAAATTTAACAGGTCCTGAGCACTCCTAGTAGAGGAGAAAGGCTGTAAAAATGCTGTATTGTGAACTCAGTCTTTGTGACACATCAGAGAACCGCCATGGGAAGCCACCAATGAAATGGAAAGCCATCAGAAAAAAGCTTCAGTGGCAGCTGCTGCTTGCAGAAATATCTGTTCTTCTCTCTCCTTCCCTTTTAAATAAAAATGACTTAGCAAAAAACATTCAATCCTATGTCCTCAAATGTTACCATGAAGCCATGGGAGTGCAACATCTGGAAAGAGAGAGTCTTTTCTTCTGTCAGCTTCATGCAGCACGGAATGCATTTGTCTGGTTTGTTACAACACCAAGCTGAAGAATCTGGGCTGGCCCTTCATGTGGAAAAAATTGGAGCAGCTCCACAGAATTCAGTTTGCTGATTCATTGCAGCACAGGCTCCCATCCGTTCTTTTTCTGTACATATGCAGCACTTTCTAAATAATACGACACATTTAGAAATGTGATATTCAGGATTTCAGAGATGTCTGGTGGCACTGAGACAGTGCCATTGTTTTTAAATGTGGGTTTGGGTTGCAGTGGTATTACAGCTAGTTAGCTGATGGGATAAATAATTTGTGATTTAGCTCCCAACATCAGTACATTATTATCCATCATTATCCATCTTCCTACCATATTTTCCTCGTTTTATTCCATCTTGTATTTTAGTGCTCAATTGCTGGGATTTAGTGTGGAGGAGACTAAGCAGACGTCTGCTTATGTCATGTTTTAGCACGAAACATCAAATCCAAAGTCTGGGTCCATTGAGCACTACCAAATAATGAGAGGCTTTGATTGTTCACAAGTCTTTCCAATGAAATGTCAAACTTTTCATACTGTGAAAATGATCTTCACCAACATAGAGCTTGAAAACAGATAATTATCCAAGAACATGAAACAGAATTAACATGCACTGGAGCATGTCATGAACATTTCCTTTGGCAAATAGAAAAGGTAATTGCTGTCTGAGTACAGAGCAAGGAGAAAGGCTGGCTCTATTCCTCAGACAATTTAGATTGGCCACTGTTTACCCAGTTAACCCATAAAAACATGCAGTGTGTCGGGAGGGTGCCATTCAAGGGCTGGTGGAGTGCGACCAGCCCCCTGGTTGCAGCACTTCTCATTTCACACTGCTTAAGTCTGATCAGACAAAAGGTTCTTGGCTATTATTAGAAGTCTAAAACCTGATGAGTCAGAGCTCCTAGTTAAACAGGGCGTTTGTAAACCACGGTAAGCCTCAGCAATAATTACTTTTTTTGAGCCACATTTTGTCTTCGGGCACAACTAAAAGGCTTCATTCTTAGCCTAGAAGAAGGAATGGATGTACTTTGGTATGTGGACACAGTTTTCCCATATAGAAATCAGACAAGCAAGGAAATAACACTCCTAATGGCTAATGGGAGTGGTTCTGGTTTGTGATTTTGATTTTACAAATCGATTTTCTAATATTAGAAACCAGCAGAGTGTAGAGGCACAGGATGGAAGCCTGGAGGAGACTCCTGAAATATCACGTATAGCTCAGTGACATCACAGGCAACTTTACTCACAAGTTTATTCAGCCAGGTCTTGCAAACGCGTGAGAATTTTTGTTCCCATCTTCCTCTTGGGAGGCTGCTCCCAAAACTCTGATAGTTCCAAAGTTTGTTTTCCACTTTTTTATATCTATGACAGTTTAATCCTTGGAGATCTCTCCACATTTAAGGGGCAGGCTAAATACATTTATAGACAACAATCATGTTCTCCCAGTCCACTCTGTGCCCTCTGCCTCTGAAGCTGTTGTGTTAAACAGATACTGTCCCAAACTTTTGAAGGGTTAAAGGTCTTTTGTAATCAACTCCTGCATAGTCTTCAACAATATTTACAATGTTTACCATACATTTTTATTACAATTGTTTACCTTTTTTATTTTTTACTTTAACAAGATGCTGGAAGTCTTAATATAACACAACAGGTTTTTAGCCATATGCTCTGTTTTCAGGCTACATGTACTGCAATTTAAAAAGCAGCTTTTATTTTTGGAAAAGCCTGTACTGAGCTAACTGTCTAAAGGTGAAATTCGTGCCTGTGGCAGGGACTAGCCCAAGCAATGTGTCCGAGTTAGACACACTAGATATTAGATCAGGAAGATCTTCTTTGGTGCATCACATTATACCAAAATTTGCAGCCCAACCCCAAGGTGAGACATCAAAGAGGGGTGTCTTCTAGCTTCCTTGACCCAACTGACTTACAGAATTCAAATCATACTTTGTTAATTCTCTTTAAACAGCTGCTATGCTTGGTTAAAACATATTATTAATGAGAATAAGTCTTTTTTTTTTATTTGTGCTCACTTTACATCATTCACAACTAATATTTTTCGGGTGACACTTTACTCAAACTGTTATTCTGAAGCTTTTCCTAATAGTGATAAGATTCTGCAGGCACACATTCTTGTTGCTTCTTCACAGTGTAATCAGTAAAGATGAGAACATATGTAGCTTGTGTAATTTAATTCAATGAATATTAAGCTGATCGTGGTGCTAGCACTCTTCTGGAAATATACTCACCTTTAATAAGCAGTTGAAAACAAAAACCATAAACATCAAAAGTGGAAGCATAATTCTGCAGTATAACAAGGTGAATCTCTAAAAACCATCTTAGATTCCTGCTGAAATGGTTCTATTGCATTTGTAATCAACTGAGAGAGAAATAATTGCTTTTAGCTTCTCTGCTGTGGAGTATGGATCTGCAGTGAAATCTCAGAGAAACAGCCAGTTTAGAGGAAGGACACAGGGGGGATATGAAAAGTATTCAAAGATAAATGAAAGTGTGGACACTTAAGAATCTAGGCTGTCATCTGGCAATAAAAATATGAGGAAGAAGGTAATGAGTGGATCTGCATAAACCAGGAGAACAAAAGGTAATCAGAAGTAAAGGCAAACTTATGCAAATACAGGCTTACGTCCTCAAGGACAGAGGATTGGAAAGTATTTGTGGAGAAGTTAGGGCTATAAAATTAGGAGGAAAAGTTATATTTAGGAAACAAAGGAATGGTTGCAAAAAACTTCCACAGAAACCGTAAGAAGCAATATCTATTGTAGGAAGGCAGATGCTGTTTCACAAAGGAGTAATTTAGTGATTTAATGGGAAAAAAAACAAACCAAAGCAAATAAAATCACCAATTCCATTAACTATTTGGCTTGAAAAAGATGGATGAAGTCAGAAAGCAAATCCTAACCTTCCCAAAAGACATAGAGCTCATGCCGAACATACTCAGAGACACAGGAGAGTTGGTCAAATAGTTAAAATCCTTGGAGATTTGGAGTACTCAGAATGGCACTTGCCATTCAAGTGTATGGTCGGTGTCATCTTTGCAAGATAACATCAGTGAGAAACTTGCCAAATTCACACAGAGTCCAAGACTTGTGCTCTGCATGTTTCCATGTGCTTTAAGAGAACCTTCCACCTTCATTTTATTCATATATATGTATACCAGGAGCATTGGCACAGACGAGAAATACAAATACCAGTGTGAGTAAAGGTGAGGTAATTATCGTTAGAGAGAGAAACATAAACCAAAGAAATTACCAATATTGGTCCAATTCCCTAGTGGGAAAAGGTCTAGTCAGGAGAGACGTGAATAAAATTCTAAACCCACTGTGGGTCCTTAACTGTGTTGCATAAATTATGTATAGCTGTTCTGTTAAATTATTCTAATATTGTACAGGTGACTTGTAAAGCAAGATGTGTTATGCAAAGGTTAGTGTAAGGATCTGAATAAATAGAGCAGGAGGGAACCTTCTGGGGGTGTCAGGTGCTGCAGAAGGTCAGATGTCAGTTTTCTTAAGCTAAAAAAGGGATTTAAGGGTGGAGTGATACTGCCTTCCTGGGTTGTACTACTTTCTGAAGAAGCTAGAAGGGGATAGTGCATCAGGCCGTGTTGGATTTCTGTGAAATTGAGACAAAGGAAGAGCAAACCAAAGAATATGTCTGACAATATTGAAGACAAATAAGTTCCTTTTGCTTACTTATGCTGTAATATATGAACGCTAGATAAACGTGAAAAGGAGAAGCAGAAGCAACTGCCAAATGCTTTTAAAAAGGAGCTAAGAGCGTATGTGGAGGAAAATTAACCATAAATGTTATCTCAAAGGAGAGGACCCACTTGGAATAAGCATATATATATGGCAGTTATGCCTCAAATTTGTTACGTTGCTATTGTCTTGTGAAATGACAGAACATCTGCTCAGTCACAAGGCACCAGTAAAATGCAGCTTTATGCCTAGAGCAATATGTCAGGCCCTAGCAAAAAATGTATAGAAGAGGCTAAAAACAAAGGTGCATTGTCTTTTTCAGTTGTAGTCATTTCTGACCTAATAATGGGCTAGAAAGGATTTTTTATTTTTATTTTTGAAAAAAAAATGAATAGAAGGATTGAGTCATTTATGACTTCTCAAGACGTTATTTATGCATAAGCAGGCAAAAGGCTTTGTCTCTGCAAATCATATTTATGTCACTAAAGCACTTTTGAAAAGACAACTACTTTTAAGTACCTTGAGAAAAGATCATGCTTAGCTTACAATTCCTAAATGCAGTATATAATCAGCCAGGTTTTGATGTGAAAACACCAGCAAGTGATACACGTGAGCACGTGATGCACATGATGAGTGGCCACAAGTCAGATTTCACCTCAAAACTGTCTTTTCAGGAGAAAAGCATTCACAGAGAAATCCATCATATAGAAAACTAATTAACAAATCCCTCAGGAAACAATTATTGTGGTGTGGGATTTGCCTCTGAATATTCCAAGCACACAACTTTCAGGTGGCTTTATTCAAAAAGTGTATTCTCGTAGATTTTCATTGTGGTGTTCACTGACCTGAAAAGTCTGAAAATGTGGTGCAAGAATATAATTTGAAAACCTATTTTCTGATGAAATGAGTTTATTACTGCAGCTTGGAGTCAGATCTACATGCATACATGAGCCCTCAAAAAATGGACTGATCAATGAAACGGATTGAAATTGGCACTTTTATCGAATAGTTTTCACAGAGCTAAACAGTTATTATTTAATTAGTGTGTGGAAGTGTTCAGGTGGAACATGCCTTCATGAAAAGCCTTGAGAACAAATTTATATTCAAATACACCTGTGCTCAGAGTGAGAATTAGGGTTAGACTCGTCATAGGAAGCTCAGGGTTTGTGTGTCACGTACTCTTTGAAGTCTCTGAAGGCTGAAGGACTCTTTTATGTGACTGGGAATGCATGTGCTACATCACGAAGTGTAAATAGGGGAGAAAGACAGCAACCATTCCCATATGACTACTTTCTTCTCCATAAAACCATACATCAGCAGAGCTTTTTTTTGATGTCGTTTAAGGTTGGAACCTTTGCTGGCATAAAAAAAAAATCATGAGGATAGTCAAGTGTATCTGACTCAGGGCTGAGGAGTAATCTGTAATTTTTATCTTTTGTGCTGAATGAGATACAGATACTAAAGCTTTCCCACAGAAAGACTCAAAAACCCTTTAGAGGTTCATAAACCTGATCCAAAGCCTACTGCAGTTGGGAAAATTCCTGATTTTAGTGGATTTTCAGTTGGGCTGTACAAATCTTATTGATCTATTTAGATAACCTTTTCATGAGTAAAAAAAAAAAAATTGTCTTTGAGATGTGGCAAAACCTTGAAGACTTAATTTTTAAGCTGTTAAGATTCCAGTATTTTCTGGAGTCTTAGGCAGCAGATATCTTCTGCTTCGTGAAGGTAAAGGTACCACCTCCAGTGCCCAACCTGGAATTCATTGCGATTGTTTAACCAAAGCATCAGTTCTCAGCATGAAGCCACTTCACTGCCAGGCTGGAACCATTGTGCAGAGTTGCCAGCAATGGTCAGATGGCTTTATGCAGTGGCAGGTGGAATGAAGGCAGCAAAATGAATCTTGTTTAAGCAATAACCCTAAGCAATTGACCAGGCTTTTTAACAGATCATGGCTGTCCGTGAAGATGCCCTGAACCTTCACAGGATCTCCAGCTCCTCTGTTGGAGAACTCTCCATCTCCTAGCCACAAAGAATTACAGAGATTCCATATCCACACTCATCTTCTGGACCTAGCAGAGCTTAATCAAAAGCCAAGGTCACTGTCTTTCATTATTATCTCCACCATCCTAGTCCATTCTGATGCATCCTAGTCTGTGCTATTTCAGTGCAGTCTCAGGCCTTTGAGAAAGGTTTCTATGACTCCATGAAAAAAGGAAATGAAGAAATGCTGGCGTAATCTTTGCTATCACACTGAAACAATGATCTCATTAAAGTCATGTGGAGGTAGCCAAAGGACAAGTGTTCCTTCAAACTTTGGAAAAAAGAAGGGTGCTAGACCACAAGTCACTACCCAATGGTGACATTGCCTTCTCAACAGGGCTGCATGGTGCGGGTGGAGCTCCTCATTAAGGTGGTTACACTATGTCATCGCCTAAAGATAAATCATTATCTCTGCACAAAGTTGGGCTCTGGTCCAGCATTCTAGATGAATGGTAGCCACAGATGGAAAAGTTTTGGGAGAGGTTGGGAAAGGGTATACAAGGTGAAAAGGGTTGATAGGTCGCACCTGAGATGATTTTAAGTGGTGATGTTGAACTGGTGTATAGGCATCTGTGTAACTTGATGTCCCTCTCTACTGGGAAGCCAAGCAAGAGCTGGGTACACCCTCATTAATATGGGTGGGAGGTGCAGATCTGGGCTACAGCTTGTCTCTTTCTGTCCTGAAGGCACTAAGAACCCAGAAGTCTGTGAAATGCTGCAGTGCACCATGTTGAAAAGATAAGCTTGTTCCTTGGTGTTTGTCCAAGAAGGTCCTGTACATTTGGTTCAGGTATTTACTTGTTTTGAGCAGAGGTTGGGATTGAACCATGAGCACTGAATGAAATCAAATTTTTGAAAAGGAGAAGTATCTTAACATGCAGTAAACATTACTGCTTTGACTGGAGAGCAATCATTAAAGCCTTTATTAAATTTTGTGTCTGTTCTGCTCACCACTTAGCCATTTCTTTTCATTCTGAAGGCTTCTAACTAAGCATAAATGAGTCTTCTCTCATATGGTCAGGACACAATAAATCCGTGAAAGAACTGAGTTCTCTTTCTCCCTCATAGGCAAATTTTTCCAATTGTTTAACAAAATGTTGTTTTGTATTGCCATGACATCAGTCTTTACGCCTGAGAATAATGAGGCTCAGCATTAAGCAACTTGTTTATAAAAGACAGTCATGCAGTAACAATTAGAGTGTTTAATGTGCTTCCCCACTAGAGTCCGTGCCCTCTCCTCCCACGTACTGATCTTCCCACAGCACTGTGAAGTTATTTGTGTCTCCAGAATGAGCAAACAGACCTTTTCAGTGAAAGGGTGAAACATTCCCTGAGCTCTGCCATATAAAAGTTGGCATCTGTTCCATAGAACAGGATCCCTGAGCACTGATCCAAGCATTTGTCAGCCCCAGAATGGAGGATGTGAAGTGCTGTGAGCCCCGAGTTGGAGTTGACCTGTGGATGAGTCACAACCCAGCAACATGTTTTGTTCCCCAAGTGGTTTCAGGCCCCAGAGGCAGAACCTGGCCCATCTGTGTGAGGCCCCAACTTCCCCCAGGTGATCATGGTTGGGGTGGTGGGCGAGGCTAGAGATAGATCAACCAGGAATCAGTCAGGTTGAAGTGAGTTCCTGTTGGGGGCAGCTTGCTGAGCGCTCTCTCTCAGTGGCGTGTTCCCCCTTGGCTGATTCGAGAGGGAGAAAGGCAAACAGATGAAGAATAAAAGATGAAGGTATGCTAAGGGGATGTTGTCGAACTTGGTGTTGGCCTGAGGAAGAAGAGAGCGAGCAGCACAGGATGGCAGCTCACAGTATCTGAGGAAGAAGGAGACTATTGCACAGAGCTTCCCGCCACAGGGAAATTGCTGCATCCGTAATCGTCCTTTCAACACAGTTAATACAGTTGTATTAGCCCTGTGCTCCAGTTCCTCCCCCAGCTCCTTTTTAGTGTGAAATCTGTTGGAATCTTCAAAGTAGCTACATTTCGCTCAGAACCAAGAATATTCACAGTCCTCTGGAATACAGCAGATCACAAAGCCTGAAATGGACCTGCAGTACTTTGGGGGAAAGATGCTTGTGATGAAGGGTATTGGATAGATCCAGAACATGAGTGGCTTTGAGAAGCATTACAGTCTTTCCATTTGGTTGAAATATTTGCACACAACTAGAATAACAGGTCCTAATCAGACCTTGTCATGCCACACAAGCAGAGCTAACGTGAACAAGGTTTTCATAACTCTGAAAAGAAGACAAACAAGCTGCTGCCTTTCAAAACAATGTTCATATTCGTTGTAGGTTGAGTTTCAGCTACCAGCAGGAAGTGATCAGAAATACTGGAGTGGCTCTCTTCATCACTTAAAAAGAAAAACAACCCCTCCCAATGTAATTCTCCAGCCAGATTCAGAAAAGAAATTGATATTTACTCACAAAATGGGGGTTATAGGCATGGGGGGGATGGAAACTTGAAAAAATCCAACCCAAATAAATAACCCAAAGTATTTGGGTAAATAACTCAAAGTAAGTACTCAGACAGCTGGGAGATTGTGCCATCATGAATCAGTGATCTCCAAAGTGTGGTTTGCAAGGTGAAAAGCTGCAGGACCAGAGCTCCCTGCAATGATTTTGTTAGATGTGGTGTTTTTAATTAAAGACTGACGATAAGTGTCCCTGGTCACCTGTAGTGGAGAAAATTTGATGGTATAGTCTGTTATTCCAAAATATTTGGATGTCATTGCCAGGAAGAACCTCCAGCTTGAGGAGCAGTTCTTGAAAGTGAATGAGAAAGTGCTCGTTGCTTTACAAACCCAGCTTGGTCACCAGAGGTAGGAACTGTGCCAATGTTCTGACCGTTGTTGGTTTTTCTTTTCTTCCATTTTAGCTGGATGCTGAGAAGGCAAAATTGAAACTGGAAAGATGGGCTTCCCGAGATGCTGGCAGTGGGGGTGGAAGGAGTGAAGAGATGGAGTCAAGCGGGGATTGTGATGATGAGGATGGGTGTCAAGGATCCGGTGACAGGATTCACACAGCAGGTAAATACAGCTTCTATAGGCACATACAGAGTTAGAAATGCATAGATGTCACAATTAGGTGGACAGAGCTAAGACTTGCACTGCTTGAATTACTGTCAAAATGCTACTAAAGTCAAAGGATTCGAATCTTAATCTGTGAAGAGCTGCAGTAAAAATAGAATGATACAGGCAGTAACCCAATATAATTTAACACTTGGCAGGCAGATAAAAAACTTAAATTTGCTCTGGCGAGATCTTATAGCAGCCTCCCAGTACCTACAAGAAAACTGGAGGGGGACTTTTTACAAGAGCATGTAGTGACAGGACAAAGGGTAATGTTTTTCAACTGAAAAAGGGTAGATTTACATTAGATATAAGGAAGAAATTCTTCCCTGTGAGGGGGGAGAGACACTGGCACAGGTTGCCCAGGGAAGTTGTGAATGTCCCATCCCTGGAGGAGTTCAGGACCAAGTTGGATGGGGCCTTGAGCAACCAGGTCTAGTGGGAGGTGTCCCTGCCCGTGGTAGGGGTTTGGAACTGGATGATCTTTAAGGTCCCTTCCAACCCAACCCATTCTGTGATTAGAGTGAGTAATATCTGCCATGAAATCTGGATCACGCAAATGCTGGAAGAGCTTTCCTAGATAATGTGGGCTCTTCAAATAAATAGAAAATTAATCCCCTTATAGACTGTGCTAAGTGTTATCATGAATATTTATTGATTGCATGATACTGAAGGATGATCCAAGCAGAGCTGGGTGAAAGTATATGTTCTTGAAAAAACACATGAAGTGAGTTTTTTCTAATGGTGAGCTGCTGGTTAGATAAAATTTCTTGATAGTCTCAGATATGCATTCTGCAATATTTATTAATGAAATTACTTGGATAATATGTCATCAAATGTAGAATCAGCATCAGAATCTAACTTAACTTCCACCAAAATCCTGGCAATTTAATATGTAATTAAGTCCGTACTATAGTGAGTCAATAAGAAGATGTTTTCTTCTCAATACTTGATATTATTGGTTTATCTTATCTGGAAGTTCAAGTTCATTTCAGCTCATCAAAATTGCTTTAATTACCATGGTGTGTGTAACTATAATTCATTTTGGATGTGCAAGGATATGAAATAGAGGTATAATAGTGTTGAAAATAATGCTTATTAAGATGGATGGAACTCAGGTAAGTTTTAAACTGCTGCTTCATTCAACTGAAATAATTAAGTGCCTCTTCCTTGTCCCTTTACCACTAAGTGGAGAGTGGGAAAAGGTATCCCATAATCAAGTGAACTTGCAAACAAGCTATGATTAATCTGTACCCAAGACTTCAATATTATCAATATTTGTTTGAGATGTATGCAAAATGTTAGATTTAGTTTGCAATATCAATTACAAATACCTGAAATTGACTTTGAGTGGACAAGCTGTGTGATCAAGATATGTGAGGTATTACAACATAGGGACAATATTTTTAAAAATTAATAAATAATTGTGACTAACAGATCAAAGAAAGATTTTTCCCCATCTACTCGCCAATGTTTTTGAACAGAAGAACTTTGACACAATGTTATTTTAAAACTATTAGCTTCACTTTGGGGATTGTTTATTGTATTACATACATAAGCAACGACTGCTTGGTGTCTGGGGATTTGCAGGGTTAATAATTGAACATGCTTTCCTTTCTGAGTGGAACAATACCAACAAAACCCAGGTGCTAACTACTCTTCAAGGAACAATTAAACTATTAATACCCTGTTTTGGGAGGATGTGTATGTGTGCTTCCGTGGACAATGGCAGATTTCAGGTGTTCAAAAATCAAAACTTGAATACTCCTCAAACTTGACTTGCAGCTGGCTTTAATAATGGAAAACTACTTAATATCTCTTTTTTCCCTTTTTTTTTTTGCGATCTATTTAATTAAAATATTTTATGCTGATATCATCCTGGATTTAAAAGAATTATATTTGTCTAACTAGCTATTTCAGAATGGAGTAGGGTTTATATCCAATTAAAAAGATAATTACAATTAATTTCAGAAAATGGTCTTGATTCATAACAGTAAGAATAAGTATTTCATTGTGTGACAATAGTAATGCTGCTTCATAATTAGCTTTAAAATATTGTACTGTATACAAGCCACTAGCAGTAAATCTGTTTTGCATATCTGGATACAATTAAGAGATAAAACGGAATAATCTCATTATGAGTGTCTTAGCTTTAATAGAATGTTAAAGAAGTAAACAAACATCAGATTAGTTGAATTTCCTCTTCCTGCATGTGTGTGAGATGGTTTTTCTAATTGTACAGCCTGTGATTTTGTTTTATTTCCTAAATGTAAGACCTGTCAAGTCCATCTGACCATTGTTTTGTAGAAGTGGATCATGACAACATTGTCTGTTTCTTGCTATTCTGAGTACACAGTGAATTGAGACATGAACTGAAGCTCAAGCTAAATCCCAAATAAACCCCTGATTTGAAGCTTAGTAAAGTCACTGGGAATATTCTTTCTTACTAAGACAGGTTTGGACGAGACATAAAGGATAGCTATAAAATGCCACCGCTCTCATCAGTGTATGTTGTAGCGTGCAGTCATGCAGTAGAACAAAAGGAATAAAAAAGGAATAAAAGCCTTTCAAAACATAGACTTTTTGGCAGAGCAGTCATGCTTTTAACAACAGGTCTGTGGAAAAGAGAGAAGAGAGGAAAGGATTTCAATGTCAGCCTCTCAAAAGCCGAGTTTAGAGTGTGGTAAAAATGTACTGCATCTGTCATTTATTTGAAACCTATGTAAAAATGGTATTTACAATTTATGTGCTGAGAGAGCTGCTTGGAACATTGCGAAAGGCTGGGATTGCTTTTTAGTTTCTGAAAAGCTACTGAACACTCATTCCTTTCCACCTCCCAGAAAAAACAACCAACCAAACTTTTCATTAACAATAAATTGCCAATAAATTTCATCAATATCTAGATTCACATATTCAAAACATTTCTGTTCATAACTGTAACTGTGCTTGTGTATTCCAGCCAGGTCCCTTGTACACATATTTTTCTCTAATGTTTTTTTAATTTTGGTATTTCCTACACCATATTTCAGCTCATATTGCCATGGATAGAAAAATCCTGTCCTTTGGTTGTCGCCTTCTAGCCTTTGAGGATCTTTTCTGCGTATCAGTTACTAATTTTATGTCTTGATTAAGATAACATGGCTAGCTATTATTTAGTGAGGGCTTTTTGTTTAGTTTTGTTACAAATAAGTCTTTGCTCGCCGAAGCCAGTGTTATCTAAAAGATCACCATTTACTCCTTTAATCATAGTGGGTTTAATTATCTATTCTGTATCGTGTGTATTTATCCAAATCATTTATATGAACAACATAAATTCTCAGGAAACCAGCATTCTCTTAGGAAATTATGTATGGTAGAAGATACTTAAAAATGTCATATTCTCACAGGCCTTACCAATTACCACGAGCCTCTCTTCTTGGGGAAGCTGTGGAAACAGCTCTGTTTCTCAAGCAGACCCATGTGTTACTTGTTGGCAAGTACCTACTTTTTAATGACAACATCTGTTAATCATCTTTGAACAAAGCTGTGTTAGGAGAGATTTAAGAAGAGGAAGACAAGCCAGATAAATCTTGGGCGTGGATGGGGAAGTTGTGCTGTGATTTGCTCTGCTCCAGTCCTGCAGGTTTCTAGGCAGAAGGGCAAAGCAGCAGCTCGGTCTGAACCTTGCTTAGGGCTGTGTGCTCATCTAAGTGTAGTCTTACATGAACTTCGATCACAAAATGAGCCCACTGATGTAAGTGCTTATTCTTAAACCCTTATAGGACCTTGAAGGGTGATGCTGGTGGTGTGGGGAAGAGCAGGGATTGCCCAGAGCCTTGCAGGATCAAGCCACGGGGATGTTTACTAGGAGGAGGATTAGCATCCCGCTGTTCATGAAAAGGCAGAACAGCAGCAGATTCACATTGTGTCCTGCCTCTCCTCTGCTCGGAGAAAAGGAAAAATGGTTCAGTCTGTTCAGTGAAAAGTGGGAAGGAAGTTAGTGCAGGGGGTTTCCCCATTCCCAGCTGTGCTACACAGCTGTATGTTGTGCTGAGGCCCCACTCAATGACAACCAACATTAGATCTCTGTTCAGGGAAATCATCTGCTGATTAGTCATTAAAGTTGAGAGGAAGCGTTTAGACCACAGGCAGGCACTGAGGGTTGGTGCAAGCCCAGAGTCACCTATACAGAGCTGTAGGCTTTGTGGAAGTTGTGGAGCATCATGTTGAAGAAAGCTTGTGCTGACACCACCTCTCAACATGGGTCTGTCTGCAGATGGGAAGCACTTGGGTATTCCTGGACTTGCTCACTAGCACATATCACTGTGTGCTCATCATGTACTGTGTATGAAACTATATGTTTCATGTATCCAGTGTAGAACAGGAATTAATCCAAGCTTCTTTCTAGAGGACTTCATACAATATCATGCAAAATCACAGGGAACGTGGCCAGGGCTGGGCTAGAGCTGTCCTCTTGCTGGCAAGGCAGACAAACAGCACATGTTAATTAAAACATCTATTTTAGCCTACCCTCATGCCTTTCTCCACTGAACTGAATAGACAAAGCCAAAATGTCTGGTGGACACGAACTGCAGTCTTTGCACCAGATTCACCCCTCTGTGGGTACACTCTATGCACGGGTCAAAAACCTTAGTCCTCAGCTGGGGCATATATTAACCATATATTAACCCCTCTCCTTCTGACATGCCTGGAAACTTTAGATCGTTGGGAAACAGAGACAAGGATTTTACTTTTCCCTTGGCTGGCTGCCTGCTTCACACAGAGATGGGCTTCTGCTTTGTCCCCATCCCCAGAGCATGGGGTTTCCATGAAATAACAAGAGCCTCTCCAGTGCTGTCCCTTCAGCACGGCAGATTTTAAACAATACTTTAAAATCGTATCTGTCGGTGCAGGGGTTCAATAAACAAACACATCCTGTGACATCCCAGCCAGGCTTTGAACATGACTATGTATCGAATGTGCTTTATTACTGTGATTTTTGCCAAACGCAATCTAATCCCAGAAACAGCTTTTTTCAGTACTTCTTCCTAATTCTTTCATGAAGCTCCCTCTCTTTAATACAAACTTTCTGATTTCAGACATTTCCCTCTGTTGAATGTCCTGCCTTTGTCACATCTCAGTGCCCAAGTAGGAACCTGTAACAAATTTACTTTGTTAGCTCATTCAGATGACATGACTCCAACCCTTGGCTTTTTTCTCAGCTGTTTAGACACTCCACAGCTTCAGTGCATCTTTCTGCTCTAAACAGAGCATCAGAAGAGATTATCCCGGTTGTAGATTTCCTCTTCAGGGCATATTTTTTGCCCCAGAATGCCTTTATAAGTGTGGACAAGTACATTTTCTTTTTTCTTAATGTCTTCTCTCTGATCTGTGTCTCCTCTCAACAGCTATGGGAAGTTAATGCATTTTTCTCACTGCTCATGAATGTTTTCATTATCAGGTTTTTCTTTTTGAATATCAAGATTCTTTTATCCTTTATTATGTTCTCATTCTCCCAGCTTGCTTGTCTTCTCTAGGCATCAATATTACTGTGCGAGCTGTCATTTTAATCATACTTCATTTCCATTTACCGTGTTACAGGATGCACTTACACTTGTATTTATCCAAATACGTAATTGTACAGCTGCTGATTTTGTAATTATTAGTGCAAAACATCAATATTCTGAGATCATAATATCTGCTGGCAGGCAGCCATCAGCTCCTCATCACCACACGTCTTTGCTTTCCTCACAGATGATCCTAGCTCGCAGAAATACTGTGTTTTTGGTGTCTTCCATCTTCCTGCCTGGAGAAACCTCTCCATCATGCCCCATCCCCATCCCACTGCCTCCTGCAGCCATTCTACATCCTTTGTTGCACAAGACATTTTATCTCCAGCTCCAGTTTTAGAAAGCCTATAAATTCTGTTATCACCCTTAGTGTAAGTGCCGCCTTCTATCCACAAAACACCATAGTAACAGTTTAAGTCCTTATATAAGGTTGATTTTTAAGAAAACTCAGTTTTTTCAAAGCTTTGTATTTGTCCTTTGGGGTGGTAGGAAGAGATGAGCCTCTGTCAAGAGGAGCACAAGCAAACCCTGCCAGAGGACCTTCAGCATGAGTGGGGAGAAGTGGGTGGTAATTCCACAGCTGCAAATTTCTGGCTTTGGCTTCTGTTTGGGAAGAGACATAGGAGCAAAGAAATCTAAATAATCAAAGTGAATAGTAAAGATTTTGATTAATGCTAACTGAACTTGATAGGATCTGATCCTGAGATGAGTTCCTTCATTCTCATGGTGTTGTCACGCTGTTATCTCACGGGCACACTCTGCCAAGCACTTCTCTGGGTGGCAGGGACATTTCCTGCAGCCCATGTTCTTGGCAAATGGGATCAGAGGATGGCTGAGAAGGGGCTTCTGAGGAGGGGGCAGGAAGAGGGAGCCTTGCAGGAGGAGAGAAGAAAGAAAGACAGAAAAAGATTTCCCCACCTCTCTATCCCTGATTAAATCTACTTTATAATCTGCTGACACGGGGATAAAGTGCTATGTGTGATTTTAGTGTCCTTCATTACACAGTATAATTGAAACTGAAACACATGTGAGAAGAACAGTATAATCATTCCTAATCCTTCCTCAACCTCAGCATTTACATGACAGCTTGAGGTGTGATGGAAAGTTCCTTCAGATTTCCACTCCCAGACCTGAGGTGAGAGTTCCCAGCACCACCAGCTCTCCTGCTCGGATCCATACAGGACAGGAGGTTTTGCCAAGTTGTATAAATGACTTTCTGGATGACCAGATAAACATGTCCCCTGTAGGAATTTCTCCTTGTGCTAATCAGGACTCTAGCTAGAGGAATAACAGACCAGGTGCCAGCTCTATGACTCTCTGAACAATTTTGGTGCTATCTTTGGTACCTTCAAAGAGGTAAAAAGGTAATTGGGGAAATGTAATTTTACTATTTCACCAGAGAAATGTAAATTACAGCACATTTTGGATCATTTTAGCACCTTTTAGACAAAATTAAAATGTAAAAGCATTTTAGTTGCTCAGGGTGTAAAGCCTTCCAATGCACTTTTCCATGAGGGGAAATTAAACATTGGAGAGATCAAGATAAAGACCTTTGGGGCTTAACTGTTTGCAGTAGTTCTGTATAAGCAGTTGTCAGAGACCTCATTGTAGATCACTGAAGGGTAACGTGCTTTTACCAACTTTCTATTAAAATTATTACCAGTAATCTATGTCCTTTGAATGAGCTTATTACAGCAGAACAATTTTTTTCTGACTTTGTCAGCAATATTTTATCTTGTTGCTTTCCACAGAAGCTACTTGTGTACGTGTAGCTCCAAGATGTGTTTTGAAAACAGCCCTAAACTGAAAACTCACTGATCTGATCTTTTCACTGAGTTCCCGCTCACCAGCATTTCTCATGTTTTAATAAAATGGACTTTTTTAAAAAACAAAAATAGCACAAAACTGAATGGCCTCAGAGAGGAGCAGCGTAGACAAAGAGCATGAATGAAAAGAGGCAACTTTGTGTGTGATGGCTAAAACTATGAGAAAGACAAGCTTCCAAGAAAAATTGCTTTACTAACCACATGAAACAGCACATACTTCTCTCTTCAGGCCAAGAGTAGTCTGCAGGTAGATACTTTGACCCCGCACTCCTAATACCTACTTCTATGAGAGTCATTTGCAAGCATCAGGCTGGCACCCAGAGTTTAGAGGCCAAGCTAAATGGAGAGTAAAACTGATCCTCCCCAAGTAACTCTCATGAGCTGTGTGATTTAGATCCTTCTGACAAGAAATTCACTTAAGAGCTGTAATATCTCGGTCATGCCAAGTAGCTATAGGATAAATGTGAAGGCTAAGACAATTTGCCCCCAAAATGTCATAAAGCCAAAATTAATTAAGAGGAGTTAACAATGAAAGGTCCTTCAAATTACTTCAAAATAGATAACTCATATAACTTAATGGAAGCTTAGTTTAAAATGCTAATGCCATCATGCTATAAGTTATTGAAACAATCCTGCAAGCCTAAGGAAAACGTTCACCTGTGAGTTAATCTTCATGCCACACAAGGGAACACTTACCTGGTGACAGTGAAGTGACAGTGCCATTAGTGCCTGTTCCACGTGCTGCTCTGTGGTCCTCTGCAGACCTTCCAGCCTCTCTTGAGCCCTGGCTGGCTCACCAGTGAAAGCAGAGGGAGAGTGAAGAACTAAATATGGTGAAGCTGGTTTGAGGCATTTGCCATGCCACCTTGTTTTAGGAATTTAGGAATATCCGGAGCTCTAGCTGTGGGAAATGTGTTTGCACATGGGGATATCTGGAGGCACATTTCTCCAAGGAAAAAACATAGTAAAAGCAAACCTAGGACCTTGTTTGTTCCAAAGGTAACTTATTCCAGGTTAATTAAGATAAGGTTATGAATTACCTCAAACTTAATGGCTTTAAGACACCCTCTGTCATTTCTCATTGCATACAAGTGAAAGGCAGACAGTGCAGCTGTTTGGCAGTGGAAATAGAACCGAAAGTCACTGACAAATGAAAATAGAGTTTCTGTTTCTCCGTGCTGCCATCTTCCCTTGATTTATGGTTCATGAGGAAAGCCTAAGCGGTCGCTGTTCTTCTAAAGGAGGAAAAGAATTGCTTTGGTTTGTTTTCCATCCCTTCCTCTCTTGAACCAATGTTTCTTGGGGGTGTTTTGTATTTGCTTTTAGAGAGAAAATGCCCTGAGTACACCAGGTATGCATTCTGAGGTTTTCTATGCCTTGATTGTCCATTTTAAGGGATCATAATACTCCTTAAAAGAGTGCTGTTGTGCCTGCAGCCAACAGATATGCCATCAGAATGTCTCAGCTGAGAAATTTAGGATCAAAACAATACCCTGAAAGAAAGCACAGTTTAGTTTGACAGAAGCAGCACAGTTCAAACGCTCTGTACTCTACACTCGATTTACTACAAGAACAGAACTTCAGGCTGAAGTTTGTGACGTAACAACAGGATCATGAATTTATAGGGCTAGACCTGGCTGCCTTGAGATCAAGGTACTTAAAATAACTTCAACCAGCTGATGATCTTGCACGTAGTTAAATACCTTCGCTGGAAAGAGTCCGAGGATTAGGCACATTATTCCTCAGCAGGGGATCTTGCATCTGATTTATCCCACAGTGTCTCCTGTCTGCTGGATTTTAAGAGTGTTTATTCCTTCCATCCTGAAAGCAGTTAAATATTTCCCTGAAATTTAACACTTTCTGGGATGGACGGGACAGTTGACACCTTGCAGAGGCGTTTTAGGGTGTTGTGCAGATTCCAGAAGGCTACAATGCCATCTGCTAGCCCCAAACTCAGGAACTGGATCTAACTTGCAGAACAATAAAGTTAGAAGCCTGTTTGGTTCTATATGACATGCTGGAGTGTGGAACAAGAATATGGGCAAACAGGATGAAGTCTCTAAATTATGGATTACTAAAGGTCTTTGCCACAGTTCTCAGAGAGGGAAAAGTCAGCTGGACACAGGATGCTACAGCATCCCTGCTAACACCATTTTTAGTCTGTTTTCCTCCATTTGTCTCAATTAATTGCTCCCCATGTATAGTTGTATCAGAAGCTTTTATTTTTCCAAATTGCATCTCTATTCCTAGTTCAGATTCCTAGATATCACAATCAGAAGATGTTTTCTTGTCCTTGTCTTCCTCTCTTGTAGGATTTGGACATGTTTTCTAACATTCTTTAGGCTGTCTTCTTTAATCAGTCTCTCAACCCCCCTATTGTGCTTGTTATTCTGTGAATGTCTAATAGTTTGTCAAGCCAAATTTGAATTATTTCTGAAATAAAATACCATAAGGAACCAACCAAACTTTGACTAAATGATATTTTGAAATTCAGAGACATTTTAATTTTTTTTTAATCTCTTGAGTTATCTTGTCTCACATTAGAGTTTGTTCATCTTCTAAATAAATACTTCTGTCAAGTTTGCAATTCAGCCTTCATTTCAGCAAGATTTAAGTCCATTTTCTATTTTATTGCCTTCTGAAAGGATGCACATTCTTGATCTTGCACAAGCAAACCTACCTTGCACAAGTGATCTACCTGGGCAGCAGCATTCCCCAGAAAGGGGTGAGACCCAGTTGTATGGGCTGTTTAGAAGAAATGTAGTTAGCTTTCTGGAAGAGGTGAAAGCAATAACTGTATATTCCAGTGAGCAAACATCTATTTTTGACTAAGCAGATAGTAGGATTTCTGGTACTGTAGAGATTATAAAATCTCATCTGAACTCCAGATGAAGCATGAATTTTAAACAGGGATGATCCAGGCAGAATATGAAGGTAATAACCACTCTTCCAAACTTTATTCAAATTGGTTGTAAAATTCATTAAACTTTTTCAAAATCACACTGTTATCCCATTTACCGTCTAGTTATTGTCCACAGCAGTTAATTTGCAAAGGTAAGAAGGGCTAGATCAGTATGGGCAATGAAAAACCCTTTCAATCACTAGGAAGAAGGTACATTGATATCAGCTGATGAAGGGGTGAAATTCCACATTGAGCATGCCCAAGGCTCAGCCATTATTTGCTCAGAGAACCTCAAAAATTCTCAGCTTTTCAAACTGTTTGCCGTTCATCTCAAAGTGATTAAAGCGAATTTGCCATTGCAGTACTGAACTGCCAAGTAACAAATCATCATCTGAGATTTATAGCCCAGAATTAAGAGTGGTGACTCAGGCACGCTGCTGACCATTTAGGAGTGAAGTCCTAATAATCCAATCTGGAGCAAAAGGGAGAGAAATCGTTTTCTGATGTGAAGTCAGACAAGTAATTTCCTATTTAAAATTTGATTAGATAAAATCTTTTGAGCATGTGCTTGTAAAGGAACAGCCTGTTTAAATATGTATACTGCAGCAGCACATGCAGTAGGTTGTTCCAACTCCAGCCAGCACAAAGAACATGCTGGGGGAGGCAGAGTGCCCAGGGCGAAATGATATCAAGATAAATCTCTTACACAATGGAAACATTAGAGCTGATGGAGGAAATGCGGTTTTCATCCTATAAAAAACAACCACAAACTTGGGTTTGTATTGGAAAGGTACCATTTCCCAAAACAGAAACATTTGGTGACTTAATGCGATTGGAAGAATGTTGATTTGAGGGGATATCTGTGTAGGTTTTTAATACAAAAAGAATAAGATAGATTCCAGCTGGAATATTTTACCGCCTGCAAAAAGCCTTATAGATCTTAAAGCCATCTAGAAAGCTGGATATTTTTAGCCAGAAAATTCTTCTTGATTTAAAGGCATTATATTATAGAATTGAGGAGAAGGAACAAAGGCCAGAAAAAACAAGATGGGGGAGTTTGGCGTAATTCTGACCCAGTAATTGTCACTGGGAATTTTGCCTTTGACTTAATGAGATAACAGTTTGAGCCAACAAATGTAGGGTTAGATTCTGCCTCCCTCTTCCATAGAGCACAGGATGATGTCCCACGGTGGTGACACTAATGCCCAAGAGGATGCCAGTGAAGGGATGAACTGCAGCAATGAGCCCAGCCTGTGCCAAAACACACAGAATGACATTGTTCCAGGTTAAAGAACAGTGGCACTGTCTTTTTCTCATATCCTGATATATATAATTTACAGAGGTCATGGCAGCATTTCAAAATCAGCTATTGATAATAAAGCATGCTGTCAAAACTGGGATACGGGCCCATTTTGAGGTCAAGCACAGAATCCCATCACACCAGTCTAGGACAATTGTAGCCAAGCTGGAACGTTTTATCGCCTCTCATAAAAAGTAATCACAGAATAGTCCTGGGAATTGAAATATTCACATTATGTTCACACAGTTTAAAAAAATTATCATTTCTGAAAATGACCAACTACTCACGTTCACTGGAAGTTAGTTTTTCTTTTTCTTTCTTCATATTGTGACTGCTTCATATTTTATTAAAGCCACAGGGACTGTATGTGTATATTTGGGGTTTTTTTTAGTCTATAGTGCAAAAAACATTCACATGTACTAGACAGTCTGGTACATATCTGCTGCATTGTGTTCATTCTGCTGACCTTAGATACGGGAATTTTTCCTGGAAGTTTCTTGCCTTACTCCTGAGGGTGTGTTTTCTGCTACACTCCTCCTTCCAGCTACAAAAAGATGTTTCCATTTGGTTCTCTCAGTGAAACCTGTTTGCTCAGGTTGAAGGGAGGGATGCTACTGCCTGCCACAGCTCTGCCACAACATCTTCTGTGCAGGATCACCACCATCCTTGTGGGTTCCATTACAGCCCTCCAAGTTATGAAATGAAGCATGAAACCAGGACAGGTGCTGCCTGGGTTTTGCTTTCCAAAGCTAAGGAAGAACCCTGAACATCAACAGAGGCTCCCAGTCATGAGCCTTAGGATCACATTCAATTAGTATTTGGAGGCTTTTGCTATTCTTTGATTTGCACTATCAGATCTTTCTATGTTTTCCTCACTAGACAAGGATGTGTGTGGCATTGTCCTGTAAGAAAACCAGGCAGGTTTTCAAGAATCTCAGCTATTAAAGTCCAGTCACTGCATCCACAGATTCAATAGTTGTACATGAATCATTTAATCATAGAATGGTTTGGGTTGGAAGGGACCTTTAAAGGTCATCCAGTCCAACCCCCCCTGCAGGGAGCAGGGACATCTGCAACTAGAGCAGGTTCATCAGAGCCCCGTCCAACCTGACCAGGAATGTTTCCAGGGATGGGGCATCGACCACCCCTCTGGACAACCTGGGCCAGGGTCACACCACCATCAGTTTAAAAAATTTCTGCCTTGTATCTAATCTAAATCTGCCTTCATTTAGTTTAAAATGGAAGAAGTCTCACCTCTTTCTCTCAAACACACATGCACACCCACACACTCACTGGTGTGTGGTGTTCCCAGTGGCCTCCTGATCTCGTGGGCTTGGGAATATGGAGTTTTTGTAGAGCAGAGTGTTTCCTGCTGAGGTTCTCTAGTGCTTAGAGGGGATTCCTGCAGCATGGGAGATTCCCCTGAAAACAGCACCTGAGTGTGAATCTCTCTGGTTCCCAGTGAATCTGTTGGGTATGCTGCCCTGTGCAGTTGAGTAAGAAAGTACTTGCTGCTTCCAGATTCCTTTAAGGCTTTGACTCACTTGACATAAACTCCACATGGATATCATGAACTGGAAAGAGCTTAATCAAAAAATCCCACTTTAATCATATTCCGAGGTCCTCTGACATCTTAACAGATCCTTGACAGCTTGTCAGTAAATGAAAAAGATGCATGACACTAATGGGGACACAACAGTGGTTCAGTTCCACTCCCGAATGCATCCCCAGGAAATGCCCAGTGGGAGTCTCCCCATTAATCCAAAAAACCCCGAGTAATCAATGTCCATCCAGGAGACTAAAAAAAAACCCCAATCCTTTTGATTTAATGCAGAAGCCTAGGTACTGCCAGCTGAACTTCCTACTTTAAAATCAGTTTGCATACTCTTTGTTGAGCAAATTTGCATAATCTGTGTCACAACAAAAATCGGAAGTGTGTTGTTGTATCAAAGAAGATTTGAAAGGAATTTTTTTAACTGCAGATAAATCATAAGCTTATTTTTGCAGACTATATGAAAATATATTGCAAACTATATGAGAATGTACCACAAACGATAAAGAAGTCTACTCAAAGGAGCAAATGCACAAGCACAGAAAATATTTTTATATCTGTATAAATACACTGAAACCCCATCAGTCTGCAGAATACATCAAAAGGAGTTTTTATAAGAAATAAGCAAATTATAAATTCCTAGAGTGAGAACTTTGTTCCACAGATTATGCAAACATTATGTATGCTTCAAGTAAAGTTGCATTTTATTAAAAATGTAACTCCTGATAAAATAGATGTAACATTTGAACAGCAATATAGAATTTTTATTATTCTTACCATATAAAATAATATTGAAAAAATGAATTGGGCTAACACGAGTGTATTCAATATGCATGAAATTTCTATTTAGTCTGTAAAATGCAGAGCGGATAGATAGTAGCCATTTCCCAGGACTGTAATTACTGTGTCACCATTTGTAAAGCATTTATGTAAAGCACAATACTTCTGACTACCCATGTACAAACTCTCTGCATCTTGTTAGAAATCAAATCACTGAGATCAAATCCTTTACGTTGCGCTGGTATCGATGAGTGCAAAGTATCCATCACTATTATGTTATAAAATCAAACACAAGCCCTTCCGTGTGTGTTTTTTAGACAGAGTTATGTATTATATACACTACCTTAATATTGTAATTCTTAAAAAGGAGCAGATTATTATAAAAAAGGAATTCTTCTTTATTTATTCCCTTGTGCTACGAAGAAGGCTTGAACCCTGGCACAGGCATGTCTTTACTTAAGGGTTTGCTCTCCTTTCTTTGCAGACAAACATTGATTTTGGTGGAGATTACTTTCCTGTGCTTGCTGGTTTTCCCTAGAAGAGCCTTAATGGTAAATCTTGGCAGTAATCCCTTTTCCAGACTGGTCACAGCTGTTTGAAACTAGATAAATGCTAATAAGTTGAGAAGGTAAATAGGGAAATTAAAAATTCTTCCCAAGCAAGCATTCAGGTTCTTGACTCTTTCACTCATTCACCACACATCTCTCATTGATTCCTGAGACTTGGGATATGGTCATGAATTAGCTTCTGAGACAGAGGCTTTCCTTTGGTAGTCTCTTCTTTGGGAGCAGCTCTGTCATGATCGGAAGCAGGACATGTGCTCGTGCCCTTTGCCGAGCTGCAGAGACATCTCAGTGAGGATCTTGGACAGCAGCTCCTCAGGCAGGTCTGCAAGGGGTAAGTGCTGGGAGGAATGAAGTGCTGGGGCCTGGGCTGTGGGCCACAGGTTGGAGCTGACCTATGGATGAGTCACAACCCAGCAGTGTGTTTTGTGATTGGGGTGGTGGGCGAGCCTAGAGCTGTATCAACCAGGAACCAACCAGTTTGTGAGTAACAAGGAGCTGATAAGTTGGAAGAGAGTTCCTGTGGAAGAGAGTTCCTGTTGGGGGCAGGTTGCTGAGCTCTCTCTCGGTGGTGTGTTCCCCCTTGGCTGATTTGAGATGGCAAAGAGCAAACAGATGAAGAATAAAAGATGAAGGTATGTTTCTTATTTGAGGTGGAGAAGAGCAAACAGATGATGAAGTTATGCTTAAGGGAGGTTGCTGAGTTTGGTGTTGGCCTGAGGAAGAAGAGAGCTGGCAGCACAAGGAATAGTTGCAAGATCAGAGATACAGGGCATGCATCTTGGCACACAGACAGGACCTCCCTCTCCCTGGACTCTGGTCCAGTAGAGTCATGTTGGTGTGAGATTAGTGATCCTGAACAGGTTGATCTCAGCCCTCAGCAAGGCTTAATAGCTCAGTTAGAGCTGAGTTAATCCCCAGTAAGGTGTGTTTGAGTTGGTTGGGAGCATGGCAGGGTAAGCTCCCAGGTGCCTGCCACAGCAGGGCTCTCTACCTCGCCTCTGCAAAATAAGCAGATGTTTAATCTGTTTTCTCTTGGGCTCTCGTACAACTCATGGTTATCATACATGCCTTATACCCAGACTGCATTAACGCTGCTGTCTTAGAGTGTAAGGCTTTTGTTCTTGGAAGGTGTTAAGATATTATGAGCTTAAGGAGATTTGTCCTGAAAAGAACTTAGAGAAAATTGCCCAGCATTAACGCCTTAAAATGCCCATCATCAAATGCATGGCTGCTAAACTCTCAGGGACTATGTCATAATGTAATAATTGATGAATCCCTGGGAAGCTCACACCTTTTTCTTGGAAGTACTGTATTAATACTCTCTTTTAAGTTCTTCATTAGTGCACCTGTGTTATTCAATGCTAAGGAAAACTAGTCATTGGAGGTTGTAGATAGATTTAATTTGATTATTGCTTTGTTTTAATTGAATACCTCTTAGGAAAAAATGCACAAATGGGATGAAATTAAATGGCTGCAGATGAATAATGTACCACACCCAGAGTGATATTTTGTTTGGCTTATTTTTAACGTATTTATTAGGGTTGGAGACATGAATACTCCAAATGATCAAAAGAAAAGTATCATTTCAAAATAGACAGCAGGAGTCATTTCACAGAAATCCAAATTGTGCATATAAATTAACAAAGCCTCTACATGAAAATTGGCCAGATGCTTTTAAAATTGTTTAGCTCCTAAACCAGCTGTATTCACAGTAAACCAGGTACATGGCTGCAGTCATCTTTTTTACTGTTTGATCCAATAGCTTGTAAAATAATGTTACGAGTAAAACTGAGGAATTGGAGAGGTGCTTGTGGTTAGGGCTTTCTTGGGGGCTTCAGTTTTGACAGCTTCTTGAGGGAGAAAATTATTTCATCTGTTGGCTAGAACCAGATGTGTGAGCATGTGTGGATTAATGGCACTGAGAATTATTATATTTTGAATACTGTCTGAAATTATCAAGGCTTTAAGACTGGGGAGGGGGAGGGAGGGGTGTATAAAAATGTTTAATTAAATAAATCACCTTTGAGCTGACTATAATAAGAGTTTCAGATTAGCTCCTTAGAGTAGCTGGAGGTATTAAACACCTATGGCATTTTTTAGATCCACAGGATAGTTGTAATTCAGTGTGGAGCAGTCCCCGAGCAGCAGTAGAAAGGGTTTGTATTCTCCCCAGCACCAGATAAATGTGGAGCCCCTAGCACCATGATCCTTCCAAAACATTCTCCTTCACCTGTTGACTTGTAAGAATCCTGTGGGGAACTCCTGCAGTTCTAATTTTGTTAAGTTCTCTTCTTTTTTCAACCCTAAATCTTCCCTTCACTACAGTGAGGCAAAAACTTCCAGGCTATTAGAATGCGAAGGTGTTAATGTAGCTCCACAGGATCTGTCATCTTAGTTAACATCAGCTAAGTACCTGCCTTTAGTATTTTCATCATTTGAATATGTATTAAAAAATCACACTCAAGTTTGCAGCACAGTAGTGTATTAGCAAAAAAATTAATTGCCGTATATACTGAGGAACGTGCATGGGTATTATGTGCTCTATTAAAATAAAATTATCTCCAGCTTTAAATAATATTTATTTTAAAATTTAAAACAGGTCATCTTTGAAGATGAACAGACATGGCCCTTTGCCAAAAGAACAATCAGATTTTCTGCTGCAGAATATATAGAAAATCATAACAAACTTAATTACCTGTACCATTGCTAAAGGCCCTTCATATCTTAGCACTCTTGAGATTTAGCAGATTGCATCACATCTTCCTGATTAACAATTCTGACTGAGAAATGAAACATTCTGGCTTACTGAAATTAAAAAAAAAAAAAAAAAAGATTCCATTTTAAAAGAAGACAATATATGAACAGCCTCAATTTAAGTGTAACAGCTTACAATAAATGTTTAAACTTCAGTATATTTTTTTCTCAAACTACATGGATTGTTTGTGCCATGTGAAAAAATACCAGTGTAGTTTTAATTTTCTCAGGCCTCTCAGCTCTTCAACCTGTCTTAGAGGTCAGTATCTCAGCCTGATATGACGGTATTATTATTGTTACTATTTATTTTTATGTTTTTCTTACTGGAAACTTAGTACAATGATCTCTTTTCCCAATTTCTAGATACCAAGAATTTATGCAGTATTCAAAATCTCTTCTTTTTATCTCAAATTATTGGGCACTTTTGTCATCTTAAAATCTCAGAAGGCTCAAATCTAGTTTTTCTCTGAGGGACATCAGAGGAAAGCCCAGATGCTGGAGCAGGTTCCCTTGGTAGGAAGAGCTTCCTGATGGAGACAGGACAGTGTTCATTGCTGAGCACATGGGTGTGGGGGGAGTAGCTGAGCATTTCAGAGGGAAAGCCTCTTTTTCTGGCTGTGAAATGTAAACCTAAACCCAAACTTTTGCTCTCTGTCCTTTATTAACATTCTCTTTGTATTGCTCACGAGTTTAATAGTTAATATTAATTTTCTGGCACTGTCTCAGAAGCTGTGAGTGCCTTATGATTCAGACATTGGCATTTTTTTATAGGCAGAAAAGAATGTATTCAATGGACGCTCAGGGTAGGAATAAAATCACCAGGCAGAAAGCCCACATTGCCTTTTCTCCAGTTGTTTGCCCAGGCTGGTGCTCCTTGCCTTGCCTGGCTTTCATTAGACACTCTTTCCTGGAAGTGCTGCAACCTGATCGCACATAGCACCACATTTGATCAGGGTAACTCTATTTGAGCCTAATTCTCTACTAATTCTTTGCAAGCCTTCAATGCCAATCAGAAACAGCTTCCCAACATCCTCCAGACACTCTCCTCTCTCTCGGTTTGAGAGATTCCAGTTTCTACAGCCTGGCAGTGGGTAATCAGCAAAGGAATTCCCTGAGCCCGCTGCTTCAGAGCCAGCTCCTCCAGTTCAGACCCAGCTGGCTCCAGCTGCAGAAGAACTTGCCAAGGCCAAGGGCAGAGCATGGACAGAAGTGGCTGATGAGGGCAGGAGCTCTGAACTCCTCTGGATGTAGGCTTGCTAACAATAACAGTGCTCAGGGTTATTTTCTTGATATGCCAGTAATTTAAGCCGTGAAGAGAAAAAGCATCTCGTGAGTGTTGAGCACACACGGTGCCTTTGTGCAGCACATGTGCACAGCTCATGGCTCGCAGAGAGAGCTGGGTCTGTGCTTCCAAACACCTTAACCCAGGGAAAAGCTAAAGCAAACACTTAGATCTCCCTCCTTTACACTTAGAGCTGTTCGTGTGCCTAATTTTAGCTGATTTGTTGGTTCTAGGGCAGGTAAGAACAAGCTTTGTTCCTTCTAAGCATTCTTCTACATCAAACCAGATGTTCGTAGTGTTTCCTCCCGTTGCAGCAAGAGCATCACAGTTGACTTTCCATGAGGTCTTCCTGTGTATCTCCCTGCCTCTGGGGAGCTGTTGTATGCAAGGGACTGATCTTCCTGCTACTCACTCCGAGCTGAAGCAAGAGAGGTGATGCACAGGGAGAGGAGGACTATTTTTTTGTTCTAAGGAAGCAGTCAGACTCAGGCACTGATAACTCCAAGGCAAGTTCCATATTCAGTCTGCTACCCAGCGTGATGTGGTATCTGATGAAGTCAAAACAGAAATCAGATTATCCTTCCAAATCACCTGCTTTTCTAATTGAGCAGCATTCTGGGGAGTGCATTTCAGAGCTTCTCATTAAGCTGCAGCTCTGGCCCTGGCCCTGGCTGGGGCAGTCCTTTCGTTGGGAGCACGTGTGCTCACACATGTGTGCACTCCCCCCACCAGCCATCCTGCATGTTTACACTCATGTGGGATCCCATTTAATCTCCTCCTTTCACTCGTCTTCAGCATGTGCTTATCAGCTGAATTAATATCTGTTTGCTTTCCCAGCTGCATGTTACAGGCTTGGATTACTCTAAAGCAACACTTTTTTAATTAAAAGAAGTTTCCAAACTGTCACTGGAGTGCCAGATGCAATAACTGGAATCATCCTGCCCCACATTTCTTTTCTTCCCTCCTTCTCTAAAACACCCAACACCAATCAAGAAGAAAATTAGCAATAATAAGCCTATGAAATTAAAAAAAAAAAGCCAAAGCAGCATCGTCAGGTATATCAGCCCCATAGGATGAGCTGCAGCCTATCAACCCAAGCAAACTAAACCCAGAAGCCCTCCCTGCTTTATTTGCCATCATATTCATAAGTGTCCAGTGTCGTATTTCTATTGCTCTATCATCTTTGAAGTTGAATTTTCAATATTGAGAAAACTATCATAAAACCTATTGCAATACTTAAACATCAGTGTGAAAGTGAAATTGATTTTTCCGTAAAAGTAGATTCTGTAGTGGAATTATGGCCCTAGTGAAAATGTACTCCATTTCAGCAGTTTAAGGTGTGTTTCTTGGGTAGGTTGCTAATATTATACCTAGACATATTGTCTGCAAGCACTGGACACAATCCTCTGGGTGTGCAGAAATTAGATAAGGAATAATTCTTTTGTATAATAGTATCCCTTGGGTAGTCTTCTGTGCAACACAATAAAATTAATTCAGCTTCTCTCCATAGAGCTTATCTTCTGTCCCAGCATTGGAGTCTACTTCTCCCACAATTTACCTGGGCAACAAATATTTTCTTACTTCATTGTGTTAGAAAGTCCAGCATTGGTACTTTACAGAGCAGCTTTAATTCTGGAGTCAGCCCATAACTCTGTGTATATTTTTGCAACATAGGGATCCCAGGTTAAGTTGAACAGGAAGAAATAAATATGCCCCAAAGCAAGCCAGGCTGCACGTAGTGTGATGGGAGGGTGGTTAGAGTGCCCGGGTTAGGTCCACCTTGAAGCACTGCTCAGAAACCATGATCTCCATCCTTCTGAGAGCTTCTATACATAGGTTATTTACAATGTTGCTGACCTGTAATTCCAATATCCTATTACTCATGAGATTCTTAAGTTCTCTCTGTCTATATCTTTCTAAATATAAATTACCATTTAACCTTTTCTTTGGGGGATTCATGACTGCAGTTAAGGCCTGAATGAAAAGAGAAGAAACTCTGCTGCTTACCTGAACCTGAAAAACTCATTGTCAAGTGCTGGAAATTTGATTCACCTTTCCCCTGTTTGCAGAAAATATCTTTAGACCTTTGCTGGCATGGTTTGTACCAGGGAAGTGTTTAGCAATATGGTCTGTCCCTAGTGATCAGGCCTTCTTCAGGACTTTTAAAAACAAATCAGCCTCGTGGTTTTCTGCCTCGATTCCACTAGAGATACTTCCTGTTCTTGCCCAGAGTTTCCTATAGACTTTGATATAATCACAGTTAGACCTGCAGTTATGTACTGGTCTGGTTTCTCAGCAGAGGCATTACTATTGATTACTATTTATGATGAATCATTGTTCTCTTTTTATATAGACAACTGCAGACCATTGTTTCCATGCACACTCTTATCTTTTGCTGAGTCTTGAGTTGAGTCTTGGTATCTCTACCCTTACATTCCTTGGTTGCTAGAATCTACTTTGTAATCTCCTTTTCTGTTATTTGCAAATGCTCCACTTATTTCTGATGTTCAGCTGGTGTGATCTTTATCCCTTGGTGCTGCCAGAGGCTCCCAAGTGAGCCCGGCCTGTCCAGGAGCTGGTGCAGAGCTACAGTCACTCACCTGAACTCTGGGCTGATAAACCAACACTGCAATGTACCCACATCTTATGCTTTTGGGTGCTTAGAACACAGAACCTGGTTTTTGCTTTTTTAGCTCCTTAGGCCCAGGTGGCACCAGCAGCCCTTGATTGCCTTGAGCAGCCTTACCTGGGAGCCCCTTCACACTCCCACCAGCTGTCCCCCATTAAAGCTCCAGCCGAGGCCCTTCAGTGGTGGTTTGAGTTGTGTTGTGGCTGGGCCTGCTTCTGGGGCTGCAGTTGAATTCTTTGCTTTTCCTGGTTTGATCTTGGAGCCTTTGTTCCCGTGCACTTTGCCTGAAGATCATACTGGGATGTGCTGCTGCCATCACGCCTGTCTCTGGAGCTGTGGGACCACACCATGGGGGTGAGCTCGCTGCCCTTCCCCTGGCTGCAAGGGCTGGGAGGAAGCTTAACATTGCACTTACTCCAAAAAGCAATCCTGCTTCTTGCATGTGTGTGATGATGTGGAAATACAGTGTGATATTTAGAGCTTTGTGGAAGTGAGAACCTTGAGGTGTCTGTGATAGAAATGGGCAAGCCCACAAGGTACTGGGGAAGCCAGGGAAGGAGTCTGGTTTGCTCACACAGAGCACTTCATTTGGGAACTTCTAAATGTGCTGTTGCAGCTTTGATTCTGCTGATGTTTTATGACTGTAGTTATCCTGAGTTTGGAGGTGAAAGGCCATTTTGAACAGAAGGTGTTCTTTTTCTTTTTGTAAGGCAAAAAACCTTATCAAAGTGCTTGTGACCAGCACTGCCATTAAATCAATTGTGTTTCACTTTGCTTTTCAATGGGCTTTGACTGAGCTCTTGCTGTTCTGCTTGCAGTCTTTATGAGCACTATGTGCCTGTGGCATCTTCCTTCATTGCAATGGATTTCAGTGCAGATGTACCTTGACCATGCAGAGGTTCCCATCAATCTAAGTTCTCCTGGTAGAAGCTAAAGATGAGCTGTGTGCTGTAGTGGGCCATGTGTATGTAGTACAGTTGACAGGAAGCAGTGACAGCTTCTCTTCTGAGCACCACACAGCAGCAAATATTGTCACTCTTTGCTCCATTATGTCTGAAAGGTTCTTTGAAAAGGTTTTCAGTACAAAGCACCTGGCCTGCAGCAGCTTAGGTGTGTGTCCCAGCTTTTCCATCAGGAGAATTTTGGCAGCCCAGCTCTCACAGTCTAGCAAGCAGGTGACTGTGGCTTCATGGTTGTAGGTAGGCAGTGTAGATATGCTACAAAAGGTTTGGTGTGCCAGGAAGGACCTGTGTAGATTCTGTCCCCAGAAGATGGGATGCTATTAGGGAGTCTGAAAGGTGAGAGCTAGCTGAAGTGTGTTTGACTTCCCTAGTAAATCTGCACTTGTGTGCTGGATGGCCAGTTTGCAAAATACTAATATTTGTGGTATTTCCTTCCAAACAAACACAATTTTGTACTGCTTGGATAGTCTTCTCTAGCCCACCTACTTGCGTGGTATCCATTACAGCTGCATTGGAGCTCCTTAGTCTTTCATCTGTTTTCCTCATTATGCCCCCAAGACTTTTCTTAATTTTACAGCTGGAGAACTGGAATAGACAGTCAATGGGAAATAGGCCAACCATTCTGCATGAGCTATGTTTTGCATTGGTTTTAAGTGAGACTCTTTAAAATATAATTAAAAGCTTTATTGTTCCTTGATTAATATGCTGCTCTGTTTATAGCGTAGTGCCACATTATCCATACTGTTTCTCAGACATTTTACAAATATTTCTATGCTGTGTTTATTTTGGCAACTGCTGCCAGATGTTGACTGTATGAACCTTCTCCAGCTTTTTAAAAGCTGCGTTGCTGTTCTGTCTAGAAGATGCATCCATGCCAGAGTCCCATGAGGTGAGGAACTGCATTGTCACCTGGGAGACCTTGCCTGCCCTCCAGGCATGCCAGGGTGAAGTGGTGGGGAGCAGAAGGGGGATCAGAGCACAGGGTTTAGATTTGCCATCTCCCAAATACCAGCACTGGCAAAGCAGCCAGGGTCTCCTGATCCCTATATTTGCCACCTCACTGCTGCTGGTCACTGAAGGGTCCTTACTGAGAGGAGAGCAGTACAGGAGGGAAGATGATAAAGGGAGCAGAATGACCAGCTGTACCTCTTCAGAGTCTGATAGGTGATGAGGGCTGAAACAAACCTGGGAGGGTGAACCGGGGATTTAAGCACGTGTCTCAGTCCCATGGAGCTCCAGGTGGAGAGGAGCCTTTGTAGACACCAACATGAGATGTAACCTAGCCAGCCCATGCCCACCTTTGTATAGAATTCAGAGCTAAATGCTTTAGAAATCAAAAGGAGAAGTGAGAGAGCATCGTGTTTTCAGTTGTGTGAATACACAGAATAAACATCCATGGAAAGAGATGGTTGAGGCCAAGTTTTTGAGTGATGTACATTGGCAGGGCTTGAACAACCAGATACACATTTCATCCAGACCTTGTAGTTTAAGGTATATATTAGATGTATGGCTGCATGCTTCTGAAGCTTTGGGGAGGAAACAACTGGTTTGTGTTGCATTCTGTGGCTTGCATAATCTTGTTTGGTGCTCTGTGTGCCAGCTTCACATCAGGAGTTTGAGCTTCATTTGTGCTGTGCGAAGGATCATTTCCCTCTGGAAAAGGGAAGGGAAAAACAGACACTCAGTGACTCAACTTCTATAGATTTATTTTTTTTTATTATTTTATTTTTCTGTCGACCTTTTCTCTGAGCTTCAAGACAGAGAATCTATCATAACTGCTGTTTAGATGTGGACATAGGAAAAATGCCTAGAAAGTCTGAAATAGAGGCTGCTGCAAGTATTGATACCCTTCACAGATTCTGACACATTTTAAATGACCTGCCTAGAGCAGATAGGAAATCTGAGGCTGCCAGGCAAAACGAATGGAACAAAACCAACAGTGTCCCTTCCAGGCAGCTGCATTTCCATGGCGTGGCTATCACTCTTGGGCTTTCAAGGCATAAACTGGCCATGAAGAACTGTTAGCAAGTACCACCCATCCCGTGGCTCTGACACTAAATCAAGCACTTCATCACTTGCAGTGTTCCTTCCTATTGCTTCTGGTAACCATCAGAACTTAGAGTAAATGAAGAAGTCATCTGCTGCAGTGTGTTCATTTGGGATAGGCTGAATGGAACATCAGAAAATATAATTCAATTGATGCCAATTAACAGACTAGCCATGCCTCTGGTAGTTACATGGATTAGCAGTCTTTATTCTGCATCATTTGAGATATTTATATTGCTGACAGGCTGCAACATAGAGGACCAGATCACCCATTTGTGTGCTGCCAAGCACTTTCAAGTCAAGAGATCATGGTGCTGTTGAAATCAGGTATGTAAAATAAATCATCTAGGGTTTTGCAGGCCATAATTCAGTGAGCAAATACCATAACCCTCATTTTATTAGAGCAAGAAACTAATTAACAGTCATTCTGCAAGATGCCCAAAGGGACTGGAAACCATCTCAAGAGCCAATTTAGATTCCGTAGCCAAATGAGCTGTGGTAGCTCAGGGTTAGGGATGTGGCCCCTGCTTGGAAGTCTGTGTGAAGGCAGATCTCTTCCCTCTCCCATTCCCAAAAGCAGAGTGGATCAAATCTGTGCTTTTTACCTTCTTTTCAATCTTTCCCTTCACCCATGCATAAGCCCTGCTAACTAAATGGCTGCATGAAGGCCCAGCCCCAACCATGTAAGCTGAGAGGAGCTGTGTGGTTCACTGGGAATCACTGTGATCAGACTTTACCCTGTCCTTGGTAAAATGAGGTTTCTGGCACATACAATTCCTGAAGCTCTCTCCCTCCAGATGCTCTTTCCTCTAGGTCCATCCTCGTCCTCTTTGAGTTTTATATTGCTAACTTATTCTGGTTTTTGTCTAAGTCAAGCTAATGTTAACGAACACCAGTTTGTTCCTTTCCTGAAGTGGTTTAAAAAACAAAAATCACAGCACAAAATCAACCTAAAATAATCTTATCTTTGTATTGATGTATTGTAAGCAATGTTACATTATTTAAGGGTCCTCTAAAGGACAGGCTAAACAAATCACCATTTCCTTTATATACACCCTTTAGTTGCATTATATATAGCTCATCTTTTCTTCTACCAGACACAGGTTTTGGTGCTGTTGAGTTTTTTAAATATTTCCTCTTAAGCATGTTTAAATAGGTCATAGTCAGTTTTGGCTTTGTCAAGAGCCCCTAATATGGCACTGCATGGTCTTGTACAACTTTTGGAGCTGTGCTCTGCCCTGGTCAAACACACAAAGCAATGACTTCCCTTGGGCTGCAAGGGAAAAAATCTTCACCTGCATTTGTTGGGAGGAAGGTGGATGTCCCAAAATACTGGAGAAGTTATCTTCAGGTAATTAATGATAGCTGAGTGTGTTAGTGAAGGGGATGCTCTGTGCCTCCCCATCCTCTCCAGCCACACTACGTCAGCCCATGGTGTGGGGCTGTGCTTAATATTGGAGATATTTTCTCCAGAACAGAATCATTCATGTACAGGGCTCTAAAGTAATGACTTGAGAAGGTGGGGGGGGAGGAAGCTGTGGTGATTTGTAGTGCCTGGATGGCAAGGATTTGTGTGTTTCCCCTTCTGTGACTTGCTCGCTATTTTTCTTGCTGAGCTCATGAGATCTGAATAGAGAAGAAGGTTGCCCAGGCATTTTTCAGTGTGCTGCTAGTTTGCATGTGCTGCACACTTCCTTCAAAATGAAGTGTGCTCATTTGCAATGTTTTTGTTCCTTAATTAGGTTTACTGATCGCTAACGTGAAGAAATGTGTTCTTTGGGTTTGAGGATAGTTTATGAAAACAGCCTGGGCAATGGATCTTTTAGCAGGGAGGCTGGTTCATGGCATTTCTTTCAGGTCTCAACTTCTCTAAATTAACAGGCCTAAAACGATAATATATATTATTTTTTTCCAGATAGTGGATAAGTTCTGGTATCTGAAGGAAGGTTCTTTTTTTTTTTGTTATGATAATTAGTTTACATCAGAGATATGGAGATAACGGGACAGTGTTGTCTATGCCTGCCCTTGTTGGTTTTGTTGTTCTTTTTTCACTCAAGCCAACTATGAAGCCAGTTCCAGAAGATATCCCCAATTTAACTGTTAATAAAGGCTCACTCTAGAGACTCAGTTTAAGAAGCAGTGATTTTCTCAGATAGAAATAAACGTTGCTGTTTTGGGAAGGTGCTATATCAACAAAGCTAGACCTTTTTTTGCTACAGGAAGGCTGGTGAGGGACTCTTCACGAGAGTGTCCAACAACAGGACAAGGGGAAATGGTTTTAAACTGAAGGAGAGGAGGTTTAGGCTAGATCTTAGGAAGAGGGGGGGGGGTATGAAGGTGGCAAGACTCTGGAATAGATTGCCCAGAGAGGCTGTGGATGCCCCCTCCCTGGAGGTGTTCAAGGCCAGGTTGGATGAGGCCTTGAGCAACCTGGTCTAGTTGGGAGGTTGGACAAGATGATCTCTAGGGTTGCTTTCAACCTAAGTCGTTCTATGATTTTTCTTAAGGTTAGTATTGTACAGGTCTTGTAACAACAGTGGTACTAGTCGGTGTTCGGGAAAAGGTTTTCATCCCTGTTTTCAAAGTCTTTGAAGCTCCTTGTGCTTGTTACTATTTTGGGGACTTGACCAGTTTATTTTTAGCATCTGTGGACATGTTGTGATTCTTTTGATTCCTTCTAAGGTACATCTGCCCTCTTGATTGGCTTATGGTGCAGATTTTTTTTTCTGGGGACTGTGTCAACTCAGGAATGTAAGTGACTGTGTGATGGATGCTGTGGCCAAGGCTTGAACATGCAACTAATCAGGACCTATTTCCTTATCACTGACCCTGGCAGCAAATGAGGCTGCTTTTTCCTTGCCACCACAAGCTCTCATTGGCAGTCACAGTTGCTGAGAGCAAGCAGAGATTGCTGATGTGTTCCAGGCTCAGTCTGCAGCCTACGTTTCTAGCCAGAGACCAGACAGACAACTCTGCTGATTCAGAAGAAACACATTTAACATCAGAAAGCCTGAAGGGAAGAAGTCTGACCTCCAAGTACAAATCAAAGAGTAGTAGCTAACGCCGTTGTCTTGTTCTTTTGAGTTCCTAAATGTGAAACCTCTGGGACACCCCTTTAGGATGAGGTGGTGGGCACCAGCCTTGCTGGAAGCTGTGGTATTTCTCATTACCATTAGGATGTAATGATAGCACAAATGACAGCATAAACGAAACACCAGGTGCCTGGACACTCTAAGCCAGTGTCCAAAATGGGGTGCCTGGTCCTCAGACCCCTTGTCAAGAGGCCTGGGGGAACTGGCTGCAGGTTGGCTGCTGGATTGGCCCTCTCAGAAGTGTGGGTGACAGCTGTCTGATAACCTGCAGTTGCCAGGAGGCTTGTGGCTTCTGCTGGGGAGGTAGAGATCTAGGAACCTGTGAATAAGAAGGATGCTGGATCTCTAGCTGGTTTCTCTGTTAAATTTATGCTATGCTTTCAGAATACACTATTCCAGTATATAAAGAAACCACCTCCCAAAAACTCCACTTTAATGGTCAAATAACTTCTGAACAGCATGGGCTCAAAGCAAGCTGCTGAGTAGCCAGCTGGGCTGTCCTTCTAGTGCCAGAACCATTTTCAGTCCTATCAATGAAGAATTATTGAAATAGTTGCTATTTCATTGTTTTTAAAATGCATCTTCTATTAATTAGGGACAGGGAGTGTTTCTGATGGCATTCTTGTACCAATTGAAATTAGAATACACACAAACCAAAGACCTGCCAATTGGGTTGGAAATCCTTGTATGTAGTGTTGGAAGAGACAGTGTAGAAGTCCCAGGAGTGATGTGGTGTCAGTAACTGGAGCTGTTCCTCGGGTTTGGATGGGAAGGAGAGCAGGAGGTATTGTTTAATTTCATCAAACATTAACCGCCAGAACATCAAGCTTCTGCTTGGAGGTAAACATCAGTGTTCCCCTTGGGGAGGATATCTGCAGGGGCAATTTACTCTTTGCTCTGTGGAAGAAATTACCCCAAGGAGGTGTCTGCTGCCCCTGGCTACAGAGTGCTGCAGAGCAGGGCTTCCACTGCTGCTGTGGTGGTAGGTGAGAGGAATGCCACCCTCCAGCTGAGAAACAGAGATCCTATTGACTTTATCTGCTGATTGCCAAGAGAGGAGTGAAATTCGTCCTGCATGGTAACTTGGCTGTGTTCCTAACAAAGCCAGATGAACAAATAATACTATTATTTTTACAAGACATGCCCGAAGGAGAGAGGAAAAGCACTGCTGAGTAGGAGTGATTTGGAGGCCAACACGTATCACTGTTGGAAGGGGATTATTCCAGTGCATTCACCAGAGGCAAAAACCATGTCTCGTTCCACCAGTGTTTAAATCCTGAGTGCTGGAAAGGGGGTTGAGAGGAATGGGCTATAGCTCTGTGGTCACCATGATGATCTTCCTTCTTTAGCTCTCTGTACCAAAGAAATTAAATTAGCGCCTAGGAAAGCATTTGGTCTGATTAGCTTAGTTCTATTAGCTGAAATTATACATTGTGATGCATCTTGGGCCGAGTCCTGTTTCTGAGGCATTAAGTTGCTTCTTGTAGTTTAACATCTACTGGATTTGATAGTATTTAATCAGGCAAAAGGGACTCGAAATCAGGGACACTACAACAAGGATGCTTGATATGACTTTTAAATTAGCAGAAAAGAATGATTGCTGTGATGTTCCACCTTGAATCCAGTTTTCTACATGGTGGATTTTTAGTCTGCAAACCCTGCCAGGGAGACCCAAACGTGTGACCATGAGCCCAGTTCCCAGTGTGAAGCTCTGGAGTCAGCGCCGCAGCCCCAGGGCTGTTTCTAGGTCTCATGTTTGAGCCTATGACCTTGGAAACAGGCACCAAGCACAGCACGATGCAGTGATGTCTGGCTGAGCCTGCGGGCACAGGAGCAGTGACAGCAGCAGGAGCCCTTCCAATTGTGTTGGGGGGTGCCTGTTGGACAACTCCTGAAGATGGTTCCTCTGCCCTTTACAGAAACAATTATCATGGCTAAGGAGCTTGTGCCTCCTAAGGTCTGTAGGTAAGGAAAGGGGAGCAAGCTCTACTGGTATAACCTTTGATATCTCTGTGATCCCAGGAGGGTCTCTGCCAGTCTGTTTTAATGTGCATTGACACCCCTCCCCAGAAGAGTTTTACCACCACAAAGGTGGCTATGGAGCAGATTTGAGAAACGGTGTCTCTCCTTTGCAGTATGTCATATGAATGGTGGGAAAAAAAAAGCCTCTCAGTTTTGTCACAATCTGTGCCTTTTCTAATAATTTAAAAGCTTGAATTACTTACATGTGGAGCTAAAATAGCTCTAAGTGCATTTTTATTGCCTGGCTCTGGAGCTGCCATTTACAGGTTTACAGCACTAATGCTTTTAAATAATAGGAGAAGGAGTGCATGTAGTACAGTGTTTGAAAATGATATATGTCCTGTTATTTGGACACAAGTAAAGCACTTAAAGCCCTGTTCTGTTTCCTACAGATATTTTTTTTTTTTTTTTTTGGAAGCCCTGGTTTGTTTTAAATATCCTCCAGTGGACTAGTAAACATTGAGAGGCTTTGAATGAGAAAAATGCTGTCATATAGATCTCATGATTAAGAAAATTAAGCTACTCTTGTGTAAGTATCTACTTGTATAACTATCTATCTATCTTGTATAACTGTCTGCTAACTATACTCTAAGTATTCCAATTTTGTCATCTATTTTAACATCCAGAATTTGGTTTTGCACTTTGTGATAAGAATATTCTCGCTTTTCTTTCTCTTCCTGCCTGATTTTTTTTAATGTATTTAAGAAGCTGAAGTCAGGCAAATAATGCTCTGGAGGAGCAGAAAACTCTGGGATGTTCTGCATGTGAGAAAACAGGAGGTACAAAAAGTACCAGCATTTGATTTAATTTTTTTTTTAATTATTAAAAAGAACAATTGAAATTCACAGACTACTTGACTTTCTTTATATTCATAAATGCCAGAGTTCTTCAGTGGGGATAAGGGTGATAATCTCCCTCCTACAGATAAGGAGAGTGAGGCACAGAGGTGAAGTGGTTTAAGTTCACACAACCTTAATTGTACAGGCAGGAGAGATCCCAGATCTCTCCACCTCCAGCCTTCTCTACTGGGCTTCATCCTGCCTTTCTTGCAGGCTTGTGGTTGCCCCCTAAGATCACAGGGGCTGTGGTGAAGAGGCTTTTGACTCAGCACACAGTGGCTGATGTGGATTATGTTCATAGAAACATAGCCTTAATTTTAAATACACTGAGAAATAGCAATTGCTTGGATGCTCACTAGTCTTTCCTACATGTACCTCCTGTCAACTTTATATTCCTCTCTTCAGATACAGAGCTTGTTTCATACTTGTGGCTGCTTGGAAGATGCATTGCTTTTAGCCTTTAATACCCCCCATAAGGTTAGTGAATAAGCCAAACCTTGGAATTTGAACTAAACTTTCTATATCAGATGTTCTGTGATGCCTCAGGAGTGATGTCTCCTGTACTTACCTCTGTCAAGTGGCACTTGGGCTGGATTCTCCTTCCTGTGATGCACCAAATTCCTCTTGCTCAATGACCTGTGCTTTGGGGTAGACAATGGCTGTGGTAGCGTGTGTTTGTTGTGTTGGTTTTTTTAAAAAAGTCTATGTCTTCCACCCAAAATAATCATTTTGCATAAAATGGTGAATTTAGTCAAAGCCAGCTGCTGCTTTTTGTTTGGTTTTGGCTTGTTTTTAAAACACACCTCATAGAAAAGAAGCAGCTCTGTGAATCTATAGTGTTGGGCTTCCAAGAAATCGCCTCTAATTTCCTGCTCATCCACATTTACTATGTTTAATTCCTGAAAATATTTTTATAGGTCCCTGAATCAATATTGTGACTTGAGGTTTTTTTGCACTTCTCTTAATATGAAAGTGTCTTAAACTGTGAAATTAGCAGAGCACATATGCTGACCAAAACTGAGCCTAGCTCTGTGCTGCCCTGTGTGAGAGGGTCATTATATCAGAAGCAAATTCTTCTTGCACCTCCCATTGCAAACAACCCTCTGTACTGAGCTGCTGTGCTAATCTTTCTTCTCTGCAGAGCCATTTCCAAAGGATTCTAGCCTTTCCCATTTCCTCCAGCAAAACCTTAATCATGATGTATTTTGCTTTTCTGTTCGCCATTAGATGCATAATTGTTCTTCCTTAAGTCATATTAAATTATCCAGCTGATTACCTGCTTCAGCAGATTGTCTGGATCATCTTGCGTATTACCTGCCTTGAGCAGGACCAACCAACCATCCCATCTTTCTGCAGCCCTAAAGAGAGGCATGTGTACTTTCTTCCAGACAAGTGTGGGGCAGCTTTTTCAGATTGTCAGTCATTTATTCAAACTCAATATTTTTTTAATGACTCCCTTTCTTTTTTTTTTTATTCTCACTCCCAAAGTCATATATTGTTAATGACTGCACAGTCAAACCCATAGAATTTACTTTCCTGTGCACACTGTAGCTCACAGAGGATGCTTTGCCAGGGAGGTGTTTGGGTGCACAAGGAACAAGCTCTTTGGAGACCACAATGGAATTGTCACCATCTTCTGACCTTTTTAGTGCCTTGTCTGCTCTCTTGCCTAATATTGCTGACCCACCAGTTGAGAAACAGTGCCCTGGACAGTTCACACAACCCATGAACAGAACTTTTCAAGATCACTGAGCCTTAGGGCATATTTTTGACACTGTTTTCTGTGATCTTTTGCTGCTTATTGTAGAGAGAGCCTTTGATCATGAATGCGTCTAATATTCCTCATAAAGAAATCAGGGTTCCCTGCACTGAAAAACCTTTAATGGATTTAGTGTAACCCCTTTGCCAGTCAGGCTTCCCCCTGTGCTCCTCAGCTTTTGGCCAAGCTGCATTCAGTCGCTGCTGTATCAGATGAGCATTTCAGAAAGTGGTCCAGGCCTTCCCATCATTAGGTTTCATTCATACATTCATTTTCCCTGTGGCTCATCCCCAGTGTTTAGCTGGAGGTAAGTGAGGCTTTAGGTGTGAATCAATTGTTTTGAAACAAAAGGGTGATGAGGGTCAACGTAAAGTTTCTCAGGCAGGTGAACCCGTGCTATGGGTAATGGGCTGAATTAAGACATGAGACTTATGCCTTAAGTCAAGAAAGAGAAAAGAATTCACAAGGGGCAGAACCCACACAGTGAATATTTTATTTATATGCTACCTGTGCTGGGCTGAGCAGAGCAGGTTGGGATTCTCTTTTCTGCCTTACACTTCAAAATCTTGCTGTGGCTGTTCCTGAGCAATGAGGCAGCACAGTGATAATGAGCTGGGCCAAATCCAGGTCTGGTATAAGTGGTGCTGCTGCTGATCACAGCCCAGTTGCACCAGCTTATGCCAACTGAAGGTCATTTTTCTTCAGTAATTTTTGCTGCTTTCTGAAGCAGCGTTGCTCAGGATCCTTCCCCAGACTTGTTACTTCATTTGCACTGCCTCTTCCTCCTGTGCACTAACTGGTATTTTAAAACCCCTTCCTTCCTCTTCAGGCCTTGGTCTGTGCAGTGAGCCCAGGCTCAAAGCTGAGCTGTCACAGTCAGCTCAGCCCGGCTGGTGTGGGAAATGCAGAGAGAGTTACACCCTGGCTGAGCCACAAATATAAACTCCATTTTTTTAATAGTGCTGATGGGGACTTCAGGATTTATTCTCTTCAGTGTTGCCATAGACAGCAGAGGTCCCAGCAGCATTCCTTGTCTCAGCTCTTGACAGAGGAGGATGCCTACAGATCCCTCTGCCTGGGATGCTCCTTGTCCCCACAACTAGCAGGGCTGTCATTGCCTCAGGCTCTCACTGGGCTGTCTCCAAAACCCTCCCCTACCTGGAAAAGATCATTGGCATCATTGACTCGTTCCCCAGGTTCTTGCCTTGGGGCTTACAGATAAGCTGCCTAAGAAAACCCTTCTTCTTGTATCACACAGGGCTTGCTCGTTGCCTTTTTATGAAATTTTTCTCACATTACATGGATGGGAAAAGATGCAGTTTGAATTATTCTCATAAAATGTTGCTTTTTTGTGTGTGTGTGTGAAAGTTTTTAATGTAGTTCTGAGGGTAAATCTGAGGAAGACAGAAGGAGGCTCTTGCTGAGGTCTGAGAGGTGCAGCAGGGCCCTGTACCTGTGTTAGGCACCCGGGTTAGCTGCAGGACTCATTTGTGTTCTAGTCCCAGAATTTCAATCTGTGCAAGTGACAACTCCTGTGTGGTTGTAACACCCTGGGCTGTAGCTGGGAAGTGAGGTGTAGGTGATGCAGGCTGACTGGGACTCTGTCTTCTGGGTGAAACCTAAAAGCAGATTTTCTTTCTTTACCTAGGATTTATTTTAACTTTTAATTTTGTGTTCTATAGTACTATACTTACAGTCAGGAATACCTTGGAAAATGATTGTTCGTGTTTGCGAGGTGTTTTGAAAGTTCAGTACAGGGCAGAGATGGAGAGACAATCCACAGTGCTATAAAAATAATCACAAATCACATATTACAAGGATATGATGTACAAAGATGTTCCTTTCTCTTATCAAGAGGAAGTTTTAGGCTTATGCAGTTTATGCCTTTGTGCTTTTGTGATCCGCAGACACTGTCCTTAGCCTGAAGTACCTTTTCATACTTCTGCCACCTCTATCTCATCCACAACTGAAAAACACCTAAGAAAGAAAAAAGGAGGGTGGGGGGGAATGTGTTTGTGATGAGCTCAGTGCTTGTGTTAAGTCCTTGCCAGCTAAAGCAGCCACTCGCACCACTTGCTTCCCTGCACAGGGCAATGGGATATTTTCTGAACTGCAGCTGCAGAGACCTGTTGTGGAATCTACATGAGGATCTCTCTGTGCAGAACTTACTGCAAGTCTTAGTCCTGAGTTGGCTGGTTTGAATTCAGTAGTTTCATTTTGCAAGAGTTTTAACTTCACAGAAGAGTAGGAGCTATTTGCTCAAGTTTCACCCAGATCCTTCCTTTTGGAGCATTAGGTAGAAGTAAAGAAATGCTCCAACACTGACAAACAAGCACTTGGCTCTTCTCCCAGGTGCAGAACGGACACTGCAAACCCTTTAGCAAAACCCAGGAGTGCAAATCCTGCACAGTGATTTGTAGTCCACTATTTACAATTCATTTGTGTGATTTGTCTGTCTCCTCACTGAGGAGCACTTTCCAGGGTTTGGAGCAATCTCACAAATGCTTACATGTGTTGGTGTGTTCCGCATGATCAGAGATGATGTGCTTGAGAAACAGCCTAAAACATTCTATGAAAATAACTTTGTTTTGTAAGAATAGTTTTCTGCAACATAAATGGCACTAGTTCTTTGGCTTTGCATGAAAACCTTTGCTCGCTTGTGTAGGGCAGCCTGTCTAACAGCACCAAGCACCTTCTGCTGAGGTCAGACCATCAGTGGGATTGCATTTGGATCACACAGGTTTCTTTTCAGCTGCAAGCAACACCACCACGGTCAAGGATTTCTACATGTTGAAAACAGTGCAATCCATTAGCACCCAAGATGAAGGTTATTTACGTGTTTGCTGTTCATGGTGGATGTGCTTGGGGAAGAGAAAAAGCTTGTGTCCAATATTGAGAACATTCTATTTACAATTTTAATACCTTGCTAAAAGTTTTTGCCCAACTGTACAAGGACCATGAATCTCAATTCCTTTGCACAAGAAGTAGTTTAGTTTCCTCTTTGCCTGGTCTATTTATTAAGTCAAATTTCTGCATATTCCAGTGGTATGAAATTCATCTTTGCAGCAGGAAAATTCATCTGTATTCTAAAAATACTTAGGTAGCTTTATTCTGTTATTTTAGTAGATAAGATTGCTCCCTATCAGCAAGAATTGAAGTAGACCAGCCTAGAGTAGGTTGCCCTCATAAATTATATCCTCCTAGGAGGAAGAGAAAATCAGAAATAATAAAAGAGCTTTAGCTAGGGAAAAGGCTAATAATGGCACTAACCTCTTGATTTCAAGTATAGAAATTGTCTTACAATGTGAAATTCATTATGTTTAACATTCATGATGCCATTGGACTGCTTAATGAGAAACAACATAATTGATTTTCTATAATGAGCCATCTACCAAGAGAGTGTTGAACGGAAAATTGTCTGTTGGCCATCCAAAGAATTTATTTTTTAAACACAACTTTGCATGCTATTCAAAATAGGGAACTTAAGCTCAAAAAGATTGTTTTTAAAAATTATATATAAAAAAATAGATGGTATTGTAAGTAAATGTTGTTGTAGAAAGTAAAAGCAAATGTCTTAATGTTGGTAGCTCTCTCAAAATTTCAAATTTCATATTAGGAGCTGGAATACCTCTCCCCCAATCACAATAACTGTTATTTGAATTAAAATCACATTGTATTTTTTCATGGTGATTTCACTTATGGTATTTAATGTTATTCCATCCCTCTGAATGCAATTTCCAAGGGATGGATCAGCCTCTGCACTGCTGGCATGGTGTGCCTTGTGGAGTATCCCTTAAAGAGAGCACCAACAATCACCACACATCTGTGAAATACCTGAAATTATCATTTTTGCATCTGAAATCCTTCAGCTGCACGTGTGGTGAACCTGAGGAAAAGGAGTTTTCTTGGGGTGATGCTCAGTCCTGTGTCCTCATTCTGGGCAGAGATAGGATCAACAGTGAGAAAAGCTCTTGGACGCTCTGTATCCATTTTTCCTTTAAACTGTTTTAGAGCTGCTGCACATCCAGTGGTTCCCTTGTCAGGATTAAACTATCACCTGAATGTCTCCATGAAACTATTCCTAAATTTGGGTACTTATTCTTAAGCCGGTTCTCAATCTACAGAACTCACTGGAAAGATCTAATACCCAAACTGTACAAAGGGTGTGAGCCTGGAGACCTCTTAGCAGAGCCCAAGAGTCTCCAGTCCCTTGACCCAACATTCTGGATGCTGTGCACAGAGCAAGAAGCTTTTCCTGTCCTACAGAGCAAGGAAAGCACATGCCCAGAAGGCAGAGGGACTGCAATAAGGCTAGGAGACTTCAGCAGAGCTTTTTAGTACACATTAAGATGCTTTATAGGCATGTAGGTTTGCCATTTGATATTGATGAATAATCTTGTAGTAGTCCTTAATAAAGGAAGGGTTCAGTCCGGAGATGGTGGCTCTCTGACCCTCGTTCCTGTTCATGCTGAGGCTACAATCATAGATCCAAGGAGACATTTTTTTTTTTCCCAAGAAGATAATTTTGAAGCTTGTGTAAGATCTGCCTCCAACAAGCTGGAACCTCACCATCTTAGACTTCTTTAAAATTCATACACTTTATGATTAATACTCCTATTTATTGATTAATTTTGGAAATGTTATACTGAATATGTCCGTAATGCAGTGGGTTTGTTCCATTCTCTTTCTTTCATTTGCTGAATTCCATGTTTTAGTGCTTCTGAAGTTAGCTGACAGTGAGTCCTTTGTGCCTTTTGTGCCAAGTTCCTTCAGTCCAGCTGCTGACTGATATCTGGAGGACCACTAGAAAAAGTTAGAAAAATTCTGCTTGAAACCCCCTCAACTCCAGGTGTTGCTCTAGTGGTCCCCAAAATATTGCCCATCCAGGCTGGCTTCCCTCATGGGCACTGTGCAACCCTGACAGCTTGAAAGAGGATTTCAGCAAAACCGCTTCCAAAGGAAATTCTTCATGTACCAACCATTAGCACTCTCAAATGCTGCTGGTTTTATGCAGCTGCATTCAGCAGTGGCCTTGTGATTATACTGAACTAAAACATTCTGGTTAGGTTATTTTGTCTTTGAAATAGTCCACAACCAAAAACCCTGGGGGGAAAATGAGCATATAATTTTCTCGCTATTTTAAACCACGTAAGCACCAAGAAGAATAGTATGATTCATTTATTTTGGAGTATTTTGATTAACTAGCAATTAAAGCCTTATAGTATTTTCTTTATGGAACAACAAAGTCCAGTTTAATGCTTCTACTTTAGTTTTGGCTCATTGGACTGGCTTCATACCTGGTACAGGCAGATAAATGCTCTGAAAGCATATGAAGTACCTGCGTGCAGCTGAACATGGCCCACTTAGCTCAGAAATATGATGGGTGTTCACAGAAGGAACTTTCATTCAGTCACAGCATCTGGTTCCATTACAGTCAGCCCAATCAAGCCATGAAATTGAAATTAAATGACTTTTGATGGTGGTAATATTATAAGAATGGAAGCAAGATTGAAGGAAGGGAAATATCTGCTTGGCAGAAGAGGCTCTCAGAGAGGACAAGCTGTGTCAAGTGCATTGAATTTGTTTCACATAAGTGACTGGACGTATTGGAAGATGAACTTGGAACTATTTCATATGTCCAAAGCGCATTTCAGCTGCTCTTGGCTCTGAGGCCAGCTGCCAGGTCTCTTAGGTGGGTAACATGCAGACACCCCCGAGCCTGCAGCACCCCCTCCCATGCACTGCAATCCTGTTTCCACCCAGTGCCCTCCCAGCATCCCCCTAGGTTCTCCTGGCCTGGGAGGCCCGTGTCCTCAGAGAGGACAGTGTTCTCTGCCTGGCAGCAGTGCCTGCACTCTTGTGTTGTGTTCCTCCAGTGTGCCAGAGCTCACATGCCTCTGGGCAGCCCTTGGCCAGCAGCGGGGAGCTCTCCCAGTCTGCTGTGCCCACCATCCTACCAGGGGCAGCAGCATGGAAGGAAGGGCTAGTGGTGGAACAGTCAGCAGGAGGTGTGTGCAGTGAGCTGCACAGAAGGATGGGGGGAGCTGGGATGGAGAGAGTGGGAGGGAAAAGATGGGGAAAGAATTTGGACATTATGCAAAACCAGAATAAAATCAACATCTGGAAATGGGCCATGGTTTCTAGCCTGAAGGCTCTGTCAGCTTGTGCTAGCCCAGAGAAGGTGGGTTTGTATGTGTGGCTGTTGAGAAACCTCAGGTGGTAGAGCAGAGTGGTGTAGCATTGCTTTCTGCTTTGAGGTCTGTGGTGATCTCTACACTCGATGGAAAAACCTGGTGCAGGTTCAAACTTCTATATTTTTGCCACCATGAAATTAATCTTCATTCCCTGTGCAGCTGATTTTCCAATGGTCCATAGGCAGTGGGGTAGGTACAAGTGTACAAGTATGTACTGTATACACACTGTAGTATGACACACATCATGTGTAATGTGTTGTTATTGTAACAGATACACCTAGTACATGCATGTACTGTATACACATGACATAATTATGTACACAGTAGAGTTTTCCTTCAAGTGTTAGGGTTTGGAAGGCAGAAGGTGTTCCAGTCTGCCCAGGCAGTTGGCCACTGAGGACGTCAGGGCTGCAGCATGTTTGTAGTGGAGCTGTTGACGTGCTGAGGACAGCTTTGAGTCATGGAAAGAGGAGCCCTCTTCAGACAGACCTCCATCAAATTCATAGAGAAGAGAACTGCTGGGAAATGTAGTCAGGCTGTTTCCCAGGCTGCTGGGGCCATGGGTGGACTGGGCTCTGCTTAGGGAAAGAGGTATGTGCTAAAGGCTGTGGAAACACCCCTCAGCTTAGGGATGAAGAAGTTTCCACTCTGCAAAAGTTATCATGGCCTGGGGTGACATCTCAGTGCTACGAGTTTCCATCAGTAAAATGGTAGCGTCCCTCTGTGTCTGAGAGCTTGTTTTCAAGCTGTTGGTGATGGACTCATGGATGAGAAAGCAGTGACAAGTCATTGTCCCAAACAATCTGCTTGGGGTCCCCCAAAACAAGATGGAGAGCTTGTGCCCTTCCACCTCCCGTGTGCTTGCTGGATGCCAAACTCCTGTTCATGGCCTGACTCAGCCTGCTGTGACTGCAGGGAGTCATTGCCCTGGTGCCAGCATGTTCCTTCTCTTGTGGCCAAGCTCTTGGCAAGGCTCTGGTACCAGTGCAAGCTGGCTCCAGCTCGCTCCCATCTGCAGCAAGGGCTGGGGGCTCACTTCAAACCCCAATAGTCCTTTACCTCCCTTCTTCAAAGCACTGTGGAAATGAAATACCCATAGGGGAAAATGTTGGACATTCTAGCCCTATGTGTGCTGCCTTCTTGGTGAGTCAGGACTTTACTGAAAATTTTGACAAGTCTAATAAATGATGAAGAGCTGTTGAAACAGGAGAGGATGGTGAGGTTTCCACAATACCTTGAATTTCTCTTTGACAAAGGTGCATTGCTGGTTTGGGGGATTTTTAGTTTGTTTTTTTTTGTTTTGTTTATTTTCTTGAGTGCAGTAGAACACACCATTTATTTTTCTAGGTTAGTGGGTAAGAGGCCGTGCAAATTATTCCTGAAAACATCCTTGCTTTCCTTGTCCAGGAACAGCGTGTCTTTTCATGTCTATATTTAGCCTTCCCATAAACACGGACAGTTCCTAAAAACCAGTGTCTTTCCCTTTACACAGCCAAGTCTGCCAGAAACCAGTCCAGAGAAAGCAATTTCATTTTGCCACAGCATTTCTCTAGCCTTACTATCTCTGGAGGTGTTTTCAAAGGCAAATGCACGAAAAGCAGCAGCTGTTTCAGTCGCACACATTAAAATCAAGTTCCCTAATGTTAGCCAAGGGATGAATTTTACAACACATCACTTTTACTGTCATACCTGAAATGAGTGATTTAACTGATGACTATAATTTAAATCAAAATATTGCAGACTTCACTCAGGAAAGAAGAAGTGGGGGAGATTTAAATGGGAAATAAATCTAGATTGAAGCTCCAGACTTTGTTTTCTGATGCTAATTTTCAAAGTAATGAACATACTTCATCTTGTTATACATGCTACACAACATTAATGCCCTGAGGCATGGTCTGCGGTGCCAGTGTCGCTCGGCTGGTCCTGGCAGGGCTGCCACTTCATCATCTTCCAGGGCTGACAGGCACCCTGCCAGTGAGGGCTTCTGGGGGAAGGGAACTGGCCACTGATGTGTGTAACTAAACAGGCCCTTTCCTATGTGAATAAATACCTGTGTGGTTATGAAAAGAGATCAGCAAGTAAGATTGGGGATGACTGGTAATACAGGGGCTATTTTGGGTGTGAATAAAACCTTGGAGGGGACCCCTCCTTCCTTCTGACTTAAGGAAAAAGTCCCCCTCTCATGCATATTGGCATGTCCCTGTTAATGTCTGTGTCATGCCAGCAGCACCTTCCCAGCACCACCTTCACCACACAGATGTGGATCTGGCAGAGCTGCTGGGAGGACTGGGCAGCTTCACAGCTGGCTGAGGTGCTTTGTATGGTCACCCACTGCTTCAGCAGCAGTCAAATTTATGTTGTTTCATCAAAGTATGTTGCTGTGAGTAGCAAACTACCTATTGATGGCCCAGGCTTCCCACTTACAAGACACACAAAAGCACAAGGAAACACCCTGAGTCCCTTTCATACGTGTAACCTCAAATCCTAAGAAATAACCCAAAACCATATTCCACAAAGAGTTGTGTGCAGCAGTGTTGCACTAACTCCTTTACTTCTGGGTTTGAACAAATAAGGTGTCAACAAACAGTTGTGTAACTCCTCCGTCGTATCGTTTTTAGCCTCAATCAGAGGAGAGTTTGAAAGAAAGTCACATCAAGTCAAGCTTGTGACAGACTGCAAGAACCTGAGCGAAGCTGAAAGGTCCCAGGGCTGGTGAGTGCTGGTGGCTGCCATGTGCAGGTGGTAATACAGTGAGGGTGAAAATCAGGCACATGAAAGTCACAAATCATATCTGCTTTTTCTTTTTCTGCTGCTCTATTCCTTCTGCAATCCCTAATGATGTATTAGGAAGCTTCCATGTTCTTTAGGCTTCAGAATTATGGGATAATTTATTTTTTTACTTCACATGTCCATTTGAAAAGGGTTAGAGAAAATGAGGATTTTCTGGATCACTGAGGTGTGTGTTTTTACAAGGTGGGACACTCTTTTAGTCTCTGTTTCTAGGTCTGCTCACGCTGACAAGTGAGGCTGAAGTTCCTCAAATCCTTCCAGAAGGAAGGGCCCAAGTGTCCTAAGGTTTTAGGTAGCTTAGGGCTTTTCTGTGTACAAAAATGAACCAGATCCCTGCAGCTGAGTTCTGTGGATGCCCTGTTCCTGAGCAGAAGGAATAACTGTCTTTGCAAACAGAGCATCCTTGGGGGGAGTTATTCCTGGAGCAGCTGTCAGAGGATCCTGTCGTCACCAGGTTGGTGGCTGTAACTGAGCTCTCCAGTGCATCTTGTGTCACTTCTGAGCTGGAGCAGGGCCAGTTCTGTGAGGCAATAGGGAATTTTAAAGAATCCACAGACAATCTGCTATTTTTGGACACTTAGGGCTGACTTGATAGCCTTAGCAGTGACAGATCATTATGCCCAGATACACGCTAGCCTTTAATTATCTTCCATGATCCACCAAAAATGGTGAAATATTTTACTCTGTCATATGTAAGTCATGTTTTATGCTGGAAGGGAGCAGGTGATATAAGTCATTGCAGTGCTTCATTCTTTGTTTAGAAAAGAATTATTTTCTTCTGACTTAGGTGCCTTTTCATTTTAATATGATATAGGTTGAGTTGTGAATAGTTGAGTTCAGAAAGAAAAACCAGGACTCAGCCTGAGGTCTCCAGGCTTTGGCTGAAAAATGTAAATCTCTTACTTTGCTCCTGAGGACAAACCAAAAGCTGGGGTTTTGTGGGAACAGGTACAAAGTTGTCCCAGTTGGTTGTTGCTGAGCAATTAGTTGGTATCTGGGTGCCTGATCTTCTCACGTGCCCGAGCGTGTGAATTTGCAGCTTCCCTTCCGAAGGTGCCGTCCCAGTTGCGGGTGCTGTTCACTGACTCCTGGTGTGCAAAAGTAATAAGGAAAAAAAGTATTTCAGTAATGATTTGGGGGTGATAGGGAGGGAATGGAGAAGTGCTAAGACTCCTCTTTTCCCAGCTGAAAAGCTTAATTGTAATTCTTATTCCCTTCTGGCTCCATCCCAGATGCTACCCTAACATAAAAAGGAGGAATTAGAGGAAGAGGAGCTAGTTGAGACAGGTAGCCCAGGCAGAGTGGAGCTCACACTGCACTTAATATTGTAGCTCTTAAAGACACCCAAATCCCCACTTGATATATATGGAGGAAAAGAGGCCAATTTGTTAAGATATAAAAGGGACAAAGAATTCTGCAAAGTGATTAAGCTGGGGGTAGGGCTGATTTGGGACAGAAAATTCAGCAGTGGTCCAAGCCCTTCATAATTTTAAATATGAAGTCTCCTCAGGGAGAACAGTAACAAAGGGATCCCAAAAGATCATCAAGGCTTTCATGGACTTTTGGGTTTCTTCCCCCCCCCCCCCCCACCACACCCCTAAACCACGATGCCACTTTCTTTTTNTACTGTATGCCTCATCTTTTCTCTGTAGCTCAGAGGTGATTAGAGAGCTCCTGTGAAGTATCCAACTGCTGTGCTCCGATGATAGAAAAGATGTGAATAACTATATCCTAGAAGAAACATTTGAGCTTTACCAGAGAGGTAAATGTGGGCAAGTAAGTTTTATCATCTGTATTGACAGCTGGATCCTATGTTCCTTAAAAAAAAGAAAAGAAAAAAAAAAAGTATGTTTAATCATTCCCTGGAAATGAGATCCTTGCTGTAACAATTAATTCCTAGAGCTGCCAAAGACTGCCAGGCCTGTGGGAGCTGGGCTGGCATCCGTGATTAACGCTGACTGCAGGTGGGTGGCTGGGGTCTGAAGAACCAGCCGTAGGGAAGGCATCAGAAATTGCTTAACCCTGCCCAACTGGGCTTTGTCAAGAGACCCCCCTACAAGGAGATAACAAGAGGGAAATTGTAATTTCCCAGCAATTCAACAGGTAATGTCGAATGCCTCTCGGGGTGCTTTTTGCTTCAGCAGAGGTAAAAACATTAGATCTGATTGAAGGGCACTCTCCAGGTTACAGATCTGAAGTGACTCAGAGACGTCGTTCAGTGAGTTGATGCAAAAAGAATGACCCACAGCTTCTGTGCTTGGTTGTCCTGGGTAGCTGCAGCCAGGGGGGAGGGGGAAACAGAAGAGCAAATCTTGTTTTCTCTTTATGAGTCTTCACTGAAAGATCCGATAACACCAGGAAGCTGAAGAGGTAAATCAGCTGCTCTGCGAGTTGTGCTGGGTAACCAGGCTTTGTTAGAGACCCAGCTGGAAGCCTGGGATCAATAAAGTGCGCACAGAGCTGGGCTCTAGGAGCTGGGCTCTCCTGCCAGGAAGAGGAGAGGGCAGGCAAAGGAGTTGTGATTATCATCTCGTTAGGAGGGAAACAGCAGTTTGGTTTAATGAGGGAAAGAGGCACCTTTCTGATGTATCTATAGTGTAACTAGACTAAGGGTGGGTTTATTTCTTCTTTTGATCGGTGACTTTTATAAACACACGTACCATGCTGTCTCCAACATTTAGGCTTTTTTTGCCTTAATATAGGTTATTACTATTTTAAGATTAAATGGTTGAAACAAGCTATTTTTATCTGCTGTGGCAAATCCATAAACTAGGGGTTTTTTGGTCTAAGTTTAGCAAGTGCCTCAACTCCCTGCACATCCAAGGGGGATACATCCCATGGCATCCAAAGAATAACACCAGAGCTGGTTCCCATTTGAGGTGCACAGACCGGGTAGGGTGCTAGTACCACTGGGTTATGGGGAGGAGAAATAACCTGTGGTGACTGCTGGTGACCCTGGAGTCTCCCGGGGAGGTGCTGGGCTCCATGTGCCAGCCCCTGGGCTCCCAGGGCATGTTTCACAGTTGGGTATCTGAGTCCTACCAACAATGCCACTCTGTGCTGAATTGCCTCACCGGATGACCACATTATTCTGAACAGTTTAGCTTTTGGAGCTACATCTGACACTCTTCGGTAGTATGAGAGGAAAAAGCAGAAGCCAAATTTGCAGATATGCTGTGGAGCAGAATTAGACCCCTGCCTTGCAGAACAGCCTCCAGCTGGGAAGGCCCTGGGAAGGAAGCACGAGCCCTGATTTACTGCTGCTGCTGAGCGTTTCCATCCTCCAGGATCAACAGCATGTGGTTTGCATTTACACTTGGTGGTGTGGGGAAGTATCAATATCAGATGAACATCACTCAGTGAGGTGTCTACAGCACCACAGACACATCTCCTTCTGGCCCTTTTTGTTGAGCAGAAGACACGTGGCCCTGGCTTTTCTGGAGAGAAGGCTGTGGGGAGCTTTAGAGGCAAACTACAGGGGATGGTGGGAATTTCTATCTCCTGTCTGCAAAAAGCAGAGGTGAGTTGATTTGCTCCATTTACTTCAATGTCATGGCATACCCTGACAGAAACAAGGAGCTCACCTTTGAGAGAGGAGAGCAAGGAGTGTTTAGCTGAGGAGCCTGGCACGAGGGTCCCTTGTGGAACAGGAGGAGGCTGTTGAGTTACCACCTTGAGCAGCTGACAGAGGCCAGAAAAGTGAGAGAAGTTTGGGAAGAGAAGCATGGTCACCAAATGGTCTGAAAACTTTGGCAGGAGTTAAGGAGTGCAAGCCCAGGAGGGGTGCCAGGCATTTCAGGTCAGAGTTTTGATTTTGGTGAGGCTGCCAGCATCCCCACACTGGTGTGTACCTCCCTCTCCCTTTCTACACAAAGGCTTTGATTTGCTATATTCTGCTGCACTAATAAAAAAATGTCATCTTTTAAAAAAGGCTGCCCTGGGTCATCACAGACACCAGTAGGTTGTGTAGCTCCTCAAGGGAATTAAGTCTTTTTAGAAGCTTGGGGAGTTTATGGATTCTCTATTGAGGAAGCAGCAGTGGACTGAAGGCAGATGTTTGATGGTCAAAGGCCAGGTCCCCACCGGTCCATGACCCATGTAGAGTATTGGAGAGTTTATAATGAATTGAGAGGAACGCTCAGGTTTGGCAAATTTTTCTTGAAGCGTCAGCAAAGAGGCTGATTCCTAATGAAGCTCTTTGTGTGCCTCTGAATTCATGACAGCTAAAACAATTCTCTTAGCTCACCGATTAGATTAGAATTGTAAAAAAGAAATAAAATGCCATCTAGGTAAATGATCCACTACCACAGGTGCTGAAAAACAATCCTGAGTAGAAATGGTCTAGGCAACAAATAATTAAATTAGGATGACAGATGATAGTTTAATAAGGTGATCGTTATGAGGCTGCTTGGTAGGCCTGCAATCTTGAGCACTTCTAACAGCATGGGCTGGCACGTGTGGAGGGAGGCAGCACAGAGGGTTTGAAATGAGATTTCCATCTGATGACTGTCAGCTTTGCAGGGAGAACTGTGTCATCTGCTCCCCGTGGCACACCGTGCAAAGCTGGGGTCTCTGTCTCTACATGTTGGGCAGCTTGTTTCAAATGTAGATTTTCAAGGCTTGTAAAACAACTGGCTTTATCTCTCCTTTGTTCAGGTTTTTAATAGATTAAAAGGCCAGCGTGTAGCAATTAAGAACCAATCCTGTGAGTACTGAGCACGTTCAAATCTGATTCTCAGCATCTGTGAAAATTGGCAGATTGACATAGGCTGATCAAAAGAGACCCCATGAAATCAGAGGAGAAGATGCATTCGTTATATCCTCAGCAACATTGGGTTCTCGTACTGTATCATTGGAAAACCTTTCCTCTAAACTAGGCAATCCTTACAGTATCTGAAGGGGGCCTACTAGAAGGCTGGGGAGGGATTTTTCAAAGGCCTGGAGTGATAGGATGAGGGGTAATGGGTTCAAACTGGAAGAGAGGAGATTTAGATTGGAAATCAGAAGGACATTCTTCACTCTGTGGGTGGTGAGACACTGGCACAGGTTGCCCAGAGAAGCTGTGGATGCCCCATCCCTGGAGGTGTTCAAGACCAGGTTGGATGTGACCTTGAGCAACGTGGTCTAGTGGGAGGTATCCTGCCTATGGCAGGGAGGGTTGAACTAGATGATCTTTAAGGCCCCTTCCAACCCAAACCATTCTATAATTCCATGATCTTGCATTAGAGGAGGCAAAAACACTTGTTGACTTTCAGGCAGACAGGAATATTTTCTCTCTGAACAGAGGTATTTGGATTTAGAGCACCAATCTGTTTGCCAGCAGCACTGCAGAACCACCAGACAGCAGGACCTGTTAGATGTAGGATATGATGTCTAGGCCAATGCATAGGATCAATTAGAGGCGAAAGGTGCCCTGATGCCAACGTACTGTTGACACTCAAGCATTTTCTCTTTTTCCTAAGATGGTTCACAGACCATGGGTGACGGGGCAAAAGGGAGAAGCTGGTCTCACAACACAACCCTGACCCCATAATGATTCATTTTCTTCCTTGGGGAAAAGCCAAGCTCTTGTGTATTTTCATCCTTTGTTTATGGAGCAGCACACATTCTGACAGAAGCTGGCTCACCTGAGCAGCAGCACAGATGGACAAGTCGGGAGGCTGCTCTAGGAGGTCACTCTGCTTGCATTAGGCTACCACAGTGGCTGCACTTACAGCATCTCAGGAAATCAATCACTTGCTAAAGAGCCAGCTCGGTTTTAGAAGCCTATTGTTTCCCATCAGAACACACACCGAGGAAGGACAGGTTGCAGCAGAGGCAGTTTCATTGCCATAAATTAAAGATAAGAGTGTTTGGGGTTCAGAGTTGCTCTCCTGTCCAATCAGTGGAAGATGGGAATGAGTTGAGAGACATCACAGAAAGTGTAAGTCGTGGTAGAATACAGCTTCTGCTGAGCTTTGTTTTCACAAGAGAATTTATTTAGATTGTGCTGTTGCCTCTCTTGATCTGAATTGAGTAGGTCTAACTGTACAACCTTGAGCGTGAAGGCAAATGGTGCAACCAGTGGAAAGCCTCTCTTAGGCGGCTGAATAATTATTACCAATTTTCATGAGCTGTATTGATTTGAGTGTAGAACTTACTAGTTGGTATCTCTAACACAGTGTAGTGTTAAAATTCATCAATACAGGTCTCATAAATTCCGCTATGTAACAGCAGGTGCTGCTGTAATTTAGTGAATCATTATAATTTCTATTTAGTAGATCGGTTGCCATCACTGTTAATGTTGAATCTGTAAGTTAGTGCATCACCCAGCAGAATAAGAGGAATGAGGCTGCAAACACATTTTCAGTAAATATGATATAAATACCGTGACTCCTGCTATTCAGTACATCCCATATGTTGGCTGTTGATAACTCTGATTTTTCTATAAATACAGCATTGTACCCTGACCTTTAAAAGGATGAGACGTAAAATGGAGAAATTTACCGTGATAAATATCTTTTGACAGAAAGTGAAAAGGATCTGAATTTAGGCTTGAGCAAGACATGAGGTTATTAAAGATAAGTGTGTGCTTCTCTAATGAGTTCTTAGGACTCGACCTGGGTTAAACGGGAAATTCTGATCTTGAGCACGTGTTTGTTCAGGAGAGAGATTTCTCCTGATGTGAGCAAAACTGTCAGGTCTTGATTTAGGTGTTTGGATGGGATTTCAAGAGCTCCCAAGTTTATGGTAGTGGTGTCATCCCAAGGTAAGATTGTAAACCCTGTGAAGATACCTGGTCTAGGAGCATGATCTGCTGTTGTGCTCTGAAATGGTGGAGGAGAGGAATTTTGTGTGCCCAGGTGGCAGGAGGTGGTGGTGCCCAAGTGACTGGCCAGGCTGTCCCCCAAGACAAATTCTGCACTCATGCACAAGAGCCTTTCTCTGTCTCGTGGCCTGACGTGCAGCAGTTGTGTGACAGATGAGCATCATCTGCCTTATTGCATGATCCAGCTCTTTGCGCGTCCCCCACCCACTAATAGCATGAAGCTCTGGCAGCATTGTGGCTGTGTCCTGGGGCTTCTTGGGAAGGAGGACTCAGTCCAAGGGAAGTGCTGTGGCAAACTGCCACCATGCTGTAACCACCCATGTCCCAGAGGGCTCACACTATTGCATATCCAACTTAACTCTGTCAATAATTACACAGCCTTACTTCAGACGGGCCACTGATATTTTTAAGTCAGCAATGTCGTCTATCTTGAAGCATGTTTTAAGATGGCTGTGGGCAGCTCTCCATAGCAAGGCTCTTGGTGTTGCCAGGAACGGTGGCTCTAGATGAGTAAGCAGTGAATGAAACATCACAAACTGCTGGAAGTCAGAAAATACCATTCCACAGAAAGTCCTTTCATAAACACTGCCTCAAATCCTCACAGCTTAGGCAAAAAACCAGAGTGATTCTTACTTAGGTGTTGGAAGAGACACTTTGAGTGGTTTCTCTGAAGGTTTTTGATCACTGGAAGTTAGAGATTTTAGAGACGACATCCAGGTAAATGGTAAACACCTCTCAGTATGGCTGAAGTTTTCCTGGCTAATTCAGAATCGTGGTCATCTTCTGATCTGGGGAAAGAAGAAAGCGTAGCCTCTACCTCTCACAGATGAAAATAGTGAGAAGCTCTGACATGATGAGTAGAAATAGTGTTTGCTGGAGCAATAACCCAGCCTTCCTCACAGGGCTCTTCTGCCTGGTGGTCCCTGCAGGGTTAGGGTGAATTTCACCCACCTGGTAAACTGTTTGCAGCTCAGGGGCCCAGACTTTGAGTGGGCCACCAGAACTTCTCCTTGGGTCCAAAACAACTGCCTCATCATTACTATCACCATTTCCATATTTAAGAGGGTCTGAGGTTTAAATAAGCTATGTTACTAACCACTGCCCAGCTTTGGAGCTTTGCACAGAGGGAGGTGACTATCTATTAGTCTTTTGTACATTGTTACTGTAATTGCTGTCATCCTGAACCCTCTACCTCACCACCTATGAAGAACCTGCCCAGCATTTGTTCTTTTTCTCCCAAGTGCAATAAATGGCATGGAAAATAGTCTGGAGTACCTAGATATTTTATTACTAGTTATTTGCAAGTAGTGTCAACTTAATCCAGAGGAGCTTTTTTATAGTCTTTTTGTTGCAATTATTTTTTTATGGTGAGTGTAAGAGAAACAATATATTTGGTAGAATATCTGGCTCCTGAGCACGTCACCTCTGCAGTTACCTGTTTGGTTACAGCCAGAGGTGAAAGATGCTTCAGCCTTGCTGTTATTAATGTCGTGCTGCACAAGATACAGCAGCTTCTCTTGGACTGAAGGTTTCTTGAGGGTTGGAACTAGATGATCTTTAAGGTCCCTTCCAACCCAAACCATTCTGTCATACACAGCTCTTCTCTGCTAAGCCTTCAATTCGTGGTGACAACTTCATCTTGTCTGTGTCATTTTCTCCTGATCGTAAACCTTTATGCAAAGGAGACTGTTTTAGTAATGGGCCTCCCACCACGTTGAGGTGAGTGCTCTCCAGTTTGGATTGAGGACTCCCAGTTAAAATAATCTTTGCTTCTCTTCAGGAGGGAATGTCTATGTATGTCTGGGAATAGGAGGAATTCCAACCCAGCATCCTGTCTCCAGGGAGTGGGAGTGACTTTAGGTTCATTCCAAAGAAATCCACTTACTTTCCTTCCTTTCTGTTCTCTGTCCCTCACAGCTGCTTCTCCCAGAGAGCTATTACAACAAATATTAAGGAAATACTATTGTCATTTTGCAAGTGAGCTGTTTGCAGTGCCCAATATCAGAGCATTTTACCAAGATTAAAAAGTACTCGACTGGAATTAGAAATGTCTTCCCCAGGTTAAGATCTTATCACTGAAGAGTCAAAAAATGCTGAATTGTCTGATTCTGATTGATTCAGTTAAGAATACCCCCTTTCCAGTACACCTTTTGATAGATAAGCCTGCTGATAGAATGCCATGAAACTCAGCAGGGCTGGGGGAGTGGAAATCTCCCGTTTCGTTTGCTGCTTTTTCTGCCCTCAAGGCAAAATTCACAACATAGAATATGGAAATGCTGGTTCCAGTGACATGTTTTATACCACTATCCAATCTGGCTACAATTTTAATATAAGCATCACATTAGCAAGTGTTTCATCCCCCTAAAATATCTCCTTTTTTTTTTTTTTTTTTTAAAAGTAGTTTTTTAAAGCTTTCACGACAGTTCAAGTATGTATTATTTTTTCCTTTCCCCATTCTTTGCACCTCCTGCCACCCTCACCAGCTTGGCAATGTTTCCTTGGCCCTTTGGTGACCAAACTTTCTCTCACTGGTACAAAATTATAGCTCAGTCTGTTTTCCAGTCCACGGGAGGCAGGAAGAAACCTCACGTATCATGACTAAGTGACATTTAGCACATGGAGTATAATCAGTCTCAGCTCTTTTTGAGCAGGCACTGGTAGATTTAAGGAGTCAACACAGTAGGAAGTGTCTTACCCACAACAATCTGCCTACTCAGAAACAGCGAGTTGGATTTTATTTAATCTACAGCTCCTTTAAAGTGACAGGCTTGGTACATGGGATGCTTGTTTGCATCTCTGTTTCTGGAAGGACTCTTGCTGGTTCTGCTCCATGGCACCACAGCTCTGGGTAACTGGGACTGCAGGGATAATGTTATTACCAGCAATTCACGCATCTCCCAACTACTGTGGGTTGTGCTTTCAGGAGACCCTTAACAATTCCTCCTGCACCCTGGAGGCACCAATCAATACCTGACTTGCTCTGGCTGGTGTCATCTGCGCAGGATGTTGGCAGCATCTCTTGCAGCAGCTCATTAAGAGCACACGAGCTTTCCTTGCTCAGACCTCCCCTCACCCAACAGTTTGTGGGCTGCATAATTCCTTGGGCTTAACATTTTCCAGGAGAGCAAATGAGACCATGGAATCAGGGAAACATGCTTGCGTAAATTCCCCCTGGAGACCTGGCTATCGGCTAACCCAGCTCCTGGGACTGAGCAGCTTTTGTGGTTTGTTGTTTGCATGTTTATGTGTGCACGGCCTTTTTCAGAAGTAAAATGTACAACAACAAATTCAGTGAAGCTGTTCTGACACAGGCAAGTGCAAGATAATAGGTGAGGACGACGGATTAGAAGAAGTTTGAGATGTGTTTTAGGGGAGGAAAGGAAGACAATAGGATCAAAATCTTACTGTTTCACTATTTCCATAGCAGTCGTATCCCCAGACAAGTTAGGTCACATACTACTCTTAATTATACTGGTTTCAGACAGCAGAGAACAACTAGTGAACTCTTACAGTGCCAAGTCGTGTAGTTGGAGGATTAGAATGATTAAAGGGGAGGGAAAGAAACATCTTCCAGTTGCATATTGAATTGCAGAGGGGTACACAAATGTGTTCCCATGGGGCAGCAAATGCAGATGACAGAGGTTCTCTGCTGGCAGTGATGTCAGAAGGCACATGAGAAGGCAGAAACAAATGATGAGGGGCAGAGAAGAAGTATTTCCTTCAGTAGGCATCGCTGTAGTCCTTTACAGTGTGTGTTACAGCGTGCAGTACAAAATGTGCAATAATATTTTTCATGACTTGTATATTGCTTTTGGTGACAGTCCCTTTGGTGTTGGGAACTGCATGTGTCTGTGGGTCCGTATGCTTGTGTTGGACTAAAAAGACATGAGCTCTGCTTTATTGGGCCTCTCCTTCAAGTAGCTGCCATGTTTCTAGTCTTGTTTGAAGGCCAGATGAAGTAGTGAGCTGCAGTCAATTCAAAATGCTCATCAGGATGGTCAATGAATAATGTATTCAAATGTGTTTATAGGACCACGTTTAGTTCTGTTAAAGTAAATTTTCTTTGAATGAGACGGGTGATCTGGATTCCTTGGTACAACCACCCTTTTTTCTTTTTCCCTATGTTACCCACAGGCTTTAGTAGCAATAATAATTCATTGGCATCTGGAGAGTGGATGGAATTGTTGAAAAATACAGAAACACTAGTAACAATTCATTAGGAAGCCCCATTAGAAACATCTTCTAATGATTCTCCCTTTGGCAAGCTAACACTTTAATTTTTCCAGTTGACTTGTTATTAATGTGTTTTTAACCAGAGAATTACACTGCACTAAATCAAACCCTATATAAAAACTTAAACTTATCACAGTGATGAAATGATCAGTATCAATCAAAAATGGTCTTGTTATGGAGCGAAACCAGGGGATTTACTTTGCTTTTTGGTTTTGACAAGATGTATTTTCCAGAAAAATATTAGCTGTCATTAATTGTACTTCATCAGCTGCATTGCTTGCAGGTTGTTTGCAACATGAATGGACCACTTGTCCTCACGATCTAACTCGATGTCTAAGGGCTGGTATCCTGCTGTGCTGTGAGAAGGATGCACTACATAGCTTATTACTGTCAAACCAAGTCTTTATTTTGCTGTGGAAAATACAAATGTTTTATCTTATCTGCCATTATCACAGAAAGCAAGAGATCCCTCACTGAAACTCAGTGCGTGTTCTCTGGATTTTCTCTCATAATCTCTTATTTCTTCTCTGGTCGCTGTATGGCCCTGTCGATAGCATCTCTTGCTCTGCATTGTCTCTTTTGTAACCATAGCACGTGAAAGTAGAAACAAAACTTAAGAACTGTGGAGAACATTCCATGGCCCATACCTCACACAATTAAATATTGCCAGATATATTTTGTGTATCTTGTCATGCCTGCTCCTCTGTGTCATTCGTGCTCCCTGTGTCCTGTCTCTCCCCAGGCTGGAGGAGCTGTGTTCTTCTGCCATTCTTGGGCCTTGTCTTTCATGATGGTTTCCTTTGTCTCAGCTGTGCCATCCTGGAGATCTGAGTTTTGGGGATCTGCACTCCAACAAACTAAGTAGTGACCTGGGCATGTTTCCAGGACTGATGAGCTGTTTGTTTTCCTAACAGGAGCAAGGCCTGAAGAGTAAAAGGGTTTTGAAAGGGCCTCTGTGTTAGTTCTTCCCTGTTTATCCCTGTCTCATTCCCTCCCTTCTGTTCTTTCCACATAACTCTGTGTGCACACACACATGATGAAGTTTGAAGAACTGATCTAGAGTGAAAACTTCTCCGTTCCCCAATCCCCTGATCCAAACGTGCCACCTTTACCAAGAGACTCAGGTCTTTGGGGAACCTATTGCTTTACCTGTGTGGTGGTGCCTTTTGTGGTGACTGGTTTAGGGTGTGGGTTTCAAGGCTGAACAACAGTATAAAATAGGGAAGTAGGTACTAGTTTCAATCTGTCTTAAGGCACCTTCCAAAAACAGGCTCTCAAGCACGTTTTCCTTTGTTTACTGATCAATAGGCACTTCTTTGGCTTATAGTTATTTCCAATCCTAGCCTTAAGTGGTCACAGATCACTAACCTTTGGGTCATGCTGTGTGGCTCAGCTGTATGCCCAAGTGGCTAAAAAAGCTAGGACCTGATCGATCTGTGTTCAGTAGCACTGACAATAGGAGTTATGCTGATTACATTGATTTTGGATGGGTTTTTTTCTTAAAATGTTGAGCACTGCTACTTGTGATTTCCATTGATGAGCTGTTTCAGGATATGTGTGTATAAAAACAACTTATTACTTCTTTTGTTAGTGCTGTGGCACTGGTAGCAATGCTATGAGAAGGAGACTACTGCAACTACTGCTCACAAGCTTCACCTTCATCCCAGCTACCAGCTTTTGCTACCATTTATCCTTTTGGCCAATGCCTGATGAAAATCACCAGCCTTGGGGAAGAGGCAAACATTCTTTTTTTTTTCCTGTCCTAGATCCAGAATCAAGCAAACTTACATTTGTGTTCAGAAACTTAATGTAGCTTGTGTACAACTTCAGGGCTCAAGAAGTCTAAAAAGAAGTAGCTCTGTCTTCAGAGGTTGCTCCAACTGCTTCTTCATAGGAGGGTGTTCAGTCGGTGGGATTTTCATGTAGAAGGTCCCAAAAACATTATCAAGAGAGTTATCAGTGTATTGTCACGTGTGAAATCCCTTATTTTTCATATTGACACATTAAAGACTTGTTCTTTGCTGCCCATTTCAGGAAAGCAGCTCTCTCTAGACATCCTGGGTAGACAATGAATGGTGGGACTATTTCCATTCCCAAAACTAATTCAGAGCTCCTGAGTTAAGTCCTGCTTTTGAATTACCTTCTGGAGGCACCTTCAGAGCTAAGCAAGGCACCTAAGAAAACTAACCTCTTAGTGCAGCCCTGACCCCCTAGTACCATGAATATTTCATGGTACAAGTATCTCCTTAAGTTTAATTGTACTGAAATTATTTTCTAATTTGTGACTTCTGGAGAATGAGATCTAAGGTTTGAGTGAGGAACTGCAGAGCCAGTTCATTGCAGGTAGTTGACAGGATAGGTTAGCTCAGCAAAACAGGTGGTTTTCCACCCTCTCCTACTGGAATTAAATTAAGATGGGATGGTACCTGCAAACCAGGAACATGGACTTTGTCAAAAAAATATTTAGTGTGTAAATCACAATATTCTCTGCCTCAGATTAGTGGAACTGATCTAGAAGGGAGAACTACTAATTTAAATAAAATTTTTAAAAAGGCAATCAGTGCTCAATCTCTTATTAAATGTTTTGCCACTTGTGCTAGGGAAACAGTTGGTAATTTTTCAAGTAGCAATTTGCCACTTTGCAGAGTTAAAACAGATCTGACTGTGAAATGTTACGTACAGAAAAACAAGATAGGAGCAGTCACAGAGGGAGCTGGGGCTGAAACTTGATCTTCAGTCCAGCAAGATTAGTGAAGGATTTTATTTTTCAGCCATGTATATGCAATTATTTTGGGTAGTTCTGTTAAAAGCTTTGTTTGTGTTTCCAAATGGGGTAGGGTGTAAGTCAGTGCAGAAGAATGGAAATGACCTTTGACTGCACCTGACCCTGCAGTGAGTAGCCTGTGACTATGGCGTGTTTCACACCTCACTGCTGGCCATGTGAGCAGCTCTCATCCTCTCTAATTCCTTAGTAAATATTCATGTGCAGCGCTCACTAGTACCTGCCTATTTCATTTGCTTTACCCATTCTTCTTCGTAATTCATTTTATTCCCTTTATCCTGTGGTGATTCTAATCAAAGACAAATCCAGTTGTTTTAATGATCAGTTTTTATTAGTCCTCCAGGCAAACCGCTCTGCAGAGATGGCATCGGAGCCGCTCTTATTGTGCCTCTGTGGAAATGATTAATTTAACCTTTTTGCATATTGCAAGAATTAAAAGCATCATAAATCAGCAGAGGTTTATTGTGCTAAGTGATGTATGTAACCTATTAGCTGTTTTGTTTGGTTTAGTTGTACGGTACTTGTCAAGATTTCTTTAAAATCATCATTTATGGTCCTGACCCAAAGGCTCCTAAAGCTGATGTATAAGTTGCTGTGTTAGTTTCGTAGCTGACTGATTTGAGCTGCTCCCGTATGGAACTCACAATAAAGAAAGCATGAAGTTAAACCAAGAATTCCCACAGATTTTAGTGACGCTAAAATTGCAGCAAATCATTTTGGATTTTCTTAATAATGACACTTTTTGTTGTTTGGGGTTTTTTTTAAATCAGTGAATATAAAAGCCCCAGTATGCACATGAAATTATACTTATTAGGGGCTACTTGCTTCTCAGATCTCTGCTGTGAAGTGGACAAACCCACCTGGACTCTTGGCTGTCACATTGTGATTACTGTCACTGTAAAATGCAGCATCTGTAGTCATGGACCACAGCACTGGACAAACACCAAGTGAAAAAATGGTCCCTGCCCCCAAACCCAGGTTTACTCAGCTGTAGTAACTCCTGCTCCAGCAAACAGAGCTGGCAGCAAGAGAAGCAGAGGACAAGGGCTGGTACATGGCACCAGTGCTCATGGCAGGGAGCTGAACCCACACTTGTTCACAAGGTGTTTGGGGCTCAGCTGTGCCCTGGGCAAGAAGCAGCCTCCTGGGCCAGGGGTTTTGTTCCGAGGGAATTACTTTGGCAAATAGAGACTGGTCATTCTTTTAAAAAAACAACTCAGTGGATAGATTGAATAAACATGTTGCATCTCACATGAATAAACAGAGTCTTTCCCTAAATCACAGAAGTAGTTAAAAGAGCCAAGACAGGAGTTGGTCACCAGCTTGAGCACAGCGAGCATGGCCAGGGGTAGGGATTCCCTGCAGGCAAAGCAGCAGGAGTGGTTAGAACGTTCTGGATACTCCTATCATCCCAGCTAGGGCAAACAAACACTTTAATTGCTTTGCAGCTCCAAAATATTTCACAAACACCAGACGGGGGAAATGTTTCAGTGCTTCTGAAAGGTCCCAAAGCCGGTTGCCAAGAGGGAGGCTGGGCAGCTGTGCTGCCTGGGCACGAGGCAGCCCCGGGAGTGAGGGGCACCAGCTTGTCCCCTGCCTTGCAGGGACTGGCACAGACCCAGCCTGGCTGGCAGCGGGGCAACAGCTCCTCTGCCTAGCAAGGGCTTGCTTAGAGGCTCTCAGTGGTGTTCTGTTGACTTGGCTTTTTTGACCGGCCCTTCTCTTCTTTACTTGCTGCTCCTGATTGCTCCAAATAGTGTCTTGTCAGAGGTAGAGGAGCATCACAGTATAAGAAGGACAT
>VYZX01003232.1:5480-18679 GCA_013401335.1 Brachypteracias leptosomus
TAGAGATGTCCCTACTTGTGTAGGGAGGTTGGATGGGATGACCTCTAGAGGTCCCTTCCAGCCTAAAACATTCTATGATTCTATGATCCTGAATCAGCACAGAGGGAAAACCCAGCTGAAGTTGGGTTACTCTATGCTTGGGGCAGAGGCAGCCTCGTTGCCTATAGATCTTGGTTACACCAAGGAGTTGCAGCAAGAGCCCAACCTACATGAGGCATAAGGTAATGCTATTTGGTGCCTCCAAAGTGCCTCCACTACAAAGCTAAAGTTTCCTGCGGGAACCAACTCTCTAAAGATAATTTGCTTTCCCTGCAGAGGTCCCTCCACATCTCCCTCAGCACATGCAGACATGATGCTGGGAGAGCTCCACGCTTGGCAGAGCAAGACCTAAAGGTTCCCCCCTGTGCCAGGCAACCACGCCTTAAGGTCTGTGAAGACCATCAAAACTTACTTTGCAAAGTATGATATTTTAAGCAGAAGGATGACTCTTGTAGATAGACTTTGAGATTTTTAANGCTGCAGGACGTGGCACGTTTCCATCTGCACAAGGCTACAAGATGTTGGCAGAAATGGGAACTAAGAGCCACGACCCCTCTATCCTTCGCTCCTCCCCCGACTGCAAAGCTCTTCCCAGGGTTCTCCAGCAATCACAAGTGAAGATGTTACTCAACAGCCACAGCTTGAGGGCTTCATTTCAACATGCCCTGTAAAATCCACGCTTCAAGGCTCATCCCCACTTCATGATCCCAGCATCTGTGCACAACCCCCACTGCCCCTTCCAGGTCTGGAAATATCTTACTGCAAGCCCTAAATACACAGTTTACAAAATAAAAATCAACATTGGTTAAATTGTGTTTGGTTTGTATTTTTTAAATCACCAATTATTCTGTGTCCACACAACTCTGGAGACTTGGGGCAAACAATCCAAGAACTCAGAGCGTGTGGAAATGGGATGTCCAAATAAATCACTCTCCTGAGAAATTAAGGGGTTTTTTTCACAGAATCATTTTCCTTGGAAGAGATCTTTAAGATCGTTGAGTCCACCCATTAACCCAGCACTATCAGAGCACCACTAACCCATGTCCCTCAGCACCACATCTCCACGGCTTTGAAACCCCTCCAGGGATGGGGACTCCACCCCTGCCCTGGGCAGCCTGGCACAGCCCTTCACAACCCTTTTGGGGAAAGGGTTTTTAAAGCATAATTCTAATGTAATCTCTAAAAAACCTATTTATCCTGTAGGATAAATGGTCCCTTATGAGAAAAGCAAAGCCTCTTCTCTTATAAACACTGTAGAGCTTATATAATGTAAAAATTACCACATATATTAATGACAGTGACCAGAATATAATATTAATATAATTTAATAGTACCCTAGCACAGGCTCAGCTGAAAATGAAGGCAGCTCCTCCCTGCTCCCCATCAGAGAAGCAGTGGCAAGTAGCTGTTAGGACTTCATTTTATTTTTTATTAGTTTTTACAAGCCAGCTATGCTAGAAGGTTGCAGCAGTCCCTTAAACTGCAGCTGTCAGCAGAAGTGAAGGACATCGTGGGACACGTTTTATTCCAGCTCTTTTATCGCTTGGCTCCTCGGAGTGATTCAAGGAGCTGAAGGATTTTAGAGGTACTGTCACAATAGCTGCCCAAACTGCCATTTAAAAAAAACCCAACCCAAATCCACAAAAAGACCAAAAAACCCAGTCTTTAAAGGACTGGCTGGACCAGTCAACAACTTCTGACTGCTACCAACCTGCTACCTCACGGGGCCAGGAGCTCTCTGTGATGTTCTCAATGGGCCCATCTTCTTGTGATGGGTTCTCTATGGGGTGGAGCATGGTTTGGATGGACTGATGGCACACGCTGTAATCAGGGGTTGAAGGAGACCTTGTGCTAATTTTCTTCTGCACAAGCCACTCATCCCTAGGCACAAGACTTAGCTCCTCTAATGATTGAAATGAGGCTCACCAAGTTGCTGTGAGGGACTCAGTAGAAGCAGGTTGGGGTGGTCGCCTCCCCCAGAGCCTGTTCCAGGAGACAAAATACCCCAGACATCCCTGGGGTATTTTTTTGTCATGCCCAGTGCTGCCCCATCCATTGAGGGTGGGTAAAGCTGCTTCCCAGCTGTGCCAGCTCCTGAAGGGGACAAGCAGAGGACTGGAGCACAACATGGCTGGCAGAGACCCAGCCAGGAAAGCCTCAAACAGTGCTGGCAAAAGGAGACATGTTTTGAAGATTCCTGGGACATCAGGTGTCTGCTTTCTGTCCAACATCACCCTGGGGTTCTGCTGGACTCTTCTCTACAGACAGTCAAAAAGTGATTTAATTTGCATCAGCCTTTCCTTGGCACTCAGGGACCAACCCAACCACTTCTCCTCTCTGGGCCAAGCTGGTAAGAGATGCTGGTCTTCACCCCCAGGCAGCTGCCCCAAACACTGTGGGGCTGGAGGGCAGGGAACATCCCATGGCTGAGATGTCTGCTGGCTGCATGCCCAGCAGAGGACTCGCTTCCAGATCTGATCATGAAAACTATCCAGGAGAAAGGGAGGGGGACGTTACTCTGTGGGAGGTCAGAAGGAACAGGACCATTCTTGGCCAAAGCAGCAAGTCACTTTGGGCACAAGATAAATCAGGACTGAATTCAAGTCCTGCTTCCCCATTGCTCTGCAGAGCCCTGAGCTTTCCTGAGGTCACTAACTGCTGCCCACACACCAGCAAGCCATGAAACACAACTGGACTACCTCACCCCACCTCTTGGGGTGCTTGAAGTGAGGTGGGACTCCCAAGGCTGACCAACCACTGCTGGAAGGACACGTAGGGCTGTGCTGTCATCTGCACTGAGGATCCCGTGGAAAGGGACCCGGGGGTGCTGGTGGATGAAAAACTGGATATGAGCCACCAAGGTGNCATTGGGAACTTTTTCTTTTAATGTTCAGCCTGGAGAAGAGAAGGCTCCAGGGGAACCTTATAGTGACCTTCCAGTATTTGAAGGGGCTACAGGAAGGCAGGGGAAGGGCTATTCAAAAGGGTTTGTAATGATAGGACCAGGAGTAATGGGTTTAAGCTGGGAAAGGAGAGATTTAGGCTGGAGATTAGAAAAAAGTTCTTTAACATGAGGGTGATAGATGAGTGGAATGGGCTGCCCAGAGAGGGGGTGGAGGCTCCATCCCTGGAGTCCTTCAAGGTCAGGCTTGCTGGGGCTCTGAGCAGCCTGTCCTAGGTAGAGATGTCCCTGCTGGTGTAGGGAGGTTGGAGCAGATGACCTCTAGAGGTCCCTTCCAGCCTCAAACATTCTAATGTGTTGGAAAAAAATGTTCAGGTCACCTTTGATGCAAAGAGTCATTTACAAGGAGGAGGCCGTCAGATGGTCTCTCAGCAAGGGAGTATCTGTTCCCTGGGCATGGACTCAGAGCCTTGGGAACTCCCTCTGCCTTCTGCATATTCCACGTTTGCACTCCAAGCCCCATGGACACCTTGTTGATACGTTACTATTTGGTGACCTAGAGCTCCCAAAGGTCTCCTGAGATCACAGGGAGCTGTGTGGTGTGATGTATCTACTGGAGAAGGACCCCTCCATCCTTTGAAACACAAGTTTGTTACTGTCTTTTTTTTAAGGAACAGTTAAATTGCATTTTTCTCATGTCACTCCTGTCTTTCATGCTCGGTTATTCAGCTCAGCACACGGGGTTGTAATTGGCACAGACGGAGCAGTGACAGAGCAGACACTGGAGAGACACTTACTGACATCTGCCACTCACCCCACCATCAACCTTCAACTGTGCACCTCACGCTGCTGTCCAAGGGAGAAAAGCAGGTGACAGATGTCTGAGAACCTCAACAAGCGTGTGAGTGTCAGAGTCACTTCAGAAAGCAAAACAGAAACTTCACCCTGTGCAACCACACCAAGACACCGAGATTGGCACCAAGTGCTTGACGCTTCTAGGGTAAGAGGAAATGGCCTCAAGTTGCACCAGGGGAGGTTTAGGTTGGACATGAGGAACCATTTCTTCATGGAGAGGATTGTCAAGGGCTGTCCAGGGTAGTGGTGGAGTCCCCATCCCTGGAGGGATTGAAAAGTCATGGAGATGTGGTGCTGAGGGACATGGGTTAGTGGTGCCCTGGCAGTGCTGGGGGAATGGGTGGACTCAACAACCTTAAAGATCTTTTCCAAGTCCCTTTCAGGACTTAAAGGGCCTATAAGAAAGATGGGGAGAGACTTTTGAGCAGGGCTTGGTGTGACAGGACACGGGGTGATGGTTTGAAACTAAAAGAGAGCGATCTAGACTCGAGAGAAAGAAGAAATTGTTGATACTGAGGGTGGTGAGAGCCTGTCCCAGGTTGCCCAGAGAGGTGGTGGCTGCCCCATCCCTGGAACCATTGCAGGTGAGGTTGTTTGGGGCTCTGAGCAACCTGCTCTAGTTGCAGATGTCCCTGCTCAGTGCAGGGGGGTTGCACTAGATGACCTTGAAAGGTCCCTTCCCACACAAAACACTCTATGAAGTCCCATTAATGAGATGCTGAAGTCCAGCAGAAGTTTGGAGAGCACAAAACATTAAATAGAGCCTTATGATATTTAACAGGAGAAAGTTTCCCAGGCTAATGCAGGCAACATGTCACATAAAAGTGGCAATAAAACCCTCTGGGTCCATTAGCTGCACTTGCTCTGTAGCATTTGCTGTCTGAATTGTTTATGCCTCGTTTGAGCACAGGGGCTACTCAGCATATTAATAATCTGGAGGAGAACATGTCGAGCAGGGCTGGGGATGAAGGAGCTCCCGGGTGCCTGTTGTTACAGCAGAGTCACAGTGGAGGCTGTGGTGGGATAAGGCAGGAGGGGTTCAGGAAGGGGGGAACCACAGGAGAAAATCCCAGAGAGCCCCAATTCAGCTTCCCCAAACCATACAAGCTGGGAAATGAAAACCTGTTGTTGTAGAGCAGAGAGAAAGATTTTATGATCCCACTGCAAGAATGGAATTTTGTAAGAATGCAGAAGGATAAACTGTTTGTTTCTCCTGCAAACCCACCAAAACCCAAATGACTTCCCAAAAGCAAACTGGGAAATCAGTCCCTCTCCATTCCCTGCAAGAGTCAAGTCCAACCCTGTCAGCAAGGGATTAGTTTCTCCTGCCTTCCCTGCACCCTTTACCTTCAAAGCCTAAACCAGTCTGGGTCCAGACTCCCAGTCCAAAGTCCAACTGGTTAGAGATGCCCTAAAAGCTGCCACCCACCTGCTGAGTCACAGTAAGGGAGAGGGATTCAAGCTAATCATTTACCATGGAGCTGGCCAGGAGGTGGCCAACACCTCAGGCAGGGAGTAGCTCATGCTACAGACACCCAACTGAAAGGTCTACGTGTCCCCAACCACCTACTGCAGAAGCCACCATTTCCCTTTCATGTCCTCTTGCAGGAGACACACTCTTGACCACGCACCTTTAGATGACCAAGTGGCAATCTAAATCCCAAATGGACAAAGATCCCCTTTAAAAATCCCTAAATTCCCTTGGAAGCTCAAGTCTGGTCTGATGATGGATAGAGAGGGCTTTGCATAGAGAGAGCTGGGCTTGGTGTAAGGGAAGAGGAACACACAAGGGTGTTCAGTGCAGAAATGAGGAGATAAAGAAAATGGGACATTCACTTTGGCACTGTTCATCATAGCATCACTCTGGTTGGAAGAGACCTCCAAGATCAAGTCCATCCATTAACCCAGCACAGCCAAGTCACCACCACCAAACCAAGCCACTCAGCACATCTCCACAGCTTTGAAACACCTCCAGGGATGGGGACTCCATCACTGCTCTGGGCAGCCTGGCACAGCCCTTCACAACCCTTGTCACAAAGAAATTGTTCCTCATGGCCAACCTAAACCTCCCCTGGGGCAACTTGAGGTCCTTTCCTCTTGTCTTACTGCTTGCTCCTTGGGAGAAGAGATCAACCCCCATTTGGCTCCAACCTCCTTTCAGGGAGTTGTGGAGAGCCAGAAGGTCTCCCCTGAGCCTCCTTTTCTCCAGGCTCAACACCCCCAGGTCCCTCAGCTGCTCCTCACCACACTCCTGCTCTAGACCCTTCCCCAGCTTTGTTGCCCTTCTCTGGACACGCCCCAGCTCCTCAAGGTCCTTCTTGGAGTGAGGGGCCCAAAACTGACCCCAGGATTCGGGGGGTGACCTCCCCAGTGCCCAGTCCAGGGGGGCGATCCCTGCCTTGGTCCTGTTACCCACACTGGTGTTGAGCCTCACCCTTGCTCTACCTCAGCATTCCCAGATGTAAAGCAAAAGTCACCAGTTACATGTCTCCCAGTACATCTACTTACCTGCTTTTAGTTGAAGTACAACTTCCAAAGATGCCTCCAAACTCAATCCAGAGAAGCAGTGAATCCATCCCTGCCTGGTAATTTGCTCCAGCAATTAACCACAGCCCATGTCTACCTTCTAACATCCCCTTCCAAAGAGCTGCTACCTCTCACAGTCCTCTCCAACAGACTCAGCATGTCCAGCACCACACAAGGGAGGCACGTTCTGGCCTCTCTCTTGATCCAACAAACACAGTGAGAGATTAAAAAAGCTCGAGTTGAGAAGTTTTCTCCACGCTCCAAATGCTGCCCTGCTGCTCCTCCTGCTTGTTCTCCAGCTTTTCCCATGTCTATTTTAAAACATGGATGTCAAAGCTAAACAAGCTATTCCAGCAGTATTTTCATAGGTGCAGTTTTTGGAAGGGAAAACATCCTTTGTTCCCATTCCCCAGCTCACATGTCCATACATGGCATGAAGGGCTTCTTCCTGCACTAGAAGACTTGGCTGCTCAGTACGACCACAAGCACCTCTTCAGAGCACCTGTTTCTCCAGGGCAGAGGCCACTCCATGAGCCATGGCCAACTCTGCTTGCAAGTCTGTCGTGGGTCATTCCACATACAATCTGCAGTTCACAAGTCACCTGGAGGACTCCACGTCATTCACCATATTCTCATTACAATTGATTCCCCCATCCGATTTGTGAAGGCCACAGGTTTTCTCAGCAGAAACTCTGTACTTGTGGTTGTCATCAAGAACACCAAGGATGCAGCAATTCTGAAGAGCTCCCATGGTCACATTTTCAGCCCTACAGCTTTATCACAGCCCTTACAGGACTTTTCTTTCCCACTCTGATTTAAAAAGAGCAGAGACATGAGCTTACAACTATCTCCATGACAGCTTTGACACTGCCTAGTCACACAAATCCAAACTCATTCAGAGCAGAGCTCTACCACAAGCTCAGAGAGACCTCACTCCTACCTACAAGCACAAAATACTACACTCTTTTTTGAGAACTCTTTTTCACAAGAGAAAATAGATTAAACAGGAGAAGTCATCCTTAAAAATATAAGTTGGCTTATCTACTGTCTATCAAGTGTGCCCAGGTGGCCAAGAAGGCCAAGAGCATCCTTGGAGCAGCACTAGTGTGGCCATTTGCCTGAACCAGCAACACATGCAGGGGCTGCAGGCCAGGAGTCCTCACCTCCCTTCAGAGCCTAAATCAACCTCCAGCTTCAAACACCACTTGTAGCAAAACAAGGCAAAAATTAATCCCCTCTTGGGGCTCTTCACCCACCTCGTTCTGCCCTTTTGTTTTGCTGCATTATCCAATTTATTCTGTGTGCTCCTTTGGAAGAAGACCTTGATGTTTTATATGTCCATAGACGTTACTCAGCACAGAGATGCTGCTTCACCAGAAGCCCACCAGTGTTAGCCCTGGAGATAACAGTTCTACCCAGGCATCCCAATAAGGGTATTTTAACCAAAATCCTCTTTACTCCTGCTCGTGTGGGGCCACCAGCAGGATTTCTGAGCAGGCAGAAGATGAATGCATCTTGCCACACGCAATTAACATTTCCATAATCAGGATTTCACGTTACTCAAAAGCAATTTGGTGGCAGTTTGGGGGTTTTTTTAAGTCTCCAACAAGATTAGGATGAACCCTTGCAGGTCAAGCACCCTCAGACACCTCGTTGCTTTGCACCATCTCTTGCCCACCTCCATATCCAAGCTGCAAAAATTTCCATATCACAAAAATCAGACAGCGTCGTAACCAAGGCCACCAAGAGTAACGAGGAATCAGAAGCAAATGAGATCTTTGCAGGATGCTGATATGATCTGACACTGCCCGTCTTTTCAGCTCATTACTTTTGGCAGCACGGGCTCCCCATGAGGTCCCATGAAGCACGAATGACTTAATCAAGGGACCTCCCCGGGGGGGAGGGAGACGTACAAGCTCTGTCAGGCTCATGAATAGGAGCATCCAATCAAAGCCTGGGAAATCAGCATCACCCTATGGAAAAGTGATGGTATCAGCTGGTAAATTCTTAAGATGTTAAGTGGTGCCTTATTCCTACCACTGTACCACAAACTCCATTGTGCTGAGCAGAGCTGGAGGTGCAATCACAGAATCCCAGCAGGATGGGGGTTGGAAGGGACCTCTGGAGATCATCTCGTCCAACCCCCTTGCTTGAGCAGGGGGCCCAGGATCATGTCCAGGCAGGGTTGGAATATCTCCAAAGAAGGAGACTCCACAACCTCTCTGGGCAGCCTGGCACAGGCTCTGACACCCTCACAACAAACAAGTTTCTCCTCCTGCTCATATGGAACCTCCTGGGTTCCACTTGGTGCCCCTTGCCCCTTGTCCTGTTGCTGGGCACCACTGACAAGAGTCTGGCCCCATCTGCTTGACCTCCACCTTTTAGCTTTTGATAACCATTGAATGCTCAGAAGCCCAAATCAGGGAGCTGGTTTCCAGCAGTCCACAGAAGACTGACCAACACATTCAGATGGCACCACGCTACTGCTGAGCAGGTGAACTCTCTGCAGCTAAACCTTGTCAAAGGGACACCAACAAAGCAGCAGGAGCAGAGAGATGATGAGGCTGAAGTGTTGTTAGCCCACGGCCAACACCTGACATGTGACAAGTACCCTTCCATGACAAGCCAGGAGCACATGGGCAGGCACAATTGCAGCCTTCCAGTATCTACAAAAAAGCTGGGGAGGACTTTTTACAAAGGCCTGTAGTGATAGGATGAGGGGAGATGGTTTGAAACTGGAAGAAGGCAGATTTAGATTGGAAATTAGGAGGAAATTCTTCACTCAAGGTGGTGAGACACTGGCACAGGTTGCCCAGGGAGGTTGTGGATGCCCCAACAATGGACTAGGTCGAGACCAGGTTATATGTGGCTTTGAGCAACCTGGTCTAGTGGGAGGTGTCCCTGCCCACGGCAGGGGGGCTGGAACTAGATGATCTTTGAGGTCCCTTCCAACTCAACCCATTCTGTGATTCTGTGACTGACTTTCCAAGTTGTAAGTACCTCCTTTGAGTACGTCTCATTTTCAAGCAAAAACTGGACGACAACATTCCAGTCACTAAGCTGCTCGTGCATAGCAAGTGCTGCAAAACCTGCAACGACTATAAATTCTTTGCTATTAGCACATCCTCCATATTAATCTTCCCCCAATGATCCATACTGGAAATTTATGTATGACCCTGTATTAAAACCCACAGTAACTATCTCTCTGAACATGTCATGGAGCTTAAATCCACAGAAGCTGAGCTCCTTAAGAGCCTGACGAGAATCATTTGCTAGTAGACTGGAAAGGACAAGCTGCTTTTACGAGTGTATGTTTTATAGTCTGTTTTTTCAAATTAAAACTGAAATAGTTCCCAGATGGAAGCTGTATCATTCCAACGTCAACTTTGAGAATACTTTTCCCTTTTTAAAAACCAGGGAAAACTTCAGAAAACTCGACTCGGCAGGGAGGCCGATGGCATCTTGTGTTGCTCAGAGAGGACTTGGAAGCACGGTGAAAAAAGCCTTGAGATTTTTTTGATCAAAGGTTCAAAAAATAAGGAAATAGCTTTGAAACAGTGGCAGCAAAGTTTGTTCTTAATTCTACAATGTGTTCATCAGACTGTGGAAAATTTCTTATGGAGCTCCAGGCATCGACAGAGGCAGCTGGAGCAGGGAAAGGATTCCCTTGCCTGTGGTGTGTCTCTAAGTAGCTTTCCTTCAGCAAATTCAACTTTTTCCTTCTTTTTTCTTTTTAAAGCATCCCACATAGATATAACATGGCTCTAATATTGTCTCCAACTCACAGCACCTTAACAAGAAGTGACCTCCAAAGCTTGAATTTAGCTTTTAATTTGCATCAGCAAAATCTAATGCAGATGAGAGTCCAGCTCATCTCTTCTGGTGCTGGAGAGGCCATGCAGAGCTCTGCATTTCTGTGAGCAAATTAATACTCAAATAAAGCTTGGATTTGATGATCTTAAAGGTCTTTTCCAACCTGAATGATTCTATGGAACAGGAGGAGATCCAGGAGATGAAAGCAGGATCCTTAAAGCTGCACTCCTGCCAGCACGTGAGGGTAGAATTGCAATCAGCACCTGGCTTTATTTGCATCTTCCAGGTATGGCAGAGACTGCACATACTTATAATTTGGTAAGGACAAACGTAGGAGTGGTCTGATGTACAGGACAACAGGGATGGAAAAAGTGGGTCACTTGGTGACTTCCAGCTCTCAACAGATATTTGGCTCAAACAAGTAGTACAGGTCTTTGATTTCCAGTGAAGCTGGAGTATGTGCTCTTCAAATAAATCAGGCTTCAAGGAACTACAGATTACAGAATGGTGGGGGTTGGAAGGGACCTCTGGAGATCATCTCATCCAACCCCCCTGCTCCAGCAGCTCACCCAGAGCAGGGGGCCCAGGATCACATCCAGGCACATTTGGAATCTCTCCAGAGAAGGAGACTCCACAACCTCTCTGGGCAGCCTGGCACAGGCTCCAACACCCTCACACCAAACAAGTTTCTCCTCCCGTTCTGATGGAACCTCCTGGGTTCCAGTTGGTGCCCGTTGCCCCTTGTCCTGTCACTAGGCACCACTGACAAGAATCTGGCCACATCATCTTGACCCCCACCCTTTAGCTCTTGATCAGCATTGATCAGATCCCCTCTGAGTCGTCTGCAGCTCAAAAGCCCCAGGGCTCTCAGCCTTTCCTGGGCACAGAGATGCTCCAGTGACCTCAGCATCTTCACAGCCTCCATTGGACTCTCTCCAGTAGTTCCTTGTCTCTCTTGAACTGGGGAGCCCAGAGCTGGAACAATACTCCAGAGGTGGCCTCACCAGGACCTACAGAACCTCCCTCAACCTGCTGGCCACATTCTTCTTCATGCATCCCAGAAACTAAATCATTACAATGACACAATGCATGGAGGAAACAACTCTTGTGCCCTATACACAGCCCAAGGCTTGTTCTTGTCAAGGTGGCCACACACCTCTCCCAAACATCTCCTGGGTGTCCTGCTTGACCCCTGTGCAAAAACATCCAGCTCATCCATGCAGCTCAACAGCAGCCCAGCACTGCGTGGCGTGTCACCCTCCAGCTCTGCTAGAGTGAGTTCCCTCAGGATCACCAAGGAATGGTGGAAACAAACACATGTGCTTTGAAAGAAATGCTTGGAAGAAAGCTGGGGAGGGACTTTTTAGGATGTCGGGTAGTGGTAGGACTGGGGGGAATGGGTCAAAACTAGAGGTGGGGAGATTCAGGTGAGACATGAGGGTGGGGAGACACTGGCACAGGCTGCCCAGAGAGGTGGTGGAAGCCCCATCCCTGGACATTTTTAAGGCCAGACTGGATGGGGCTCTGAGTACCCTGATCTAGTGGGAGGTGTCCCTGTCCATGGCAGGCGGGTTGGAACTAGATGATCTTTAAGGTCCCTTCCAACCCTGATGATTCTATGAACTGAACATAGATTCTCTTTTCCTCCCCTTTACTCAGACACCTCTCCTCACTTCCTCCCCTTGCACCTCATCTCCTACCTGTTAATATTGTCCTTACTCCAAATTCTGGCTCCTACCCCACCCCTCTGACTTTCCTCCCCCATTAACCAGCAGCCCTCCCTTCTTCTCGACATCCTCCTGCCAACACCAAGTTCCAGCCCACGTTACAATTTCTGCTGGGCACAGAGATCTTGTTCCAGCAGATTACTGAAACGTGGCCTGTGCTCTGCAGTTTAGAGAGGATCAAGTTATGCCACAGCTCATCCAAGTTCCCAACCCATTAAGAAAGCTTTCCTTCTGTCTGATGAAGGAGAAAGTTGGCCAAACTGGAGAGGCAGGAGGGAAGAGAACGGCTTTGGTTGTAAGAGGATCTCAGGACTGGGTAGAAATTGTGCTGTCTGCACACCACGCTGGCAGAAGTTATCCCTTCTCCAAACAATTCCAGACAGAGTAGCTGGGAGTGGAAACACCAGCTTATTCCACACTTGTTCCCTCCTAAAATTAATTTTCCAACCACATGGTTCATCTTCCAAGTGGCCGTATCTTCCCTGCCTTCATAGCTCTTATTCTAAAATGATTCAAAAAGCTTCTTTCAAGCAGACAAATTAACCAATTAACCAATATTAACCCCTGGGCCATCAGAAACCCCTTAATGGTCACCAGCTTTGCAGCAGACCCAGGGGTGCTTCCCTCCCTACACTCCCTCCAGGCCTCTCTCACCCTGGTTCAGCACCATGGGGGTCATCGGTGTTTTCCCCTCCCCTAAAAGCACTTTGGGGTCAAAGCCAGAGCAGTGCTGGGAGAAGCTCCACCTCAGCTGGAGCAGGGAGGTCTCCCTCAGGCTGGGATTAAACATGGACATCTTCAAGCAGAGGTTGTACCCTCCTCCACGACACCAAATCCACTCTTTGCTCAAAGAAGCATCCAACAGGCTCTTTAACCACCAACCTCACGTGAAGCTCCACCAGCAACCACCACACAAAGCACAGGTTTCCATATTCATCTACTCGCTGCAAACCCTGGGACAGGCAAGACCAGAATAATAAGACCAATTACAGATATTTAATGCAGTCAATTCAGAGCCAATTAACATAATGAATCTCTGTCTCTTTCAAATAACTGATCTCCAAACCATCGAGTTAAAGGTGATCAGGCTGAGGCACATGGGAAGAATGGAAAATACTGATTACATGAATGGGACTAGAGACCTGGACAGGCTGGAGAGTTGGGCGGGGAAAAATTTAAAGAAATAGAACAAGGGCAAGTGCAGAGTCCTGCATCTGGGCAGGAACAACCCCAGGTTCCAGTATAAATTGGGGAATGACCTATTAGAGAGCAGTGTAGGGGAAAGGGACCTGGGGGTCCTGGTGGACAGCAGGATGACCATGAGCCAGCAATGTGTC
>VYZX01003232.1:18889-60590 GCA_013401335.1 Brachypteracias leptosomus
TGTGTAACCTCATCTAGGTGTTCCTGCTCCGGCAGGGGGGTTGGACTAGATGATCTTTTGAGGTCCCTTCCAATCCCTGACATTCTGTGATTCTGTGAAGGCTTCTACATGGTCTTTCCTCAAAAAAACAGCCCCAGCCCTGCTCTGCCTCCACACACACACAAAAGGAGGATCCACAGTATTTATTAGGGATATTTTGATAGCACCCAGAGGGAATAGTGCTGGAAGCTTTTTGTAGGAGATTCTGAGGCAAAGCAAGTCCTGCAGCAGAGGATCTGGTGATCTTGCAGCAAATGAGGGAAGGAAAAATGCCAGGTTGGATGGGGCTTGGAGCAACCTGATCTAGTGAGAGGTGTCTCCCCCATGGCAGGGGGGTTGGAACTAGATGATTTTATGGTCCCTTCCAACCCAAACCATTCTAAGAAGCAGCAGCAAGTCCTGGATGAGAAGAAGCACATTCCTTCTGCACTCAGTTGCATGGCAGAGGATTATCTGTCCTGGCAGAAGAGATCCATGTCTCTCATGAGCAATACCCAAAGCCACCTGTGCTGTCTGCTCCACTCTGTGCCCTCTGCAAATGGCAGCCAAAGAGACTACGAAGGATCCAGATCCACACTGAACACACACTGGTGACAGTTCCAAGTCAATGTTCTGGAGGGAAAAAAAAGCCACACTAACATCCAGGGCACTAAGTGGTGGGGAAAATGGTGGGGTGGTGAGACACTGGCACAGGTTGCCCAGGAAGGCTGTAGATGCCCCGACACTGGAGGTGTTCAAGACCAGGCTGGATGGGGCGTTGAGCAACCTGGTCTAGTGGGAGGTGTCCCTGCCCATGGTAGGGGGGTTGGAACTAGATGATCTTGAAGACCCCTTTGAACTCAAACCATTCTATGATTATGACTTCCCCCAGCCATAAATTTCTCTGCCAAATCAGTTACAAGAATATTAATGCTTCCTGGGGTGAACATGAGAACTCACCATGGAGGGAGGAAAAAAGACCATTGCACTGACCAGCCTGGTGGGTGCTGGAGTGGCCCAAGTCTGTCCATTCAGCATAGCCTTGATTTTTCAAGCCAGACATGCAGCTCCCAAGAGCCACAACAGCTCAGTCCAAGCCTGCTGTGCCATGGGAATGGGACTTCAGGGTGGTGAAGCTCAGACCACCAGCGTGAGAACGGGCTGATAAGGCTGCCCCACAGCTAAAGAGGATTTCCTGCTTTTGAAGCTGCAGATATGGTTTGATTTTTCCTTCTTTTCTTAGAAATTAACTAAAAATGCCATTAGAGTTAGTGCACATGGCATGAGAAAGGGAATAAAAAGAAAAAATAGGAATGAAACCAGGGCACACAGCCTCTGCCTGCCATCTGAACCAGTCTCCTTGTCCACCATTCCTTGTCCAGGACAATTCCCTGCTTTGCTTCCAGCTCCATCACAATCCTTCCTCCAGTCCTCATCCAGATCCTCCAGATTTGACCCTCTCCCTCCCATTAGAGAAGCACTCCAGGAGGCTCCAGTAGATACATGAGGATTTCTACCCCTACTTCTTATGTAAAGTCACCGCAAAATGCTCATCCTCACTGTCCCAACTCTCCACCTACATTTCTTGTGCCTCCAGCACCAAACTGGATGCCTTGGAGGCTCATCTCACCCCAGATGCTCCATATATCAGCCAGTAGCTGAGCCCAACTGTTGTGCTGAAAACTCGTTATTCCTGACGCCCACACCGACACTGAGCCTTTGATGGGGGCATGAAAACTTGAGGTGCTACACAAGAGACCCACAAAACCAAGGCAGCCCAAGAAGAACAAGCCAACAGACATAAAAGATGCGAGACAGCAGCTCTGCTTAACTCAGAGTCTTGGAGGGAATGGATATTAGAAAAAAGTTCTTTAACATGAGGGTGATAGATCAGTGGAATGGGCTGCCCAGAGAGGTGCTGGAGGCCCCATCCCTGGAGTCCTTCAACGTCAGGCTTGATGGGGCTCTGAGCCTTAAGGTCTGTGAAGACCATCAAAACTTACTTTGCAAAGTATGATATTTTAAGCAGAAGGATGACTCTTGTAGATAGACTTTGAGATTTTTAAGATTGGGAGTTTTTTCTTTTAATGTTCAGCCTGTTCAGCTTGGAGAAGAGAAGGCTCCGGGGGGACCTTACAGTGACCTTCCAATACCTGAAGGGGCTACAGGAAGGCAGGGGAAGGTCTATTCAAAGGGTTTGTAATGATAGGACCAGGAGTGATGGTTTTAAGCTGGGAAAGGAGAGATTTAGACTGGATATTAGAAAAAAGTTCTTCAACATGAGGGTGATAGATGAGTGGAATGGGCTGCCCAGAGAGGTGCTGGAGGCCCCATCCCTGGAGTCCTTAATGGTCAGGCTTGATGGGGCTCTGAGCAGCCTGCCCTAGGTAGAGATGTCCCTACTTGTGTAGGGAGGTTGGACCAGATGACCTCTGGAGGTCCCTTCCAGCTTAAAACATTCTATGATTCTATGAAAACCACATCTCGTTCCAAGTAGAAAGACTCAATCATATTTAAAAACTATAAACCTCATTGTTTCTCAAATAACATGGACTGGAGACATTCAAAAAGTTGCTCGTCTAAGCTCATGAAATGAATAAAGTTGTTTTACACGCTGAAGTTTTTGCTCTGTCACTTCAAACCATGGCAATATCTACTCCACGATTCAGAAGAGGAGTACCAAGGACTGTGAAGGGCTGTCCCAGGCTGCCCAGGGCAGTGGTGGAGTCCCCATCCCTGGAGGGGTTTCAAAGCCATGGAGATGTGGTGCTGAGGGACATGGGTTAGTGGTGCCCTGGCAGTGCTGGGTGAATGGTTGGACTCAATGACCTTAAAGATCTTTTTCCAACCAAAACAAGTGTATGATTCTATGATATGTTTCAACAAGCACTGAATTAACAAATTGATCAAAATAACACACAGTTTGATTTCCAGACAAGGTCACACCAGTACCATCTGGTATCATCCATGCTGGAATGGGCAAGTAAGCCCCCACCAACAGCTAAGCCTTGAGTTATAAACTCAGTTGTCACTTCTAAGTTCTCTTATTAAACACAGCAAACAAGTTTTGCTGTTTATTTGGCTACAGACCCTCAGGGAACCCACTGAAACTGTCTCCTCTGCAAGCCCAGAGCTGCCTTGTCACTGCCCCAACATACAACCAGCAGCACCTGTTACCAGAACTTTGAGATGGTAATAATTGGGCAAATTAAGGTGAGGAAGGGGTAAATGATTGGCCCAAGGCCACAGAAAGCAGCAAGTGGTTGAGAAATGAGTGGTGGGTTGGGGTTTTTTGTTGTTCAGTTTTTCTGGTCCCCAGTGGTCAGTATTGAGTTCAATTTTGTTCCATGTATTCATCACTGACCTGGATGAAGGAAAAGAGGGGGCTCTCACTAAGTTTGCTGATGTTACCAAACTGNGCTGATCAAGAGATAAAGGGTGGGGGACAAGAGGATGGGGCCAGACTCTTGTCAGTGGTGCCCAGGGACAGGACAAGGGGCAACGGGCACCAAGTGGGACCCAGGAGGTTCCATGTGAGCAGGAGGAGAAAGTTGTTTGTTGTGAGGGTGTCAGAGCTTGTCCCAGGCTGCCCAGAGAGGTTGTGGAGTCTCCTGCTCTGGAGAGATTCCAAATGTACGTGGACGTGATCCTGGGCACTCTATTGGTTGGATGAGGTTATCTCCAGAGGTCCCTTCCACCCCCCACCAGCTGTGATTCTGTGTTGAGGTGCCTTGTTTACAGCCCTGTTCCCAAATCCCTGACAGAACCCTACAAGAGCAATTCACGTGTGAGCTGCCAGGACCAAGCTGGCATCCCCAAAGCTGCCATGGGGTGGGAAGGCCGAGCTGCAGCCAAAACCAACTTTCCTGCTCCCTTCCTCTCCACCCACCAAGACAAGAGTCCTGCTGGCCGAGTGCCTGCAGGCAAGACCTAGAGCTGGGCTGAAAAGAGAAAGAAAAACAAACACAAGTTGATTCTCCCTCAGTGCTTGGGGCAGAAGGGGCTGATGGCTGCTGAAGGGTCAGTGGCTCAGATGGGCTGGGCTGGACATGCAGCAGGATCCACGCTCCTGTGGGAGTGAGCAGAGCTACAAAGAGACACAAGAAATACAAGCTCCTCATTGCCAGGGATCTCAGATCCCAGCTTTGGGAATCCCACTGGTGTGCAGGGGAGGATGAAGCTCATCGGATCATGAGGCTGCCTGGAGAAGGAATGTAACGTGTATGGGACTAGGCTCAGGTATCCTGATACCCCAAGTACCCCGGGGACAGGAGTGACTAATTAATAGGGAGTCATGGGATGTGAGCAGTGAGATATTTGGGATTAATTTCATTACTTCAGCCTCAGAAGCATCCCAGGATTACAGCAGCAATGGATCCTCTTTGCAGCAGGCCCCCAGCACAGCACCACTTTCTGCCTGTGCAGCAGCCTCCACTGCAGCTCCTGACGTCCCCAGCAGCCAAGGTTTCCTTGGGAGAGGTTCCTGCCAGCCTGGCTGGTTTTCAACGCTAGGATGTCATAAAAAAGGAAATTCATGAATTGGCTGCAGCAGTTTGAGGGAGATTTGTGGCCATAGCAACATTACTATAATCTCTGCTGCAGGGAACAAAAGCTTGGATCACATTGTTCCCTTCGCTCTCCATCCCCCCCTAACACCGGACAAGTCTCAGGTCCCCCAAATGCCCACGGGTGCTCTCCCACTCACTACCCCTGGCATGAAATCACTGAAAATGGGACCCAAAAGGACTCTAGAAGGTTGTCCAGCCCATCCACCATCAAGGCAGACTCTACCCATTCCTGACAGACCATGTCCCTGTGCTGCTTTAGGAAAGCAATGCCTGGCACTCCCAGTTTCCCACTAAGCACCAACTGTTCCATGGTGATCCCAGCGAGGTGAGCATGTGACAGCAACAGCTTGGCTGAGGATGAGCTGAGGAAACTCATTGTGCTGATAACAGATAATAAACGACTCACTCGGGGCTTATCAATGGTCTGTGTCACATGGCTGCAGCCTCCTGCTTCCTTCCTATCGCTCCCTACACACACTTACTCTGGAATTCATCTAGAACATATTCAGGCTCGGATAGTCTCTTGCAATGAACTCATCTCACAGGATCCCAGCATGGCAGGGGGTAGAAGGGACCCCTGGAGATCATCTCATCCAATCCCCCTGCTCCAGCAGCTCACCCAGAGCAGGGGGCCCAGGATCACATCCAGGCACCTTTGGAACCTCTCCGGAGAAGGAGACTCCACAACCTCTCTGGGCAGCCTGGCACAGGCTCTGACACCCTCACAACAAACAACTTTCTGCTCCTGCTCACATGGAACCTCCTGGGTTCCACTTGGTGCCCATTGCCCCTTGTCCTGTCACTGGGAACCACTGACAAGAGTCTGGCCCCAGCCTCTTGACCGCCACCCTTTAGCTCTTCAGCATGGATCAGATGCCCTCTGAGTCTTCTCTTCTCCAGCTCAACAGCCCCAGGGCTCTCAGACTTTGCTGGGCACAGAGATGCTCCAGTCCCCTCAGCATCTTTGTAGTCCTGCGCTGGCCTCTCTCCAGTAGTTCCTTGTCTCTCTTGGACTGGGGAGCACAGAACTGAACTCAATACTCCAGAGGTGGCCTCACCAGGGCAGAGTAGAGGGGGAGGAGAACCAACCTCGACCTGCTGGCCACACTCTCTTCATGCACCCCAGGACACCATTGGACTTCTTAGCCACAAAGGTCCATTGCTGGCTCCTGGTGAACTTGTCCCCCAGCACTGCCAGGTCCTTCTCTGCAGAGCTAAACACCTAGCTCATGTCTTAACGGGACCCTAAGCTCCACTCAGGCCCGCAGCCAATGCTGTAACATAATTAAAAAATAAATCCAGCTGTGGAGAAGTGACTCTCACAAGTGCCTCCTACAAAGAGGACACCTCCTGGAGAGGACGCCTCCTGTGTTCCTGGAGAGCACAGTGCAGGGAGAGCTCCCTCTTAATGCTCTCACTGCTTTTAGAAATCCAGGGGTGGTCAACTTGCACTTCCTGGCCCCGGACACAACATCTGGGCCCTTCATGGTCCTTCAAGCTCTTTTCCCACACCGCAGAGCCTGGAATGCAACCCGGTGGAGCACAGGAGGGGGACAGCAGCAAATGAGTAGCAAAGAGCAGGGGTCTGCAGCAGCTCCACAGCTGGGAGAGCTCAGCAGCAGGGATCTCAATCTGCCCACTGGGTTTGGCCCTGCAGTTCCCATTAGAGACACAGTGGGAGGACATTCCTGTGCAGCAGTTAAAGCCCGGGTGGGTGTCGGGTGACTGGGGGGGGGGTTTATTCCCAGCTGTGTCTCAGACCCTTTGGAGCAACCTCAGGGAATTGACTCCAGCATTCCTCAGCAGCTCACCAGGGACCGTGTGGGTTACAAATAGCAACGGAGGCTCCAAATGTAAGCAAGAGCAGCTTCCTGTGCAGCGGGATGTAAAGCATCTTACAAATTGGTTTGTAACAAGACCAGAAGGTTTCACTCCACAAAACTGATCCATCTGCCTCCTCCATCATCTCACTCTTATAGGAATGAAGAGGACACCCACACTGAGCCATGTCACAGCCCCAAAATACAGGGGAAATTATCTAGGGACTTAAGTTTTGATAGTCTCAAACAAAGACTCTGAGACAGGAAAAATTAAGCACCTTCTGCTGGTCTGGTTTAAATTATTTCATAGCTCTGACTCTGAAATAAAACTTGAGCATGGGAGAGAGGTGTGTGAGAACTTTTAGTGGAGCCCTCCTGGCCCCTCAGTGTCAATTAGACCCAAACTTCAAGCTAAAAATAAAAACAAAATAAAAATGGTGGAGAAAACTTCCCACAAGTTAAACACAATAAAAGAACTGTGTCCAGATCTGGGCTCCCCAGGTCAAGAGAGACAAGGAACTACTGGAGAGAGGCCAGCGCAGGACTACAAAGATGCTGAGGGGACTGGAGCATCTCTGTGCCCAGCAAAGGCTGAGAGCCCTGGGGCTGTTGAGCTGGAGAAGGGAAGACTCAGAGGGGATCTGATCAATGCTGATCAAGAGATAAAGGGTGGGGGGCAAGAGGCTGGGGCCAGACTCTTGTCAGTGGTTCCCAGTGACAGGACAAGGGGCAACAGGCACCAAGTAGAACCCAGGAGGTTCCATGTGAGCAGGAGGAGAAACTTGTTTGTTGTGAGGGTGGGAGAGCCTGTGCCAGGCTGCCCAGAGAGGTTGTGGAGTCTCCTCTGGAGAGATTCCAAAGGCACCTGGATGTGATCCTGGGCAGCCTGCTCTGGGTGAGCTGCTGGAGCAGGGGGGTTGGATGAGATGATCTCCAGAGGTCCCTTCCAACCCCCACCATGCTTGGATCCTGTAATAAAAGGCAGTAGGCAAAGTGTGCTTATTTCTGACACTTCTGAAGTTTGGAATTTGTTTGGAATTCAACATATTCTTGTAACCAGGATCTTTTGCCTGTTTTCCTTTGCAGGGGGAAGGGCAGGGGTAGCTCTTTGTAAAATGCTCTGAGGTCCTCAAAAGAGACCTAAACTAAAGGTTTCAACTCAAAACTCTTGCACCACATTAAGAGTGAATTGTTAAGACAATGCGTTAACTCCTCAGAGCAGCTTCAACACCAGAAAAGCAGTGGGGAGTAATCTGGAGTGGAAAATCGAGGCAGATTGATACAAACAGACCATGGGTGGGACCTTCCAAAACTGCTCCAGCTTTCAGAGCAATAATTGCTATTTTTCCACTGCATTCTGTGAGGGCAGAGTCAGAGCACGGCTGCGCTCAGGAAATTCCACTTTGCACCTCTGCCTTCCAACAGCATCTCCTGTCCAACATCTCCCAAAGGTTAAACCCCCTCTGTAATCACTCCAGGATGAAAGGGTGGACAGACTTCATGTTTTTGAGGACGAAAGCTTTTAAACCCGCAGGACTGTTTCAAAAATGATCGCTCACACTCGCCAAGCCAAACACAAACCCACGTGCAAGTACAGGGGAATGCTGAAGAGAAACAGCCCGCGCAGCAAGAGGCTCCACACAGACCCCCCTGGCCACAGCAGAGCAGGAGACCTGCTGCTCCTCAAGACATGGCTCCAGAGACACGTGGAGACAGAATAAAACCAGAGGAAATAGCACTGTTGTTGACTGAGAGCAGAAAAGTCCATCTGAGAACTCAGAAGGACACTGTAGATATACAAGCAGGGTATCAGGATGGACCCAAATCACTGCAAAGCCTCACACCCCCTTCGTGACACCTTGTGAGGTCTGAAGTTCATAGAATCATAGAATGGTTTGGGTTGGAAGGGATCTCAAAGATCATCTAGTTCCAACCCCCCTGCCATGGGCAGGGACACCTCCCACTAGGCCAAGTTACTCACAGCCCCATCTGGCCTGGCCTTAGAAATTTCCAGGGATGGGGCATCCACCACCTCTCTGGGCAACCTGTGCCAGGGTCTCACCACCCTCACAGTGAAGAATTTCCTCTTCATTTCCAATCTAAATCTCCCCTCTTCCAGTTTGAACCCATTACTCCTCATCCTATCACTACAGGCCTTTGTAAAATGTCCCTCCCCAGCTTTCTTGTAGGCCCTCTTCAGATACTGGAAGGCTGCAATAACCTCCCCAGAGCCTTCCCTTCTCCAGGCAGAACAAGCCCAACTAAGTTACGGCTTTATTTTGAGTCCAATTTTCACTTGTGCCTTTATTTTGAGCCATGTTCAGCAGTTCACCGCTGAAGCAGACTTTGCAAAGAACAAAGGCTAAACAATAAGTCTGTAATAATGAAGAGCCAAGGAGACACACACAAAGCTGCAAGGACCCAGGACTTGACCCCTACTCAGACTTTCCCAGCTAACCATATCACCCTAGGACTTCCTACAAACGAGATCCTGCTGCCCAGCACCACTTAGAAGCACAGGACTAGGAGCCAAGCAGGGTTCTCTTTTCATCTGCAAGCAAAGAACTTCAGAAAACTCTTCCTACAAAGTTTCCTGAACACCAGCCACGACTTCTGAATCAACACCTCGGTAGCAGACTCCTCTCCTCTCCCAGCTGATGGTGCGATGCCTCTTCCCTTGCCAAACACCTGCTCGTCAGAAATGAAGCTTCTCGCTTTAGAGCATGAAACAGACTTTGCAAACATCTGAACTAACCATGCAAATGAACCATTTGTTCAGGCTCCACGCACAGCAGCCCCGCTCCCCGGCAGCCAGACACGCCTGAGGTGGCTCATGGGGATGACTCCGAGCCAGAGAGGCCCAACCAGAGACCTGAGAGCTTCAGGATTCTTCTAAATCCCATCCCCCCGGTGAGCTGCTCGGCTTCATCCCACAGCCACAAGTAGGGAACAAGAGCCCTGCAGACATTGTGCATCTGACTAAACACCCCAGAGTCAACAGAGCCTCCCTTCCCCCCAGTCTCTTGAAGACCCAAGACTTTGATGATCTTTGGCACCCAACTGGTTCAACGTGCCACGAAGATGGGTGATGACAAGCAGCTGCAGGCCATTAAGGAAAGCATCGCTGTCTTCAATTAAAATTAACTTCTCCAAACCCACCACAGAATTTCCCTTGCAGTGAAGGGAAGGGAAACCTGGGAAACTTTACAGTTCAGCAGAGGCAAGCACGTAAAGTATGNCCCACTAGGCCAAGTTACTCACAGCCCCATCTGGCCTGGCCTTAGAAATTTCCAGGGATGGGGCATCCACCACCTCTCTGGGCAACCTGTGCCAGGGTCTCACCACCCTCACAGTGAAGAATTTCCTCTTCATTTCCAATCTAAATCTCCCCTCTTCCAGTTTGAACCCATTACTCCTCATCCTATCACTACAGGCCTTTGTAAAATGTCCCTCCCCAGCTTTCTTGTAGGCCCTCTTCAGATACTGGAAGGCTGCAATAACCTCCCCAGAGCCTTCCCTTCTCCAGGCAGAACAAGCCCAACTAAGTTACGGCTTTATTTTGAGTCCAATTTTCACTTGTGCCTTTATTTTGAGCCATGTTCAGCAGTTCACCGCTGAAGCAGACTTTGCAAAGAACAAAGGCTAAACAATAAGTCTGTAATAATGAAGAGCCAAGGAGACACACACAAAGCTGCAAGGACCCAGGACTTGACCCCTACTCAGACTTTCCCAGCTAACCATATCACCCTAGGACTTCCTACAAACGAGATCCTGCTGCCCAGCACCACTTAGAAGCACAGGACTAGGAGCCAAGCAGGGTTCTCTTTTCATCTGCAAGCAAAGAACTTCAGAAAACTCTTCCTACAAAGTTTCCTGAACACCAGCCACGACTTCTGAATCAACACCTCGGTAGCAGACTCCTCTCCTCTCCCAGCTGATGGTGCGATGCCTCTTCCCTTGCCAAACACCTGCTCGTCAGAAATGAAGCTTCTCGCTTTAGAGCATGAAACAGACTTTGCAAACATCTGAACTAACCATGCAAATGAACCATTTGTTCAGGCTCCACGCACAGCAGCCCCGCTCCCCGGCAGCCAGACACGCCTGAGGTGGCTCATGGGGATGACTCCGAGCCAGAGAGGCCCAACCAGAGACCTGAGAGCTTCAGGATTCTTCTAAATCCCATCCCCCCGGTGAGCTGCTCGGCTTCATCCCACAGCCACAAGTAGGGAACAAGAGCCCTGCAGACATTGTGCATCTGACTAAACACCCCAGAGTCAACAGAGCCTCCCTTCCCCCCAGTCTCTTGAAGACCCAAGACTTTGATGATCTTTGGCACCCAACTGGTTCAACGTGCCACGAAGATGGGTGATGACAAGCAGCTGCAGGCCATTAAGGAAAGCATCGCTGTCTTCAATTAAAATTAACTTCTCCAAACCCACCACAGAATTTCCCTTGCAGTGAAGGGAAGGGAAACCTGGGAAACTTTACAGTTCAGCAGAGGCAAGCACGTAAAGTATGGCAGGAATTGGATCAGCATAAGATTTAAAACATAAAATTTCACCTTTGCTCAAATTGGGGACAACAAACCCAAATTCAGACTCCAGCCTTATAAAGAAACTGTGACTCCCAATGAGGAAGTTTAACCCTTGTGCTTTCACTTCCACACAACTGTTTCTTTTCATAGAATCACAGAANGGCAAAGTGTGCTTATTTCTGACACTTCTGAAGTTTGGAATTTGTTTGGAATTCAACATATTCTTGTAACCAGGATCTTTTGCCTGTTTTCCTTTGCAGGGGGAAGGGCAGGGGTAGCTCTTTGTAAAATGCTCTGAGGTCCTCAAAAGAGACCTAAACTAAAGGTTTCAACTCAAAACTCTTGCACCACATTAAGAGTGAATTGTTAAGACAATGCGTTAACTCCTCAGAGCAGCTTCAACACCAGAAAAGCAGTGGGGAGTAATCTGGAGTGGAAAATCGAGGCAGATTGATACAAACAGACCATGGGTGGGACCTTCCAAAACTGCTCCAGCTTTCAGAGCAATAATTGCTATTTTTCCACTGCATTCTGTGAGGGCAGAGTCAGAGCACGGCTGCACTCAGGAAATTCCACTTTGCACCTCTGCCTTCCAACAGCATCTCCTGTCCAACATCTCCCAAAGGTTAAACCCCCTCTGTAATCACTCCAGGATGAAAGGGTGGACAGACTTCATGTTTTTGAGGACGAAAGCTTTTAAACCCGCAGGACTGTTTCAAAAATGATCGCTCACACTCGCCAAGCCAAACACAAACCCACGTGCAAGTACAGGGGAATGCTGAAGAGAAACAGCCCGCGCAGCAAGAGGCTCCACACAGACCCCCCTGGCCACAGCAGAGCAGGAGACCTGCTGCTCCTCAAGACATGGCTCCAGAGACACGTGGAGACAGAATAAAACCAGAGGAAATAGCACTGTTGTTGACTGAGAGCAGAAAAGTCCATCTGAGAACTCAGAAGGACACTGTAGATATACAAGCAGGGTATCAGGATGGACCCAAATCACTGCAAAGCCTCACACCCCCTTCGTGACACCTTGTGAGGTCTGAAGTTCATAGAATCATAGAATGGTTTGGGTTGGAAGGGATCTCAAAGATCATCTAGTTCCAACCCCCCTGCCATGGGCAGGGACACCTCCCACTAGGCCAAGTTACTCACAGCCCCATCTGGCCTGGCCTTAGAAATTTCCAGGGATGGGGCATCCACCACCTCTCTGGGCAACCTGTGCCAGGGTCTCACCACCCTCACAGTGAAGAATTTCCTCTTCATTTCCAATCTAAATCTCCCCTCTTCCAGTTTGAACCCATTACTCCTCATCCTATCACTACAGGCCTTTGTAAAATGTCCCTCCCCAGCTTTCTTGTAGGCCCTCTTCAGATACTGGAAGGCTGCAATAACCTCCCCAGAGCCTTCCCTTCTCCAGGCAGAACAAGCCCAACTAAGTTACGGCTTTATTTTGAGTCCAATTTTCACTTGTGCCTTTATTTTGAGCCATGTTCAGCAGTTCACCGCTGAAGCAGACTTTGCAAAGAACAAAGGCTAAACAATAAGTCTGTAATAATGAAGAGCCAAGGAGACACACACAAAGCTGCAAGGACCCAGGACTTGACCCCTACTCAGACTTTCCCAGCTAACCATATCACCCTAGGACTTCCTACAAACGAGATCCTGCTGCCCAGCACCACTTAGAAGCACAGGACTAGGAGCCAAGCAGGGTTCTCTTTTCATCTGCAAGCAAAGAACTTCAGAAAACTCTTCCTACAAAGTTTCCTGAACACCAGCCACGACTTCTGAATCAACACCTCGGTAGCAGACTCCTCTCCTCTCCCAGCTGATGGTGCGATGCCTCTTCCCTTGCCAAACACCTGCTCGTCAGAAATGAAGCTTCTCGCTTTAGAGCATGAAACAGACTTTGCAAACATCTGAACTAACCATGCAAATGAACCATTTGTTCAGGCTCCACGCACAGCAGCCCCGCTCCCCGGCAGCCAGACACGCCTGAGGTGGCTCATGGGGATGACTCCGAGCCAGAGAGGCCCAACCAGAGACCTGAGAGCTTCAGGATTCTTCTAAATCCCATCCCCCCGGTGAGCTGCTCGGCTTCATCCCACAGCCACAAGTAGGGAACAAGAGCCCTGCAGACATTGTGCATCTGACTAAACACCCCAGAGTCAACAGAGCCTCCCTTCCCCCCAGTCTCTTGAAGACCCAAGACTTTGATGATCTTTGGCACCCAACTGGTTCAACGTGCCACGAAGATGGGTGATGACAAGCAGCTGCAGGCCATTAAGGAAAGCATCGCTGTCTTCAATTAAAATTAACTTCTCCAAACCCACCACAGAATTTCCCTTGCAGTGAAGGGAAGGGAAACCTGGGAAACTTTACAGTTCAGCAGAGGCAAGCACGTAAAGTATGGCAGGAATTGTATCAGCATAAGATTTAAAACATAAAATTTCACCTTTGCTCAAATTGGGGACAACAAACCCAAATTCAGACTCCAGCCTTATAAAGAAACTGTGACTCCCAATGAGGAAGTTTAACCCTTGTGCTTTCACTTCCACACAACTGTTTCTTTTCATAGAATCACAGAATGGTTTGAATTGGAAGGAACCTCAAAGATCATCTAGTTCCAACCCCCCTGTCATGGCAGGGACACCTCCCACCAGACTAAGTTGCTCAAAGCCCCAGCCAACCTGGTCTTGAACACATTCAGTGATGGAGCATCCACAACTTCCCTGGGCAACCTGGGCCAGTGTCTCACCAGCCTCACGATGAAGAACGTCTTCCTAATTTCTAATCTAAATCTCTCCTCTTCCAGTTTGAAACCATTACTCCTTGTCCTGTCACTACAAGCCCTTGAGTTCCCCTCCCACATATATTGATGCAGCAACTCCAGAAGTCCTGCTGTACCAGAAGAGCTGCCCACATCACGTATATGGCACTTTGCTCCTTCAGCCATCATTTTTCCTGTAACAAGAAACAGCTCTACACAAAAGGCTGCTCAGAGACATTTAGCTGACCTAAATAATGGGAATTTCCTGGAAATTTCACTTAACACCTTTGGAACTTGCAATACCTCAAGCAAGCAACACACATGGGCCACACAGATAAATGCAAGTGGCTTTGACTTTGCTATCTGGGACATCCCTTCCCCTGGGCACATCCCTGATAACCACCCAGCTGGCGAAAAGAAGAACCAAAAGTCTCAGATATCCTTTTGATTTCATTTAGCTTCTAGAAGGAGCTTCCAGACTGTAGAAACTGTGAAGAAGCACTAAAGAGAACAAAAACAAAGGGACTTGGTATCACTGTATCAGCCCACCACTGCCCTGCCCAGCCTTTTCAAGACCTTCACAACCCTTGCCAGAAGAAATTGTTCCTCATCTCCAACCTAAACCTCCCCTGGTACAACTTGAGGTCCTTTCCTCTTGTCCTGTCATTTGTTCCTTGGGAGAAGAGCCCAACCCCATCTGGCTTTCAGGGAGTTGTAGAGACTGAGAAGGTCTCCCCTGAGCCTCCTTTTCTCCAGGCTCAACACCCCCAGCTCCCTCAGCTGCTCCTCACCACACTCCAGCTCTAGACCCTTCTCCAGCTTCATTGCCCTTCTCTGGACACTCTCCAGCCCCTCAAGGTCCTTTTTGGAGTGAGGGGCCCAAAACTGACCCCAGGATTCGAGGTTGAGCCTCCCCAGTGCTGAGTCCAGGGGGATGATCCCTGCCCTGGTCCTGCTGGCCACACTGGTGCTGATCCAAGCCAGGATGCTGGTGGCCATCTTGGCCATCTGGGCACACACTGGCTCATCTTCAGCCACCTATCAACCAACACCCCCAGGTCCTTTTCTGCTGGGCAGCTTTCCAGCCACTCTTCCCCAGGCTGGAGCCCTTCCATAAGCACAGGTCTTCCAAACACACAGCAGCATTTTGAGCATGTGCTCTTGACACTGAACAGGAAAACACAAACTCCTCATAAGAGAGAATATGAAGGTGCTTCACATCCTCTCTCTGGCAGCAGCTTCTCTCTGCAGCATGAGACAGGAGTGCTCTCACTGCTGACCACACAGCAACCTGCATGCTCTGATCCTGTCCTGAAGAGAAGAAAGAGCATTCACTGCAAAGGGCCCTGCCAAGAGGCCACCAGCGATGACTAAAACACACTTTACACAATAAAAGACTTGAGGAAATCTCTTTCTTTGAGCAGTTCTGGAGACACTTCAAGGTTTCTCTACACTGCACATTCCAGCATCACCAGGAGACACCTCAGCTCCAAGGGAACAAGTGCTCTAGGTTCCAAGGACTTTGGGCTTCTACCTGGTAATTCCTGTTCTCTTGCCTGAGGGAAACACTTGACCTGCGGGGCCAGACACATTCCTGGCTTAAAGAAAATATAAAATAAATGAAGTTAATGCTTCTCTTCTTCCCCAAACTGCTCTGAAACCAACATGTAGCACTGAAGAAGCACTAGGAGCCAGCACACTGTCCATCCCCTGATCCACCATTCATCATTCAGAACATTCCTGGTGCAGCAGCAGCTCTCACTGAAGCCACCTACACAGAAGGGATAACGCCCTTCAGGAAGTCCTGCCTCGGAGCAGACTTTGCAAGCACTGGAAAACAGCAGATCCAGGAGGTCAAACCATTTTATGTATTTTTAAGTGCTTACAGATGAGGTTAGAGGAGGGAAGCACCACGTGTGTCTGCAGCTGCTGCAGTCTGGAGTGCACAGAGTGACTGGAGCTCAGAGAGGTGCTTCCTCCAGAGGCTCATGGAGCTCACCTGGACGTGGGCTGGGGTGGCTCTCACTTTGGGTCTGTTCCTGGCAGAAAGGGAATGGGTACACTAAAGTTTCCTGCTGTACTAACTTCGACTAAACAAAAAGAAATGAAAGAATATAGATACTTAACATTTTAAAAACAGGTTAACAACAAACCAAACTATCAGGTTAATTAAACCTCATTAACTAGGGAATAGGGATGTCATCCAGAGGGACCTTGACAGGCTTGAGAGGTGGGCCCAGGCCAACCTCACAAAGTTCAACAAGGCCAAGTGCAAGGTCCTGCACCTGGGTTGGGGCAATCCCAAGCACAACCACAGGCTGGGCAACGAGCTCTGGAGCCCCCAATACAAGAGCGACATAGACCTGTTGGAGCAGGCCCAGAGCATGTGATGACCCAAGGGCTGGAACATCTATCCTATGAGGACAGGCTGAGAGAGTTGGGGTTGTTCAGCCTGGAGCAGAGAAGACTCTGAGGAGACCTTATTGCAGCCTTTCAGTACTTAAAGGGGGACCACAAGAAAGCTAAGGAGGAACTTTTTAGCAAGGCTTGTAGTGATAGGATGAGGGGTGATGGCTTTAANCCTTTGGAACTTGCAATACCTCAAGCAAGCAACACACATGGGCCACACAGATAAATGCAAGTGGCTTTGACTTTGCTATCTGGGACATCCCTTCCCCTGGGCACATCCCTGATAACCACCCAGCTGGCGAAAAGAAGAACCAAAAGTCTCAGATATCCTTTTGATTTCATTTAGCTTCTAGAAGGAGCTTCCAGACTGTAGAAACTGTGAAGAAGCACTAAAGAGAACAAAAACAAAGGGACTTGGTATCACTGTATCAGCCCACCACTGCCCTGCCCAGCCTTTTCAAGACCTTCACAACCCTTGCCAGAAGAAATTGTTCCTCATCTCCAACCTAAACCTCCCCTGGTACAACTTGAGGTCCTTTCCTCTTGTCCTGTCATTTGTTCCTTGGGAGAAGAGCCCAACCCCATCTGGCTTTCAGGGAGTTGTAGAGACTGAGAAGGTCTCCCCTGAGCCTCCTTTTCTCCAGGCTCAACACCCCCAGCTCCCTCAGCTGCTCCTCACCACACTCCAGCTCTAGACCCTTCTCCAGCTTCATTGCCCTTCTCTGGACACTCTCCAGCCCCTCAAGGTCCTTTTTGGAGTGAGGGGCCCAAAACTGACCCCAGGATTCGAGGTTGAGCCTCCCCAGTGCTGAGTCCAGGGGGATGATCCCTGCCCTGGTCCTGCTGGCCACACTGGTGCTGATCCAAGCCAGGATGCTGGTGGCCATCTTGGCCATCTGGGCACACACTGGCTCATCTTCAGCCACCTATCAACCAACACCCCCAGGTCCTTTTCTGCTGGGCAGCTTTCCAGCCACTCTTCCCCAGGCTGGAGCCCTTCCATAAGCACAGGTCTTCCAAACACACAGCAGCATTTTGAGCATGTGCTCTTGACACTGAACAGGAAAACACAAACTCCTCATAAGAGAGAATATGAAGGTGCTTCACATCCTCTCTCTGGCAGCAGCTTCTCTCTGCAGCATGAGACAGGAGTGCTCTCACTGCTGACCACACAGCAACCTGCATGCTCTGATCCTGTCCTGAAGAGAAGAAAGAGCATTCACTGCAAAGGGCCCTGCCAAGAGGCCACCAGCGATGACTAAAACACACTTTACACAATAAAAGACTTGAGGAAATCTCTTTCTTTGAGCAGTTCTGGAGACACTTCAAGGTTTCTCTACACTGCACATTCCAGCATCACCAGGAGACACCTCAGCTCCAAGGGAACAAGTGCTCTAGGTTCCAAGGACTTTGGGCTTCTACCTGGTAATTCCTGTTCTCTTGCCTGAGGGAAACACTTGACCTGCGGGGCCAGACACATTCCTGGCTTAAAGAAAATATAAAATAAATGAAGTTAATGCTTCTCTTCTTCCCCAAACTGCTCTGAAACCAACATGTAGCACTGAAGAAGCACTAGGAGCCAGCACACTGTCCATCCCCTGATCCACCATTCATCATTCAGAACATTCCTGGTGCAGCAGCAGCTCTCACTGAAGCCACCTACACAGAAGGGATAACGCCCTTCAGGAAGTCCTGCCTCGGAGCAGACTTTGCAAGCACTGGAAAACAGCAGATCCAGGAGGTCAAACCATTTTATGTATTTTTAAGTGCTTACAGATGAGGTTAGAGGAGGGAAGCACCACGTGTGTCTGCAGCTGCTGCAGTCTGGAGTGCACAGAGTGACTGGAGCTCAGAGAGGTGCTTCCTCCAGAGGCTCATGGAGCTCACCTGGACGTGGGCTGGGGTGGCTCTCACTTTGGGTCTGTTCCTGGCAGAAAGGGAATGGGTACACTAAAGTTTCCTGCTGTACTAACTTCGACTAAACAAAAAGAAATGAAAGAATATAGATACTTAACATTTTAAAAACAGGTTAACAACAAACCAAACTATCAGGTTAATTAAACCTCATTAACTAGGGAATAGGGATGTCATCCAGAGGGACCTTGACAGGCTTGAGAGGTGGGCCCAGGCCAACCTCACAAAGTTCAACAAGGCCAAGTGCAAGGTCCTGCACCTGGGTTGGGGCAATCCCAAGCACAACCACAGGCTGGGCAACGAGCTCTGGAGCCCCCAATACAAGAGCGACATAGACCTGTTGGAGCAGGCCCAGAGCATGTGATGACCCAAGGGCTGGAACATCTATCCTATGAGGACAGGCTGAGAGAGTTGGGGTTGTTCAGCCTGGAGCAGAGAAGACTCTGAGGAGACCTTATTGCAGCCTTTCAGTACTTAAAGGGGGACCACAAGAAAGCTAAGGAGGAACTTTTTAGCAAGGCTTGTAGTGATAGGATGAGGGGTGATGGCTTTAAACTGGAGAAGAGGAGATTAGATTAGATGTAAGGAGGAGAGTTTTTCCCTGTAGGGTGGTGAGACACTGGCACAGGTTGCCCAGGGAGGTTGTAGATGCCCCCACACTGGAGGTGTTCAAGACCAGGTTGGATGGGGCTTGGAGCAACCTGGTCTAGTGGGAGGTGTCCCTGCCCATGGCAAGGGGGTTGGAAGTAAATGATCTTTAAGGTCCCTTACAACCCAAACCACTCTATGAACACATATTTAACCTGTGGTGCTTGAGAGGAACTGTAGCTCCTTCTCATCACAGCTCAGACCAGTGCACGTGTCCCCCTCCCAGCAGGAACTGGGGAATGAACAGGATTTTAGAAGAACAGCAGCTCAAGATGAGAAAGGCTTAAATTTCATTTCTTCCACGTACCTGCAAAAGCACCATCTCTCCCCTTCTCTCAAAAGTCTCAGCACTTGTTTCCCCTCTTTATCCCTGTTTATTGATCTTACAAGGAAAAGCAGCAGCAGTGCATTTGGGAGGAAGGATGAGTTATCTGAGTGGATTCAAGAGATTTAAAGCAGATTTGCCTCAAACTCTGAGAATCAAGTTCTAAGCAAGATTATTCAGACTTTACCATGTCCACATGGGAAAAGTGTTTTCCATGGGAAGACAGATCCATGAGCTGCCCAAGCTTTCAGTTTAGACCACTTTTCATTTTTGGTACATTTTTGAAAGCATTATATATCACAGAAATATTAGCATAGAATTATAGAATGATTTGGGTTGGAAGGGACCTCAAAGATCATCTAGTTCCAACCCCATGACACGGGCAGGGACATCTCCCACTAGAGCAGGTTGCTCAAAGCCCCATCCAACCTCATCTTAAACACATTAATATCTTCATTGTAGATTTCATGGAGTCTTTTAGGTGGGAAAAGACCTTTAAGATAATCAAGTCCAATCAAGTATAACTAAAAACTGTCATTTCCTAACAGCACGGAACAGTTTCTAACAGTTCTTATTTATCACGTTACTGCTCTGGGAAAAACCATGACTTGCTTTAAAATAAATTTCAAATGAATAGAATCATAGAATGCTTCAGACTGGAAAGGACCTCTAGAGGTCATCTTGTCCAACCTCCAATATACTGCTGCACTCACACATTGCTACTGCCCTGAGAGGCTGAAGGCACCTTAGTGCAGAGAAAGGCAGATGTCACTTGATGATGTGGTGGACTTGCTGTGCATGGAGAAAGCTCTGACACCCATGAACATGCAAGAAGTGACAGAACCACCAGTGCCCAGCCAGCCTGCCCCCACCAACTGCACAGAAATGGGCCGTGAAGAAAAGCAGGACAAATCCCTTTGATAACAGGATCCCAAAAAATTCCTGGGTGCCAGCTCTGACTTCAGTACAGGGCCACTCAGTGAAAATGATGCTGTTTTGACTAAAAGGGTATTAATCCCAGCCAATTAGTTCAGCCATCCTAAACCTCTATTTGCAGAAGTGACCTTCTTTCCAATTAGCTTAATATGACTCTGGAAGTAAATGAAGACAAACCTCCAGGCAAATTCTGTTCTGAGCAACAACTACACTTCACAAACTTCAAACAACTGAAGTACTGCAGCCAGCTCTGGAGCCCCCAGCACATGAAGGACACGGACCTGTTGGAGCAGGGCCAGAGGAGGGCTATAAAGATGATTAGAGGGCTGGAGCACCTCTCCTATGAAAACAGGCTGAGAGAATTGGGGTTGTTCAGCCTGGAGAGGAGAAGGCTCAGGAAGACCTTATTGCTGCCTTCCAGTACTTAAAGGGGGCTACAAGAAGGCTGCGGAGAGACTTTTTACAAAGACCTGCAGTGAGATCTGATGAAGGGTAATGATCTCCCCCTCCCTCTCTACTCTGCACTGGTGAGGCCCCAACTGGAGTACTGTGTCCAGTTCTGGGCACCCCAGTTCAAGAAAGACAGGGAGCTACTGGAGAGAGTCCAACACGGAGCCACAGAGATGCTGAAGGGAGTGGAACATCTCCCTTGTGAGGAAAGGCTGAGGGAGCTGGGGCTCTTTAGCTTGGAAAAAAGGAGACTGAGGGGTGACCTCATTAAAGTCTATGAATATGTAAAGGGAGAGTGTCAGGAGGATGGAGCCAGGCTCTGCTCAGGGACATCCAGTGATAGGACAAGGGGCAACGGGCACAAGCTGGAGCTCAGGAGGTTTTGGGTAAAGAAAAACTTTTCCACGGTGAGGGTGACAGACACTGGCCCAGGCTGCCCAGGGAGGTTGTGGAGTCTCCTTCTCTGGAGACATTCAAAACCCACCTGGACGTGTTCCTGTGTGACCTGCTCTAGGTGATCCTGCTCTAGCAGGGGGGTTGGACTAGATGATCTTTGGAGGTCCATTCCAACCCCCACCATTCTGTGATCCTGTGATCTCAAACTGGAAGAGGGGAGATTTAGATTGGAAATCAGGAGGAAATCCTTTACTCTGAGGGTAGTGAGACACTGGCACAGGTTGTAAAGGGAGGCTGTGGATGTTCAATCCCTGGAGGTGTTCAAGACCAGGTTGGATGGGGCTTTGAGGAACCTGGTCTAGTGGGAGGTGTTCCTGCCATGGCAGGGGGGTTGAAACTAGATGATTTTGAAGATCCCTTCGAACTCAAACCATTCTATGATTCTATGATCCTGAGAAGCCAAATTCAGATGAATTCACCTGCATCTCCACACTAGATGGGCCAGGAACCTCCCAGCACTTCTCCCAAACACCCCCCAGCAGTCTCAACTCAATTGGCTGCTCCCAGCCTGAAGTGTGATCCTGCTCTTCTAGTCAATCCTCATCATTCCACCTCCCTGATGGCTGCATTTCCACAGAGCTGTGAACATAGAGCTGTCTAGGGCTTAAAGATGCTGGGAATGGAGAGTGTTAGATGATGCTTAAGGCTATTATCCTTGAGTGCTGTTAGCCCAAAAGGCAGCCGTTAAAAATGGAGGTACAAAGCTCTCACAAAAGAGCTCGAGAGGAGGTTTCTGTTAAAAAATAAATACAGGAAACCAGGGAGTTTGAAAATATTAAGGAGTAACAAATTTGTTTTCCGAGTTCATTTTATTGCGTCGCCTCTGCTAAGTGAAAAAGGCTGCTTGGAGGTATGAATTGAATCAATCATCATGGTTTAGGGAAAACACGACACAGTGGTGGGGAGGGGGGAACTCAGCCAGCTTCAGAAACACAAGTCTGCCAGGAAAAGGGAAAAGGCCACCCGGGGCAGGCAGGGAGCAGAGGGGTCAACAGGAGGAATGGATTTCCACCCAACTTTTACAGCGAGGGACCAGCTGAAGCTCTGGAGACACAGCTCACCAAATAAATCCAGCCCAGAAGGAAAGGTCTAGAAGGAGATCAGCTAAAGATAGAGATGGGGAAAACCCCTCTTCTCAAGTGCTGTCATTAAGACAGATGTAAGGAAACAAGTCATGACAAACTTGCTTGTTGATCTCTTCTACTCCGGGAACAGCAGAGCCCCAGAGCTGAGAGCAGCTAAAAAGGCAGCTGAGAGAGGAGCACACAATGAGGGCTCCCTGTATTTGAAGGGAGAGGAATTATCTGGCAATGACACACAAGGCTGTGCTTGAAATGACAGAATTACAACTTCAGAGATGCAATTTTGAGCTTTCTTCAGATGATGACGCTCTACTGGAACATCAAAAGCCCTCTAAAAGCAGGAGTAGGAGCCCCATTTTTCAGCAATAAAGCCACAGGATGATGCACAGGGGAGGTGTTTGGTTCCCAGGCTGGGAGTAGGGCCTGACAGCCTCCCTGGTCAATCATCTCACTCAACTTGTCTGTAACTGTGAAGATTGTTATGCCACAGAACTGAACATAAGCAGAGCTCAGGGTTACAGAAACAAACTTTGCACACATATACAGTTTGTGTATTTGACTTCATTTCCTCTTCCAGGTCTCTCCTTGCTGCTGGGATAATGGCTGGACTTGAGGGTCTTAATGGATTGAGAACAGTCCTGAGGAGNACCTGCTTATGGAAGGGGGACTGGAACTAGATGATCTTTAAAGGTAGCTTCCAACCCAAACAATTCTATGACTTAAACCCACTTGCCCTTTATTTCCCAACTCAGGTTTGCTAGTCACAAACACGACAGAAAGACATCAAATGGAAAAAGGGGGTTCAGGAGGAGGGAAAACCCAACTCTTCCAAAACATAGAGCAAAGCAAAACTATTTTCAAATACCAGGGAACATCTCCTGACACTTCTCAAGAAAACATGGGGAGCTCCTTAGCAAAGCAGGTAACATGAAAGCCTCCCCTGGCTGAGACCACCTCTTTTGACACATCACTTCCACACAGGACATGCAGCCCAGGGGCAGCAGGAGATGTGCTGCCATAAACTCAAATCTCAGCAGTTGCATAAAAGAGCAAATCAGAAGCTCAAAACCAGGTGCCCAAATCCGTGTGTGCACCAACAGCACATCAAGATTGGAAAAGACTTCTAAGATCATCAAGTCCGACCATCAACCCAACACTACCATGACCACTAGACTGATTATTAGGAGGCTCGGATGAGCTCATCTCTTGTTCTACTCAAACTTGTTGGTTAAGCTGTCGTTCACACAAAGCTTTTCCATCTCCTTGTAAGGCACCAAAGCTCAGGGAGGCAGTGGTGGATCATGTCCCAGCTACTGCTACCTGCAACCAGCAAGGATCACGGGTGCCACCAGTAAGGAGCGAAGCGCACACACCGTGCTGAGATTTATTATTTTGCAAACCATCAACGACACACTTGGCAGGACTCAGGATTCTCTTCTGAGGAGAAGCAGCTTGCTGTATTTGATGTGGGAGTCAAACATCTCTACTCCCATAATGAAGTTCACACTGACAAACGTGAACACAAATCTTCATGAAGCTGCGCGACTCCCCCTTCCCTTAGTGGGATCCGGGGATATTCATTTCAATTTGGAGCATCAAATCCCTCAAGCCAGAAGCACCAGGCAGCAAATAACCACATCTTGTGATGTATGACTTGGAATTTAAAGAGGGAAAAACAAGTTATCACACTGCATTTTATTTTTCTAGCTCTTAAACCTATGCCAATAATAAAAGATGTGTCGCTGAGAACCGGCTCGCTTCCCGATGGAGACCCACATGGTGGGACTGACTCCAGCTCCTTCTCCTACAGCATCACTTCATCTGAAGGGCAAACAGCAGCCAGGGTTTAAGAGCTAAAGCAAACAGATTGAGCTCTAATACACAGGTTGATGAAAGTGGCCCTGCAGAGCTACTCTTGAAGTCATTTCTTTGTAGCCTTCCTTCCCACAGATAATTATGAGCTTAAACGTTCCGAGACTTCAAATGATATTTTGCATTTTCTTCAAGTTAAAAAAGAAAATAAATCTTATGCTTTTAAAAAAAAAAAATCAGGATTAATGAATCCTCACAAGAATAACAGTAAGAGTCACAGTTACCCAAGCAACAGGCTTGTGGGGGTGCTCTGGGGTACCCAGTTTTCCCAAGATCCCTTTTCCCACATCTGTGCTTCCCTCATGGGCTGCCCGTGGCTCAGCTCACCTCCAAAGCCACCCAAATCTGCAGTGGGCAACCACTGCTGCCAAGGACCAGCTATGTGATGGTGCTGCAAGGATGTCCTGGGATGGATGAAGAGGGCAGGACACAGGAGTGCAGGGACCCTGTCCCATGGCAAGTATTTGTAAAAAGGGAAAAATACCTCTGGTTTCCATAGATGTGTTCATGGTCTTGGAGAAAGGCTGCACCTCAAGCTGAGCTGAACCTGTAACTGCTTAATCTAAATATTGTTAGGCCTAACATCATTCTCTTGGAGACTATAAAGCCTTCCTTTAAATCTAAACGTAAGTAGTACTGATTTTTAAAAAGAGGATTTCACAAAGTACTGCTAGTGATAAAATTAGCATTTGGGAGAATAAAGTAGAAGGTCTTCATACCCCAAATGCTGCAAGTATGAACTCAGGGGAACCTGAGTCCAGGGAATGAAGGAATTCATCTAGTGTGTCACACCCACCTTAAAATCATAAAGGGGTCTGAGTTGAAAGATCATCTAGTTCCAACAACCCTGCCATGGGCAGGGACACCTCCCACTACACCACGTTGCTCAAAGCCCCATCCAACCTGGCCTTGAACACCTCCAAGGATAGAGCATCCAAAACTTCCCTGGGCAACCTGTGCCAGTGTCTCACCACCCTCACAGTGAAGAACTTCTTCATAATTTCTCATCTAAATCTCCCCTCTTCCAGGGTGAAGCCATCACCCCTCATCCTATCACTACAAGCCCTTGTAAAAAGTCCCTCCTCAGCTTTCCTGTAGGCCCCCTTCAGATACTGGAAGGCTGCAATGAGGTCTTCCCAGAGTCTTCTCTGGAGTGACTTGGATTTAATAAATTATGGCAATATTTAAAAAGAAAGAAAAAGACACCATCAACCCCCCAAAAGGGCATGGACCAAAAAAGGGGAGAAGAGAGAACACAACACAAGTACTTTGTGATGGAAAAGAATAGGTTTCATGCTCTCACCCAGATCTGGAGAGCGTAGCAAGTTGTGTGGGGAGAAGAGAATATCAAAATCAAAACAAGTCACAAGGCATCAACAATCCCTTGATGACAGGAGAGTAGTTTTTGTTGGCACAGCTCACGACAGCTGGAGGAATAATTGCAAAGCTGAGTGAGAATATGCCTAGGATGTATTTTGCCTTCAGATTCTCAGATGAAAGATGCTATCCACAAGCACTTCGCAAACGTTAATTAAACCCACACAGCCCCTTTTGGCAGCTCAAGAAGTATTTATCCTTATTTTGCAGAGGGGAATGAATATCTCAGGCACTTTTAACATAAGGTAGCTATTCTTTCTGCTCAGGAAGTGACCCATAGATAAATATAGACCTTTAAAAACACAAAGAATTGCAGAACAGTGGGAAGGGACCTCTGGAGATCATCTCCTCCAACCCCTCTGCTCCAGCAGCTCACCCACAGCAGGGGGTCCAGGTTCACATCCAGGCACCTTTGGAATCTCTCCAGAGAAGGAGACTCCACAACCTCTCTGGGCAGCCTGGGACAGGCTCCAACACCCTCACACCAAACAAGTTTCTCCTCCTGTTCAGCTGGAACCTTCTGTGTTCCAGTTTGTGCCTGCTGCCCCTTGTCCTGTCACTGGGCACCACTGACAAGAGTCTGGCCCCATCCTCTTGACCCCTGTTCTTTAGACACTGGGGTTTTTGGTTGGGGTTGGGGTTTTTTTTTGCTAAACCCACCAACATAGCCCAACTGAAGCATAACAACTCGTCTCTCTCAAAATATTAACCACAGAGGGAATGGAATTGTTGACACTGATCAATTGCATGGTGGGACTGTGACACATTCACCTAGAGGTGAAGATTCATGCAACAAGCCCTGAGGACACCATATGCTTCTCTTCCCCAACTTCTGCTCTTATTTGACATCCACAAATTAACCTTCCCAGTCCAGCAGCCCTCCCCAGCACACAGCCAGCAGAGAGTTGATAGCTCTTATTTCCTTCTGACTGCTGCTGACCCTGAGAAAAACAAGCCAGCTCTGGCCTTGCTGTCAACAGACATGAACAAGAGCACTACAAACAAGCCTCAAAGAGACACCATCCCTTTATGAGTGTACAAAATAAAAAAATTCAACTGCTCTCCCTCTGGTTTTCCTCTTCAAAGCTGACTCAGCCTGTCCGTACTGATGGGGCTTCACACTGTGAAACATCTCCCCTGTTTGAGAGCTGTTTCATGCAGAAGCACCACTTTATGGACACCTACCTTTGTAAAGCCATTGTCCAAGGCCACTTCCCAACATCCTGACCACATGCTGCCAGTTCAAAAGCCCCACTGCAGGTAGAGGAGAGCACATCCTCATTACCCTCAGCACTCTGCCTGCTGTAACATCATCTCTCCTGCTGGAAGAGAAAAGTTCCTAGCATCTCCTCCACACAATGCTCCAATTAGCATCATAGAATGCAATGGGTTGGAAAGGACCTTCAAAGGTCATCTAGTCCAACCCCCTGCAGTCAGCAGGGCCATCTGCAACTGGAGCAGGTTGCTCAGAGCCCCATCAAGCCTGGCCTTGAGTATCTCCTGGGATGGAGCCTATACTAACTCTCTGGTCAACGTGTTTCAGTGTTTCACCACCCTCATAGTAAAGAGTTTCTAAACCTACCCTTCAATTAGGGACTTGAGTCCTCAGCTTCGGCCGAGTTCCTCCTTGCTAAGCTCAAGGCAAACGCCTGCAAATCCCACCACACTCAGAGCTTACCCTCAAAAGAAAATCCATCAATTTTTTGCTAAAGTGACATGGAAAATTTGGTATTTAAGAGGAGAAGGGTCAGTCTGTTGGATGTACAAAGAGTAGCTGGGAAGATCTGGGAGGACAGGAAGAATCTGCATAAACACCCATGTGAACTAAACAGCCAAAATACACAGTGGTGGCCGATGCTTGGGATCTTACCATGAAAATAAGCATGCTTGGAGTTCTTCCTTTTAAAAACCCACCCTTGAGGCAGCTGATCAAGTATATTTCGGTTGGAAATACATTTAATGATGCAGTTGGAAAGGAAACCTAAAAGTAAGTGGAGCACATTCAAAGACTTAAGACACTTAAAGGCATAAAAATCCACCAGTTCCCAAAAATCTCACCTCAACGTATGTATAGCCCAGGAGAAGCTTGGAGAGGAACAAAATAGCGTAAAACATGTAGTTTAAAACCTTGTTTCCATTCTAATTTATTGTCTAACATATACTTGACAAACACCTTCTGCTTTATGCTGCTGAACATGGAAGGAGGTGAGGAGATGAGGACAATCAAGCGTTGAGTGATGTCTACTGCCCTGAAGCTGGACAAGCACAGATCCCTCACTTGTGACAGCAAGACCAGATGCCCAACATCTCAGTCCAGTCAGGTGCAGATCCCTTGGACACACCAGTTCAGCAGCAATTCTGGGCCCACTGGTTCTGTAGGCAGTACACTGAGTTAGTATCCTTCAGTCTAAAGGAATCAGCAAGGAAGTGAGAGTCCTGCCAGTGAACTGTCATTCAAACCCTCTGCTCTCATGTTCTACACTTTATTTTACTCAAGTTCAATGTCACTCAGGTTATTTAACTGGAGTTAAATCATTTCTTTCATAAAAAGGTTGTGAAGGGCTGTGCCAGGCTGCCCAGGGCAGTGGTGGAGTCCCCATCCCTGGAGGGGTTTCAAAGCTGTGGAGATGTGGTGCTGAGTGACATGGGTTAGTGGTGACCTGGCAGCACTGGGTGAATGGTTGGACATGATGATCTGAAAGGTTTTTTCCAACCTAAACAATTCTATGATTGTGTGTTTTCCTACAACAGCAGAGGTGAAGACATTTTCAAATTGTCCATCACATCTCCAGCTGCTCCCTGATCCCACTTCACTGGTCATCTGGAGCAGTCTGTCTGTCTTAAAAACCCACCTCCTAGTGTGGTCATCTTCTTCAGATATTGCAGTCCACCAGTGCTGTTGGACACTGTTCCTTCTGAACAGCTCAGACACCAAATGGCAGACACTAGTTACGCAAAGGTAGCATAACTATGTTTCATATATATATAATTTATATTCCATTTATGTTAATAGTGTAAAATCCAGGCCCACAGGGCACAGGATAGGTTTCACCATCACCTGGTCACTGGGCTCACCAAGTCAGGAGGCTGCTCAGGGCTCCAAACAGCATTCAGACCAAGCACCTTTCCCTAGACTAACCCAGTACCTCAAAAAGCTTTCTTGGGAGCTTGCACAGTCACAGCAACATTCCAGAGAACTGCAAGGTATGGCTTGCAAAACCAAGCTGTATGTCACAGCATACTGAGACCACCACTGGTAAGTCACCTTTGTCAGTGCACCATACAGGTGGCCACCACCTTCTCTTTGCTAATCCAAGGTAGAGGCAGTTCCAAAGACCCAGGAAAACCTGAACCACAGCCAGGGCACCAGGTAACTGGTTGAGCAATTCCAGCATTACATGTGGTGTTGCAATCTGGCACAGCCAGGAGATATCAGAACCATCTGCTACTGTATTTAGTTACCCCCTCTCCGACCCTTTGCAGGCAGGCAGACCTCACAGGGAACCCCAATTCCTTGCTCCACCCAGCCCCATGTGCCAGATCCAGCCCAGGCTCTTCCCATGCAGGCACCTGCTTCCCTTGCCATCCATCTCAGAGCCTCTTCTCCAACGTGCTCACTCAGGATGGTGGTAACATATGGGTTAAAATAACACCCCTCAACTGCATGTGTTAGTTTTCACTGATAGAGTCAAGGTGTTTGGGCTTGAAATGTCACCTATGCCCTTGGCTTCTAGTTCAATGAGGGTTGCACACAGGGAGGGAGATACGAAGACATTACCAAAGGTGTCCACTGCATTCAGAGCAGCTCCCACAGAAATGTGTGTACTTGTGGTACACTCCATCCTCACAACAACTGACAATCAAGGCAACTCCCCACGAGAAACGTGGCCATGTTCTAACATACCCTCCCACGTGAGGCAGCTGCACTGACCTTTCCTGGCTGCCATTCTGGGCTCCTTCTGACAAACATTTGCAGTTCATGGACTGGTTTTGAACTTCTACTGCCCTCTGAGGACACAGCACAGAGCAGGGCCCTTCACCATGGGGCACATCCGTGTAGTGCAGCAGCAGCTGGCTGGTACCAGCTGAGAGAATCACAGACTTGTTTTGGTTGGAAAAGACCTTTAAGATCATTGAGTCCAACTGTTAACCCAGCACTGTCAGGGCAACACTAAAACATGGCCCTCAGCACCACATCTCCAGGGCTTTTAAAGCCCCCCAGGCATGGGGACACCACCACTGCCCTGGGCAGCCTCTTCCAGGACTTAACAACCCTTCCCATGAAGAAATTTTTCCTCATAGCCAACATAAACTTTCCCTGGCACAACTTCAGGCCGTTTCCTCTTGTCCTAGCACACGTTCCTTGAGAGAAGAGCCCAACCCCACCTGGCTCCAACCTCCTGTCAGGGAGTTGTCGAGAGCCAGCTCCGATCCTCCTTTTCTCCAGGCTTAACAACCCCATGTCCCTCAGCCCCTTCTCACAAGACATGTGCTCTAGACCTGGGGGTGGCACAACTGATGCCCTGATGCCTGTACCCAGCACATGGAGAGGACAGGAGACCTGGGGCCACCAAGGCCTGGGACAGCTCTGCTTGCAGGGATGGCAGAGACTGAAAGCCTGCAGGAGAAGAGAGGTCCCGAATTCACAGCCACACACCAACCTGTCAATGCGTGGGGTGCTTTGTCATCTTCTAAGCTTCAAGGAGAGGTTTGAGGCTCAGCACTGAAGGCTGCAGGAGGACAGGATCTAGCAGGGGGTACCCTCTGCAGCTGGAGCAAGGGGTGGTGGCCAGCCCTTGTTATTCTGCTCTTTACAATAAAAGCCAGAGCACATTTTTGGCCTTCCCACACAAATCCATAGTTGTACCCCTGCCAGCTCTTTATCACCTCCCATTTCACTTTCCTTTTTTTATGTTTTGTTTGTTTGTTTTAAACTTTGTCCAAGGTTACATTCAGCACAGGCTGCTCCCTCAAAATACAGCATTAAAAATACTATCACAGGAACATCTGGAAATGGCATTAAAATCTGATTATTTCTCAGAAGTCAGTCCCAACTGAGCAAAAGAGGAGCAAATTTTTGCCCTGTGTCCCTTTGCAGGTGAAGCTTTCTGCAGAGGACACCTTGCAGGCTGTCATTGTGACCTTCTACAGATCAATAACCTCACCCCTACCTCCCAGATCTGTGTTCAGCCTCTCCTGCCCCCCTGGGAGGCAAAGCCCTGCACACACCCACCTCTTACACAAAGCAAACATTTCTCAGTAGCCTTCAGCCTTGAGAGACTATCAGCAAGCACAGGAGAGCTCAGGACCTCCTACATCAAGCACAACCTGCCACAGCCACCAGCTCGAAGCCCTCTCTGATAAGCATGAAATGTTTCAGGAAGAGCCCACCTGGTTGTTTCTAAAATGGGGACTCCCTTTTTTCCACCCAAGCTGCTGTTTTCAAGCATCCATCTCATGGCTAAAAGCCACCTTAACTCTCAGTCACTGCTTATTTCTGGCCTTATAATGTAGTTTTCCTTTGGAGGAATCACCACTGTCCTTTAAGTTTAAGGATTTTTTTCCCCTGTATGGTATCACCTGTGTCACGTATTTAGAGAGACACACAGTGACCCTTCTGCCACCTTGCAGCATCCCAGGCTCACCTCTGGTATCACCCCACAGCTGCTCAGGGATGCCTGACAGGGCCCTTTTTGCAGCTCCTGTGTCCAGCAGATGTTCCACACTTCAGAGAAGCAGCAGCTTCTTACGTGGCAGCTCTTCCAGATCATCCTTCACGGAGTCTAATGAATCTGGAAAGATCCCTGGGGAGGGAGAGTTTTACTGCTAGTGAGCCATGTTCATCATCCAACAATGTCCAGCAAGAAACAGCAAAAATTTGCTGGTTGTTTTTTTTTTAAATTATATTTTCAAGTTGGCCATAGCACACAAAATTACAGAGCAAAGAATCACAGAATGGTTTGGGTGGGAAAGGACCTTTAAGGGCCATCTAGTTCAATCCCCCTGCACTGAGCAGGGACACCTGCAACTAGAGCAGGTTGCTCAGAGCCCCAAACAACCTCACCTGCAATGGTGCCAGGGATGGGGCAGCCACCTCCTCTCTGGGCAACCTGGGACAGGCTCTCACCACCCTCAGCACCAACAATTTCTTCCTTCTCTCTAGTCTAAATCTCTTTTTTAGTTTCAAACCATCACCCCTTGTCCTGTCCCAACAGGCTCTGCTCAAAAGTCTGTCCCCATCCTTCTTGTAGACCCCTTTTAAATACTAAAAGGCTACAAGAAGGTCTCCTAAAGGCTTCTCTTACTGGGAGAGAAGAGAAGTGGTTGAACAACCTCAACAACTCTGGGGTGAACAACCCCAACTCTCTCAGCCTGGCCTCACACCAGTGGGGTTCCAGCACTCAGATCACTTTTGTGGTCTCCACTTGATCTTCTCCAACAGGTCCATGTCCTTGTTCAGCTGCCATGTAAACCATCAGCCCACACTCCTCTGCACACATTTTGGTGGCTGTAAGCAAATGCAGCTACTTCCAGCAGAAGTAATTTAACTCAGGGTAACAGAACAATATGAAAGTGCAGCTTTTACAGCGACTGCCCCTCACATCACTTCTCCCAGAGGAGAAAGCAGAACAACTGCAAATACCTTTCAAACACTGACACATGCTACTGGCATGAGGGACTTCAATGAGGATGTGGTCTTGCACTGCTGCTCAGCTGATCTAATGGCCTGTTGCTGCTAAAAAGAGAGATCTCTTCTTGCCCCATGTCCAAGCCTGGATCTGCAGGGAGCTGGTGCAGGGAGTTACAGCTGGATGGAAACTCCTTGTACTGGGAAATAAGGGATTGGATCCATATCAGCACAAAGAGATTAGTAGGAGCACAGCACTGGGAGCAGAACCTTTCATAGAATCATAGAATGTTTCAGGCTGGAAGGGACCTCTAGAGGTCATCTTGTTCAACCTCCCTACACAAGCAGGGACATCTCTACCTAGGGCAGGTTGCTCACAGCCCCATCAAGCCTGACCTTGAAGGACTCCAGGGATGGGGCCTCCAGCACCTCTCTGGGCAGCCCATTCCACTCATCTATCACCCTCATATTCAAGAACTTTCTTCTAATGTCCAATCTAAATCTCTCTTTTTCCAGCTTAAAACCATCACTCCTGGTCCCATCATTACAAACCCTTTTGAACAGACCTTCCCCTGCCTTTACATAGGCCCCCTTCAGGTACTGGAAGGTCACTCTAAGGTCCTCCTGGAGCCTTCTCTTCTCCAGGCTGAACAGCCCCAACTCTCTCAGTGTCTCCACACCAGAGGTGCTCCATTCCCCTGAGCATTTTGGTGCCCTCCTCTGGACACACTCCAATATGTCCCCATCCTTCTTGTGCTGGGGGCTCCAGAACTGCATGCAGAGCTCCAGGTGAGGTCTCCCCAGGGCAGAGCAGAGGGGCAGAATCACCTCTCTAGATCTGCTGCCCACACTTCTTTTGATGCAGCCCAGGATGGGATTGGCCTTCTGGTCTGCAATTGCACCTTGGTGGCTCATGTCCAGTTTTTCATCCACCAGCACCCCCAGGTCCCTTTCCACAGCACTGCTCTCCAGCATTGGCTGGTTCTCCTTCCTTGCTGTCACTATATTGGTTCGGCCACAATGTCCCACCACACTCCAAATTTAGCTTTATCACTATAAAGCTGTACCTGGCATCCATTATTCCTCTCCCAACACAAGAATGAGCCATTCTATTATAAAAGCTTTTCTCTCCCTGCAGTGCTCTCCACCCTCCAGGAACACACATCAATTGTGGGTAAAGTGGTTCAACTTCTGAATGCAGAGAACAACAGAGACCAAGCTAATGGTGGTGAAGGACACGTTGCCCGGGGATGGAAATGATCACAGGTTTAGGAGACAAGTGGAAAAAGCCTACAGACAATTTACCTGTGCTCACTGCTCGTTAATGTGCTGAGGAAAATCACTTCTCATGTTATAAATGCTGCAGCTCTCAGCTGACTCCCTTCTTATCCATCTCAGGCAGCATCCAGTCCCTTCACCCACACCAGCTAATGGGAACACTCACTCTGAGCAGAACCAACTGAAGGGAAGAAGAACTGGGGGCCTTCATTTGAGCAGGAGAAGCCATCAGGAGACCCAGCAGTGGCACCAGCTTTCACCACTCACTTCTCTGCATTTCCACCTCCTCCAGTAAAGGGGAAACCTCTCTGAAAACATGGGCTGAAGATGTGGCTGTTCTCTCCTGTTATTTCTACCCACCCCTGGCTGATCTGGGATTGCCAACAGGCTTCTCAACAGCTTCCCCATTCGGGCTGTGCTCAATTTTAAGGAGTTTCTGGAGAGTGAACTGTGTTCAAAGCAGATACAGAAAACTTCTAATTTTGGCTATTAGGGTAAGTTCAGTGTTCAACAGCAAGCAGTCAATTTTTGTCCCAATTCTCTTTTCCTTCTAATCATGGCTTGAAAAAAATGCAGCTGAAACACACACTTCACTACTTGATTTTTTTTTTTTGCTGTATTGAAATAAAATCCAGCATCAGGCAGGAATACACCAGTGCTACCTCCTATCAGGGGTGGCAAGGGTGAAATCACTCTTTTCCCAAACATCTTCTAATCTTCTGTGAGTATCACTCATAAAATAAAGTAATAATAAGGATTATTATATTGAGAAGCCCTGAGGAGAAGGACTCAGGGGTGCTGGTTGATGAAAAGCTCAACATGAGACAATAATGTGCGAGCACAGCCAAGAAGTCAACCCTGTCCTGGGCTGCACCAAAAGAAGTGTGGCCAGCAGGGTGAGGGAGAGGATCCTGCCCCTCTGCTCCACTCTGGTGAGACCCCACCTGGAGCACTGTGTCCAGCTCTAGAGACCCCAATACAAGAGGGACATGGACTTGTGGGAGAGGGTCCAGAGCAGGGCCACACAGATGAGGCAAGGGCTGGAACCCATCTCCTACAAGGCCAGACAGAGAGTTGGGCTTGTTCAGCCTGGAGAAGAGAAGGCTCCAGGGACACCTCATTGTGGCCTTTCCGTATCTGAAAGGGGGCTACAAGAAAGCTGGGGAGGGACTTTTTACAAGGGTTTGTAGTGAAAGGATGAGGGGTAATAGGTTCAAACTGGAGGAATGGAGATTTAGATTAGATGTAAAGAAGTTCTTCACTCTGGGAGTGGTGAGTCACAGCACAGGTTGCCCAGCAAGGTTGTAGATGCCCCAACACTGGAGGTGTTCAAGACCAGGTTGGATAGGGCTTGGAGCAACCTGGTCTAGTGGGAGGTGTCCCTGCCCATGGCAGGGGGTTGGAACTAGACGATCTTTGAGGTCCCTTCCAACCCAAACCATTCCATGATTCTATGATTAAAAAGTGCTTTAATCTAAAGGTTACAGGCTGAAAGGATCCACAACTTGCTGAGAGAGACCAACAAACTCCAACTTTGACCAGAAAGGTAAAACATCCAATTTCAGCCCAAATATCTTGTCAGTTCTCCCTCAGCTTCCTGTTAAAGATCAGAACCTATGAACTGTGTGGGTACAGTCCCCCAGACAGCATCAGACTGACACTGCAGATCACTCTTGCAGTAAGATCTCCAAGGCAAAAGCACAGAGAAACAAAGACACACTTGACTAGTGAACCCAAGAGTCTCAGTATAAATTAGCTCCCTGGAGACCTATTGAAGACCTCCTCTCCTCCTCAGAGGCCTCAGCTCTGTGATGCTTCACAGTGACTCTGGACAGAATTAAAAAGGACACGACATGTGTCCACAGGGGAAGGCAGCAGCTGGAGCAGCAGGATGAGGCAGAGGATCCAGGCAGGCTCAGACAGAAGATGGAAGGGGAAGGGGAAGAAGTGCAACCTCCTTTCTTCAGGGGCAGTTTCAGGGCAGCAATGTGCTCACCTTCCACCCTTCCCAACTTAGATCTCTCTCCTGAAAATGCTCTCACAGGAATTGTCTTATAAGACCTGAACTATAGACCATATGAACTATACTGTCTATAGCAACAGCCACCTCTGGACACTTGTACACTGTGCAAGGCCTCTGAACTCATTCTGGATCCAGACTGACTTAGCACCTGCTTTCACAGAACCCCAGCATGGTGGGGGTTGGAAGGGACCTCTGGAGATCATCTAGTCCAACCCCCCTGCTCCAGCAGCTCACCCACAGCAGGGGGCCCAGGATCACATCCAGGTACCTTTAGAATCTCTCCAGAGAAGGAGACTCCACAACCTCTCTGGGCAGCCTGGGACAGGCTCTCTCACCCTCACATCAAACAAGTTTCTCCTCCTGGTCAGGTACAACCTTCTGGATTCCAGATTGTACCTGTTGCCTCTTGTCCTGTCATGGGCTCCACTGACAAGAGTCTGGCACTCTTGGCCCCTGCCCTTCAGCTCTTGATCAGCATTGATCAGATCTCCTCTGAGTCTTCTCATTTCCAGCTCAACAGCCCCAGGGCACTCAGCCTTTCCTGGGCACAGAGATGCTCCAGTCCCCTCAGTGTCCTCGGAGCCCCCACTGAACTCAAATCTTCTCCCTTTCTTTCCAATGGTGTCAATATTAATATGCAAACCAATAATCTGACTCTTCATAGATTACTAACAAAGATTCAGGTCTCTGGGTTAGTTTTCCTGCAGTGCTGTCTACAGCAGGTCCAGGCTGAAGCCTGCTCATAGAGACAGAAGTGAAACCTGTTCTGCTCAGGAGCATTCCCAGTGAGGTAAACTGCACCCCTTGCTCACCAATCTGGACCAAGATTTCCTCTTCATTAAACATCATCTTCCCTGTGAGATGCCCACAACTTTCACATCAGCCTTTCTGCTCCCTGCAGGAGGCACCAATCTTGGCTTGCCTTTACCTCATGTGTCACTTTGAAGGGGGTAGAGAAGGTCTGTAAGAATTAAGTATCCTCCAGGCATCAGCATCACCAGCAGCAGCAGGTCTGAGACTCGGTGAGTGCAGGAAACCTGTGACAAAACCTCTTCCAGATGTGAAAAATTCTAAAACCTTGTTATGATTTTTGGAAAAAGAACACCACTGATTCCCACTCTTCCTTTGATTTGCAGGAGGAGGAGGGAGGAGCGTGAAGGAGGGAGAAACAAGTTGTTGAAACAACAGCTGTTACATCAATACCAGCGTAATGGAGTGGTGAGCATCCTGTTCTCGTTGGAGCAGCCGCTCTTTAAGAGCTTTGCCTTTTGAAGAGGACTTTACAACCTCAAACACAAACCTCCAGCTATATTTTCTTCCTAATCAGAAGTAATTATCCTGCTGAGTGATGACAGAACAATCTCACAAAGTAAATCCCTTTCATATCAGGGCCTTCCGTGATCAGGTTGTGCTGGAAACTTCCTTGCTCACACAAAAGCAAGGAGGATTTTCACTCGTGCTTCCCACAATTGTTCCCAGGGGCCTCTCTCCAAACTACCATGCACAGAAAAAGCTCCATCAGTCAATGTGAGCTAATGCTCTTTTATCCAGACTGAAATGTTTGGATAAAAGTCAATCTTTTATCAAGTTTGAGGCTATCTAGAAAGTGTTTATGTCCAGCTGTCTATAGAATTTACTCGCAGAAGCAAATTAGTGCTACTGGCAAACATTGTTCTTACCTCCCCACCATCTCTATGGCAATGCAAACCTCCTGGAGAGTCCCTTTAATGCTTTTTTAGCCACTCTGAAATAGCTTTGTTATATTAAATCATTGCTGTGACATTTCCCTATCACAAGCCAGTTTTAAACTGTTCTCAGGCTTTGGGAGCATTCTTGTCTCCATCACCATTCCCTTCTGAGGTGCTGAAGTTCAGATGTACTTACACCCCTTCCATCAGAGCAGGCTCTCAGTACCTGCTCTTGGACAAGTGAATGACAGAAACCCAGGGAAGCCAGAAGTTCTTAAATGAGCCCAAAATCTGATCAGTCCCCAGGGTTACCAACTCCTTTCTTACTACAGAATCTTTTAATGAGCACAAATGGTCACGGTCTCTGCTTTACAGTCATCTGGAGGCTGACACGGAGCCCCCTCAGCCCTGGCTGGCACAGACACACTCCTCAGGAGTGGAATCACCTCCTGCACGGCCACACATCACTGCTACAGCTCCTGGGGGGCTTGATGGAAGAAAACAGAGCAGAGCAAAGCAAAGGAACAACCAGGTCAGATTCAACAAGGCAGCCACTGGGGGCTCAGCTCCTTGGCCTCCGCTCACCTTCCACACTGATCTGTCATCTACAAACATCCAGATTTGCCAAAAGGATGTTGTGGTTTGAAGGTATTTGCTTGGCCAGGACACAGGTTAGAGCCAAGGTATCCTTTATTTTGCAGGGAAGACCCTGTGTCATCCCTCAGTTCTCCAGGCTGGCCTAAATCCAGCTCTACTTCCAACTCACTCTAAATAGCTCTAGGAAACCCCCCCCAGCCAGCTACCTGCCCACCAAGGGACTTGGTTTCTGATCAGCTGCTGCTATCCCTAGAGTGGAGAGCACATGTTCAGTGAGAGGTGCCCACAAACATGCTTGTGGATACATATGAAGAACAGACTGGCAGAAAATCCCAATAGGTAGGGGTTGGAAGGGACCTCTGGAGATCATCTTATCCACCCCCCTGTCAAAGCAGGGTCACCCAGAGCAGGCTACAGAGAAATATGTCCAGGTGGGTTTTGAAACTCTGCAGAGAAGGAGACTCCACAACCTCTCTGGGCAGCCTGGGCCAGACCCTGGCACCCTCACAGCAAAGAAGTTTCTCCTTATGGTCCCTTGCAGCAGATAAAAATTGCCACTACAAGTTCAAAAGCTCTTTGCCTGTTTCATTCTGCTGCTCCTGAAGTTTCAGTTGATGTTTATCCCTGCTTCCAAAGGGAGTCCTGCATGATATTCCTGAGCAGGAATGGTCAGATTCTCCCCCCTCCTTTTTAGATGGGGGCACAAGAGAAAGGAGCAGAAAGAAACCCTGTAGCAGGGACAACATGAAAATTACAGTTAGGGAATCTGCTCTGATATCCTCCCAGGAGCAGTTCAGGAACGAACCCAAGAACAGCCTGGAGAAGAGCAGCAGCTGGAGCCACAGCCCAGCAGGGGACAGCTGAGCTTTGTTATTTAATACTGAAATGAAAAAAGTAGCCCCAAAGAGAATCAGAGGGATGGAGAGCTGCAGACCTGTGTTAACATGCCATGGAGGACCTTGAATGCAACCTCATGGGTTTAGCTTCACCTCTTTTACTCTAACCCTCCACGGGACTCAAGAAGAACTGGAAGCAGAAAAGAAACACACAAACAGTGACTTATTCTACCTAAATATGAGCCAGTTCCTGAAGGGAAAGGGAGGAGAACAGAACCCAAACTGATATTGCAGGCTTAGCAAGCAGGAGCACTTGAGCACATACTGCTGGCTTTGTAATGGTGCCACAAAGGCTGCCTGTTCCAGCTCCACCATGACAGCATTGTCCCCAAGGCTCCATTTCAATGGCTGTATTAAAAGAGAAAGTCCCCTGGGTGATGGTGTTAGTTGGCTTCTGGGGGGGTCCCCATTTATAGCCCACGGCTTCCCCAACGCCACCGGATCCCAGCAAGGTCTCCAAACCTCCCCTCACTCCAAGGTAGCACGTGAGGTTTCCCTTAAGTGGAGTCTCTCCCTCATGAGAGCCCAAATCCAACACTGAGTTGTAATACTCCACGTTTTACAAGCCCTTTCCACACTGCCTATATTCTTCAGTCAATGTACTAAAAAAAACCCAACCCTATAAAATCTAAATAAATAGAAGCAGTGTTCCAGTGCTGTCCAGGAAGAGCTGATCCTCCTTTTAGAGAGATCGATGTCTGGCACATTTACACCCTCTGAGGGCTGCCTGGCCAAAAATAACGTGGAAACCAAGAGGAGAAGCAGCCAACTTGGCTCCTCTTACCCCAACCAGATTAGAAATTACTCTCAATTTACTCTCATACTAAACGACATCTGAGATTGCAGCAGGCTGGCTGGAGGCTGGCAAGCTAGCTGCAGGCAACTTCACACAGGCTCACATCTAAAGAAGAATGAGAAAGAACCATATATATATTTTTATACATATNCAAGGTATCCTTTATTTTGCAGGGAAGACCCTGTGTCATCCCTCAGTTCTCCAGGCTGGCCTAAATCCAGCTCTACTTCCAACTCACTCTAAATAGCTCTAGGAAACCCCCCCCAGCCAGCTACCTGCCCACCAAGGGACTTGGTTTCTGATCAGCTGCTGCTATCCCTAGAGTGGAGAGCACATGTTCAGTGAGAGGTGCCCACAAACATGCTTGTGGATACATATGAAGAACAGACTGGCAGAAAATCCCAATAGGTAGGGGTTGGAAGGGACCTCTGGAGATCATCTTATCCACCCCCCTGTCAAAGCAGGGTCACCCAGAGCAGGCTACAGAGAAATATGTCCAGGTGGGTTTTGAAACTCTGCAGAGAAGGAGACTCCACAACCTCTCTGGGCAGCCTGGGCCAGACCCTGGCACCCTCACAGCAAAGAAGTTTCTCCTTATGGTCCCTTGCAGCAGATAAAAATTGCCACTACAAGTTCAAAAGCTCTTTGCCTGTTTCATTCTGCTGCTCCTGAAGTTTCAGTTGATGTTTATCCCTGCTTCCAAAGGGAGTCCTGCATGATATTCCTGAGCAGGAATGGTCAGATTCTCCCCCCTCCTTTTTAGATGGGGGCACAAGAGAAAGGAGCAGAAAGAAACCCTGTAGCAGGGACAACATGAAAATTACAGTTAGGGAATCTGCTCTGATATCCTCCCAGGAGCAGTTCAGGAACAAACCCAAGAACAGCCTGGAGAAGAGCAGCAGCTGGAGCCACAGCCCAGAAGGGGACAGCTGAGCTTTGTTATTTAATACTGAAATGAAAAAAGTAGCCCCAAAGAGAATCAGAGGGATGGAGAGCTGCAGACCTGTGTTAACATGCCATGGAGGACCTTGAATGCAACCTCATGGGTTTAGCTTCACCTCTTTTACTCTAACCCTCCACGGGACTCAAGAAGAACTGGAAGCAGAAAAGAAACACACAAACAGTGACTTATTCTACCTAAATATGAGCCAGTTCCTGAAGGGAAAGGGAGGAGAACAGAACCCAAACTGATATTGCAGGCTTAGCAAGCAGGAGCACTTGAGCACATACTGCTGGCTTTGTAATGGTGCCACAAAGGCTGCCTGTTCCAGCTCCACCATGACAGCATTGTCCCCAAGGCTCCATTTCAATGGCTGTATTAAAAGAGAAAGTCCCCTGGGTGATGGTGTTAGTTGGCTTCTGGGGGGGTCCCCATTTATAGCCCACGGCTTCCCCAACGCCACCGGATCCCAGCAAGGTCTCCAAACCTCCCCTCACTCCAAGGTAGCATGTGAGGTTCCCCTTAAGTGGAGTCTCTCCCTCATGAGAGCCCAAATCCAACACTGAGTTGTAATACTCCACGTTTTACAAGCCCTTTCCACACTGCCTATATTCTTCAGTCAATGTACTAAAAAAAACCCAACCCTATAAAATCTAAATAAATAGAAGCAGTGTTCCAGTGCTGTCCAGGAAGAGCTGATCCTCCTTTTAGAGAGATCGATGTCTGGCACATTTACACCCTCTGAGGGCTGCCTGGCCAAAAATAACGTGGAAACCAAGAGGAGAAGCAGCCAACTTGGCTCCTCTTACCCCAACCAGATTAGAAATTACTCTCAATTTACTCTCGTACTAAACGACATCTGAGATTGCAGCAGGCTGGCTGGAGGCTGGCAAGCTAGCTGCAGGCAACTTCACACAGGCTCACATCTAAAGAAGAATGAGAAAGAACCATATATATATTTTTATACATATACATATATATAAAGAAGGCAAGGAAAGATTGAAAAATACCTCCCACCAACAGTCCTTCACATCAGGCAACCCTGGACAATGACAGACCCCAGATAAACCTATGGTTTCTGGATGTACTTCTCTTCCTCCTGCCATATGTGTCCCCTGTCCAGGGGGACTCTGCAGCTTGGATCCAGGGTTACAGATCTTGGCAGGTCAGGTGAGACTTTAAGGACCTGGACAGGCTGAAGAGTTGGGAAGAGGAACCTCATGAAGTTCAACAAGGGCAAGTGAAGGGTCCTGCACCTGGGGAGAAATAACCCCCTGCACCAGGACAGGGGAGGTGTGACCTGCTGGGAAGCAGCTCCACAGAGGAGGACATGGGAGTGCTGGGGGACAAGGTCACCAGGAGCCAGCAATGGGCACTCACGGCCAAGAAGGCCAATGGTCTCCTGGGATGCATGAAGAAAAGCATGGTCAGAAGGTCCAGGGAGGTTCTCCCGCCCCTCTACTCTGCCCTGGTGAGGTCACCTCTGGAGTACTGGATCCAGTTCTGTGCTCCCCAGTTCAAGAGAGACAAGGAACTGCTGGAGAGAGTCCAGCAGAGCCTACAAAGATGCTGCTTCTGCTGTGAGGATGCCAGGCTGTCCAGAGAGGTTGTGGAGTCTCTTTCTCTGGAGATCTTCAAAACCCACCTGGAAGCAACCCTGGGCAACCTGCCCTAGG
>VYZX01003232.1:60715-92743 GCA_013401335.1 Brachypteracias leptosomus
CAAACAGTGACTTATTCTACCTAAATATGAGCCAGTTCCTGAAGGGAAAGGGAGGAGAACAGAACCCAAACTGATATTGCAGGCTTAGCAAGCAGGAGCACTTGAGCACATACTGCTGGCTTTGTAATGGTGCCACAAAGGCTGCCTGTTCCAGCTCCACCATGACAGCATTGTCCCCAAGGCTCCATTTCAATGGCTGTATTAAAAGAGAAAGTCCCCTGGGTGATGGTGTTAGTTGGCTTCTGGGGGGGTCCCCATTTATAGCCCACGGCTTCCCCAACGCCACCGGATCCCAGCAAGGTCTCCAAACCTCCCCTCACTCCAAGGTAGCACGTGAGGTTTCCCTTAAGTGGAGTCTCTCCCTCATGAGAGCCCAAATCCAACACTGAGTTGTAATACTCCACGTTTTACAAGCCCTTTCCACACTGCCTATATTCTTCAGTCAATGTACTAAAAAAAACCCAACCCTATAAAATCTAAATAAATAGAAGCAGTGTTCCAGTGCTGTCCAGGAAGAGCTGATCCTCCTTTTAGAGAGATCGATGTCTGGCACATTTACACCCTCTGAGGGCTGCCTGGCCAAAAATAACGTGGAAACCAAGAGGAGAAGCAGCCAACTTGGCTCCTCTTACCCCAACCAGATTAGAAATTACTCTCAATTTACTCTCGTACTAAACGACATCTGAGATTGCAGCAGGCTGGCTGGAGGCTGGCAAGCTAGCTGCAGGCAACTTCACACAGGCTCACATCTAAAGAAGAATGAGAAAGAACCATATATATATTTTTATACATATACATATATATAAAGAAGGCAAGGAAAGATTGAAAAATACCTCCCACCAACAGTCCTTCACATCAGGCAACCCTGGACAATGACAGACCCCAGATAAACCTATGGTTTCTGGATGTACTTCTCTTCCTCCTGCCATATGTGTCCCCTGTCCAGGGGGACTCTGCAGCTTGGATCCAGGGTTACAGATCTTGGCAGGTCAGGTGAGACTTTAAGGACCTGGACAGGCTGAAGAGTTGGGAAGAGGAACCTCATGAAGTTCAACAAGGGCAAGTGAAGGGTCCTGCACCTGGGGAGAAATAACCCCCTGCACCAGGACAGGGGAGGTGTGACCTGCTGGGAAGCAGCTCCACAGAGGAGGACATGGGAGTGCTGGGGGACAAGGTCACCAGGAGCCAGCAATGGGCACTCACGGCCAAGAAGGCCAATGGTCTCCTGGGATGCATGAAGAAAAGCATGGTCAGAAGGTCCAGGGAGGTTCTCCCGCCCCTCTACTCTGCCCTGGTGAGGTCACCTCTGGAGTACTGGATCCAGTTCTGTGCTCCCCAGTTCAAGAGAGACAAGGAACTGCTGGAGAGAGTCCAGCAGAGCCTACAAAGATGCTGCTTCTGCTGTGAGGATGCCAGGCTGTCCAGAGAGGTTGTGGAGTCTCTTTCTCTGGAGATCTTCAAAACCCACCTGGAAGCAACCCTGGGCAACCTGCCCTAGGTGACCTTGTTTTAGCAGAGAAGTTGGATGAGAAGATCTCCAGAGGTCCCTTCCAACCCCTACCATGCTGGATTCTGTGTTTTATTACCTGTGTCTGCACAAATCTGCACAATGAAATGACTATACAGTTCTTGACATACTTTCCTGGACACAGCAGCAACATCAGCTGCTTCAGGAAAAAACAAGGGGTTGGCTGAGGTAGATGGAAGCCAGTTGCTCTGGCTTCTCTGAACAGAACAAAAGCCACCAGCAGAACACAGACAGGCCTGAGTCACTGTGTGGGGTCTTTGGTTTTAAAAGAGGGAAGGAAGCACTGGGGAAGGTGGCAGAGAAGAAAGAAAAAGCCAATGGCAGCAACAGCCATAGAGCTGGGAGGTGTGGGAGAGCACAGCCCAGGTAGATAAGCCTCAATGTAGAGAAAAACTGCTCTGGATGATCCCTGGAGCTCTAATTCAGTGCTGAGGAAGACACCCAAGTGTTCCTCAGGTGAACCAAGACCCAGGTTGCCCAAGCTGCCCACAGGGCAGGACTTTAACCACCCTTGTGGGAGCCATGACTCACCTGAGGGAGGTGAGTCTGGGCAGACACCTAAAACCACAGCCTTGCCACAGCCCCAGACCATAGCTGCAGCCCTGTGACTACAACCCTGGGCATTAAGATTTCAATCAGGCTGCATTCCAGTTGAAGTTTTTGGAAGCCACAGCTCTAACAAAATAAATAGCACTTATGCAAAGTGCAGGGGGTGGAGGGGATCTGTTTGATGGCACTGATTTACAGTTATCTAAATAAGACTAATTCTCCTTCACTATCACTTCCCCTCTTAACGGATGGAGAAGAGGAGAAGGTTTACCACCCAGAGTGCTTCTTGGAGCCACTGAGAAGGTGCAGCACACACCAGCAGCCACCAGAGCCTGGTGGAATTGCTGCAGGATACAAAGCCCCATCTCACATCCCTGCTGACAGCTTTAGCACAAAGCCACCCAATGTCTGCCAGGGCTCCCTCGGAAGTGCCGTATTGTTCTGGTGACTCAGTGCCCTGGAATCTATCAGGTTTATTCATAGCTTGTCTGATAAGAGTCTTTAGATTAGACACAAGCTTCTGCTTTTCAGAAAGAAAGAAAAAAAAAAAAAGTCTGTGGCTTATTATTACACGGAGAATATAAAATTCCTCATCTCTTTTCTGGGGTTATAAATACAGAGAACTGAAGTGAAAGGAAAGGCCCTCAGGAATCTAAGGGTTCTTTCCAGCTTCTAGTAAGTAGGACTCGAAGAACATTTGAGAGGAGAAAAAACCCAGAGATGCACCATGACCAAAGGAAAGAGGCCAGAAGAGTAGTGAAGCTCAAAGACACAGAGCAAGGACAGTTGATATAGATTAGGACATCTAATAGGATAGGATATCCCCCTCTGCAGGGGACAGGGTAGGGATCTCCAGAACCCAGCCCAGCGTGGAACTGGCAAACAGACAAACAACAATTCCCTCAAGAGGAGTTTATTACAGTCCACTTGGCAGCAGGTTCTGTTATCAGAAGGAGGTGGCTTATCACACAAACTTCTAGACAAACTTTGTAATGCACAGTAGCAGGACAGAGGCCAAAAGCACATGTGGGTTCAAGTAAGAGCTAAATAAACTGATGTGAGATGAAGGCCATTTCCACCTGCCACTGCTGGAGACAGGACAGACCTCTGACCTCCCACTGCTTTGTTTGCCACGTTCTGAGTTTTTAACAAAGCAGGCAAGAGTCTATGACATCTTCTGAGAAGAACAGCAGCACGAAGCAGGAATTCATCTCCTCAGGAGGACTGCAGGCAGGAGGTACAAGCAGCACAAACCCTCCTTGCAATACCACACTAACTGCTCTTGCTTCACTGCAGGTGTGAGCAGACAAAGACCACACCAGCACGTACACAACTGAGCTCAGTGCCTGCTCAGGAAGCATCAGACCCACGCTCACTGTCACTCTGATGATGCCACATCCTCAGAGGAAGGGACCTGCATCAGCCTCCTGCAGTACTTAGCTCTGCTGCCAAGCCAGGAAGCCTGAGGTGATGCTTGAAGATGAGTCTCCTAGAAACATTTTTACATTCCAGCCACAGCCTAGTTATTTAGATATTTAGCACCACAGAGACAGTTTTGCATGAGAATGACTTGTTTGGGACTCCCTGGGAACAGGTTATTTTCCCATTCTGCTCCACAGCAGTCACAGACACACCGTTTTTCCAGCATCACTTCTGTTCCAGCTCTCTGCCAAGAACAGCCCTTTGCTCAGCTCTCTCCTACTGACCTAAATCCATACATGCAGTCTCCTTGCTCTGTTCACAGCCTTCCATCCTACAAAAGAGCTCCAAGCCTCAAATCTTTCTCCCCTATATTCATTCCTCCAGCCATCAGGCCCACAAGTGCATAACCACTTCTGAAGGTCAATGCTGAGCCTGCTACACACAACACCAGCCTTCTGCAGGCCAAATGATGCCCTCAGGGAAGCCTCTGCAGCCCCGTGGCCTTCTGCAGATCGCACAGCTGTCAGGCTGCAACTCACTACATTCTGCTTTAAGATATGCAAGGAGAAAGAGAATTCAATGGTATCGACTCATTTTAGCTACTGAAGTCAGCAGATCTGGCTGTAAACACACATTGGGATTAGACCTGTCGATGAAGACCATGGTACGATGGCACCGCTGGTCAATAGCAGCATCACTTGTTCTTCACACGACCTCTCTGCTACTTCCAGTTTTATTATTCACCATTGTGTTTGCTACAGGAGTCAAACCAGTTGGCACCAGCTGAGAAGAAAGTCCCCACTGTATTTGGCACATATGAAAGTAGAGTAAAAAGCTTGTCCTGAATCTAGAAGTATAACAAGCTGAAGCAATGCTGTAATAGGTAGGAACAGAACATCTGAGCCAAGGACATCCTGCATGTCCCACTGTACTGGTCAGATACTGAAGTTAGGAAGCCACAAATGAGTAAACCTCTTCTTACAGAAGCACAGGAATTCCCTGCCCTGCTCCCAGGATGTATTTAAACCAGCCTGTGTATTATTTTGTCCTTGTCTTCCATTCACGAACACCCTCAGTTTTAAAATTCATCATCCCATGCTTTGAGGAGTCACCTGCTGGGGCTGTTACAATAACCTGCAGAGGTCTCAGTCCAGTGGGGCAGCTCCCACCCTCACCTGAGCATTTTACACCCAGAAGTAGTGTCCTCCCACTTGCAGACACCCACAGTGGGCAGTTAACTATTTCAGTCACAGCACCAGATGGGCCAAGACATTTTAATTAACCAGTATTTACTAACTAGCTAACATCCCCCACGGTAATAAGTTCAAAAACATTTGTAGACACCTCACAAAGCATGGGCTCATTATTACAGCCCATTAACATGCATGCAAGATATTTTAATGTGTAAAAATTCCCCATGAAATAATGATTTTCTCCTCCACTTACAGAGAAAACCTGCTGCCCTTACCATGAACTACATGGCACTTCCCAGCTCTTTTCTCTTACTGCTTCCAGCCCAGAAGCTGAGCCAAGCCTCATCTGCCTGATTTCACAGCACGCCTTTATGAGTAACCCCTGCATGTGCCACGGCAGGTCCCTCATCCACCCTCCTCACTGAGTTCAACACCTCCAACAAGGCTGGAATAGAGGAGGTGAACCTTTGCTCTCCTGACCCTAGAGCCTCCTCCGCTCTGCGGCGCAGGAAGCCACACATGACACATCCCTGAATTATGTGGCAACACCTTTCAGGTTGGTTCCTCACAGCCTTGAGCAGGTAGGAGACACAACTGCAGCAGTTCTCTGCTCTGCTGAAACGTGCACGCTGCTGGAAGTGGGATACCAATAAAATTTACCCCTTCAGGTCAAAGAAGTTGGAACATGCTTCTCCCAAAACAAGAGTTAAGCCAAGGAAACTTGTATCTCTAGGACAACACTGTCCAAGCATGCAGGGAAGTCAATTTGAAGCCAACATTAGGCGCTGCAGAAAATCTTAATCTGGAAATATTAAGGTACTCACTGTACAAGGTGATCAACTGGAAAAGTAGAATCTGTCTCTCTTCTGTAACCGACTCGCTGCTCATTTGTCTGGAGCCTGTTAGAGAGGAAAAAAGTTGTAAATATAGACAAAGTGACAAAAAAAAAAATTAAAAAAATAATTAGGCCAGATAAGCAATTAAAGACAAACACAGACACATCCCCCTCCCCAACAGTGAGGTCAAGAACCAAAAAAAAGCTTGCAAAGCTCACAGCAAGGTCTCTCAAGAAAACGCTGTGATGTTTGAGAACAACAATGGCACTAACTCTCTCTGGAAGTTCTTGAGAAGTTCAGAACTGCTCCAACCCAATAGCAAAGCGAGACATTTAAATGAGAGAGTAGCACCAAGAGCTATACAAACCCAGTTACTAGAGAAATCAGAGCTCTTTGTGACACGTCCTGATCGCCCACACACCATTACACACGTGGTCAAGAATATTACACAAGGAAACAAATTTTTCTTCTCTAGCCACAAAAATCTCTTTCACCAAGAGACAGTTGTGAAGGGTTAGATGGGCTGTGATCCAGCACACACCAAAGAAGCTCCTTTAATAGATTTCTTGTTTCAACACACTTTATCCCCTTAATAAGGAGCCACTGCTGCTTAAACCCGTTTTGATTAAGTGAAATGACACCCACAGAATTGCGCCGGGATGTGGACAAAAGGAGAACCCGTTGCTAGACATACATGTTAGCATACATCACACACAGACCAATTATGCTTCAGGGAGACATTAAATCCCCCCTCAATTAATAGAGACACCTCTTCAGATGAGCACTAAATAATTCCCTACAATGCTGCAAGACAACGGGCTGCTGCAGTAAATTGGAATAGAAATAACTCCACATCTCCCTACCAACAAAATCCCCATCAAATCCGGCCCGTAAAACAACAAGAGGTCAGCAAGGAGGGGTGGGGGGGCAGGGATGTTCCTTCTGCAGTGCTGTTGGATGTGTCTATTAAAGACTCCTCATCAGAAAATTAAATGAAATGGATGCCTTTCATGTTTATCAATAACACAGCTAATGGTTTTTATGTAAATGCCACACTTCCAGGCAGAGCTGCCAGAGGCTCGAGCCACACACAGCCCCAGCTCCCCCTGCAAGCGACTCCCCTTCAGGCAGCCAATCTAAATGCAAATTATAATCAAATGGCAAAAGCAAGAGTTTTCTGGGTGATACTGAAAAGGTAAAAGTAGGGACAAAGCATATCTGAGAGCAACCCCCCTCTCCTGGAAAGACCTGCTGGTTTCACACTGTGTTTTCATCCTGAGCGTGTATAAGAATTAAAGTATAACCTGGTTCTTATTCATAGTGATATTATTTATCTATACAGCACAAAAGGCATTTATACTAATATTATTTATCTATACAGCACAGTTAATGGCTCGATGTCCAGATGGAGGAAGGTGACGAGTGGTGTCCCTCAGGGGCCTGTGCTGGACCAGTGTTGTTTAATATCTTCATTAATGACACTGACAGTGGCATTGAGTGCACCCTCAGCAAGTTTGAGGATGATATCAAGTTGGGGGGTGCAGCTGATGTGCCAGAGGGAGGGGATGCCATCCAGAGGGACCTGGATAGGCTGGAGAGGTGGGCCCGGGTGAACCTTATGAGGTCCAACAAAGCCAAGTGCAGGGTCCTGCACCTGGGCTGGGGTAACCAGCACTATCAGCCTAGGCTGGGAGAGGANGATGATCTCTAGAGGTCCCTTTCAGCCTGAAACATTCTATGATTCTATTAGAAGTATCATCTTCTGTTCTTTCATCCTCTGTTAAAATAAGGAGGGGAACGTTCTTCTACCAAGCCAAGGAGAGGTTATCTTGGAGCTGTTTCAACCACACCGGGAGCATCCCATCCATAAGGTTATAAAATCAGAGCCACACTAAAGCCCTGGTTGGATCTGGCACAACAATCAGCACTTCCACATTTTCAGGGGGAAACTTCTCCTTGGAATAGAGCTGTTTAAGTTGGAGGAAGGTGATGTTATCATGGGATGGTCGTTAGGAGGCAAAGATAGAAAACTGTTGTCAGCACAAGGAACAACATTCTTGCAGCATAAAAGCCTCTTTGAAGAACACTTACATCCCGACCCCTGCGTGGAGCATCTATTAAGGCAGGAGCTTTGTGGGCACTGATTAAAACAAGGTACTAATGGCAAGTCTGGAAATAACTGCTATTAGGAAGTGCACTGTTTAGTAAGAATGCACAGAGGAGAAACTCAAAGGCCAAAAAATCTGACAACCTGGCCACAGCACAAGTGGGTCTGTTCATCTATCTCTCTCTCTTCTTCAAACCATCCTGCCACCTACACACAGGTGGACCAGGTTCTATCTCTGGGGCCTGAAACCACTGGGGAAACAAAACATTCTGCTGGGTTGGGACTCATCCATAGGTCAACCCCAACCCGGGGCCCACAGCCCAGGCCCCAGCACTTTGGGGTCTCAGAGGGGACGTGCTCTAAACCACCACAAGCAGCTAAACACCCCAACCACCTCATGTCCTCAGAGGGATGTGATATCCCCTTTGTTCCACAGGTGAGGAGCTCAGCACTCAGGATGCTTTGCAAGCATGAACTACAGGAATATTTCTAGAGCAGAACCTCGCCAAATAACATTAATAACCAAAGAGACTTCTGTAAAGGGCTGGGGTTTGTGAATTAGCCAGCAAGCAAAGATGGGAAGCCAGAGAGACAAGGGGGCCCAGCAGGGGCCTGGCTTGTCTCTTTGGATATCTGTAATTAAATAATTAATCATCGTGCCTTGATGTCGGGGAGTCAATGTGCAGCCTGCAAACAAAGCACCTCTTATTATGCAAGGCGCTGCTAACTCTGATTAGCAGAGTTTGAGTAGCCATCAAAGCAGGCTGTTCAATTCAAAACCACAACCTTGACTACACCTGCTCTCAGGGCAGCACTTCAGAGAGCTCAGCAACTTCTTTTTCAGCTGCTCTGACATACTTCATGGTTAAACAATTAAGGATCTATTGGTTTTTACACCAAAATGCTGGTTTTCAATCCTTAATCATATCTTGGACTTTTAAGTGTTTCATCATGGTGAAACAAGTCTTGCTGTGTAGCCACATAGGATCATCAAGGTTGGAAAATACCTCTAAGATCCAAGTCCAATCATCAACCCAACACTAGCATGATCAAGAGAGCGTGTCCCAAAGTGCCACGTCTGCACTGGTGGGTCTCCTGTAGCAAAAGGAGACTGAGGCCCCAATGCAGATCATAGAATGTTTCAGGCTGGAAGGGACCTCTAGAGGTCATCTGGTCCACCCTCCCTACACAAGCAGGGACATCTCTACCTAGGGCAGGCTGCTCAGAGCCCCAGCAAGCCTGACCTTGAAGGACTCCAGGGATGGGGCCTCCACCACCTCTCTGGGCAGCCCATTCCACTGATCTATCACCCTCATGTTAAAGAACTTTTTTCTGTCACCACACCAATCACACACAGCATCAACCTGTGAGTGGTGAAGAAAGGAAGAAGCCCTTCCAAAACAAGCCCATCTTCTCTTTTCCCCAATTTGGGCATTTCAGCAAGGCAGCTCACAGCACAAACCCAGGAATAGATGGCCTGGCAGAGGGACCAGCAGCCACACTGGGACATGAATGAGTGGAGAGGACTCTGCCACTGCAGAAAACACACTGTGCAACCACACAGAGATGTGTCAGTGACCTGTCACTCAGCCCCTGGGATTTCTCACCCAGCCACCATGTGCAAGCACAATCTGATTTCACAGTCACATCTGACCACAGCTGCCAAACCACAACCACGGTCTGATTGCTGCAGCAGCGTGCTGACAAAGCAGAGCTGGCCCTGTAGCAAACCCATTTCCACCCAGAACCAAGGTTCAAATGGGACACAGAGCAGCCATAGACTGGTGCCCACCACTCATGCTGCAATGCACAACCCTGACCATCAACCTCACCCAGGAGGTAGGTGCTAGGGATATAAAGGTATTTTCTTGGGAGACCTTCTTACAGATTTTCAGTACTTCAAGAAGCCTGTCAGAAAGATGGGGAGAGAATTTTAGCAGAGCCTGTTGGGACAGGACAAGGGGTGATGGTCTGAAACTAGAAGAGGGAGATTTAGACTAGAGAGAAGGAAGGAATTGTTGGTGCTGAGGGTGGTGAGAGCCTGTCCCAGGTTGCCCAGAGAGGTGGTGGCTGCCCCATCCCTGCAACCATTGCAGGGGAGGTTGTTTGGGGCTCTGAGCAACCTGCCCTAGTTGCAGATGTCCCACTGAGTGCAGGGGAGTTGCACTGAACGGCCTGTAAAGGTCCCTCCCTACCCAAACCATTCTGTGATTCTATGATTTTTCCTTTGGGTTGCAGAAACTCCCAACAATCACTTGAATTTTGAAATTTTGCAAAAACCTGAAAATATTTCCCCTTGCAAACTGCTTCCTAACAGCTCCTGTCCTTAGCTGTACAATTCAAGACCACATTAGCTGCTCAGCACTATATTTATGGTTTAATCGAGGACTTGGCAGTGTTAGGTTAATGACTGGACTCGATCCTAAAGGCCTTTTCCAATCTAGGCAATCCTGTGATATTTATTTTTTCTTTTTCCCCAAAAACACCTTCTATGATCACACACAGCCAGTGGCTTCCCCTGCTCAGGGTTCCCTTTGTGAGAGCTCAGGTTTATACAAGCCAAGAGGGTCTGTTGAGCAGCCTTTTCTTACTGCCCTTTGTGAGAGGCTCCGTGCTATGATGAATGTGTAGAAATGCAAAGCAGAGGTCCCTGCAAAAAGAAGCCAGTGTGGGGTGGTTTTGTCTTGAGGAGAGGCAGGAATGACTTATCGCCTCATTAAAGAGCTCCAGTCTGCATTTTTATTAGATAAATTTAGACACTAACAGCTAAAAAAGAGGAGAAGAAAAAGCAGTTCTATTCCTAACATATGGCCCTGGATCAGTCACGTGGATACAAACCAAAATAGGCACAGCAGATTCTCTGAACACAGGCATGGAAGTCATTTTAATGGTGCACATGACCTAGAAAAATTCAAATAATACCAGCCCACATCAAGGTGTGACAGGATTTAGCTGCTGAGGGGCCGTGTCTCATCCCCATTCCCATGTATGGCACATGCCTGTGCACATCACAGATACTATAGAAGACAGTATAGGGAGAACATGTTCCTCCTGCCTGCTCCCAATGAACGTGTGCACATGCTCACAAACCCTTTCTGGCCTCCTTCTGAAGGGAAAGAAACTGCTCTTGGTGCTGAATGCAGGGAAAAGGCCCAACCAACGCTGAGCTCCACGTCATACCATATCTAAGGTATCTAAGGTGGCTTGGAAGGGCACCAGCACTGGGCTTTTCACCACTCTCCCAGGTTAGAGATCCACCTTGCAGTTAAGGTATTTCTCCAATGCTCAAATTTGTGTTTACTGACTTCATTACAGAGTTTGAAGTTTACAACCTTTTCTTCCCCAAAAGGGTTGTCAAGGCCTGGCCCAGGCTGCCCAGGGCAGCGCTGGAGTCCCCATCCCTGGATGGGTTTCAAACCTGTGGAGATGTGGTGCTGAGGGCCATGGTTTAGCAGTGACCTCGTAGTGGTGGGTTAACAGCTGGACTCAATCTTGAAGGTCTCTTCCAACCTGAACAATTCTATAATTCTAAGAGTTTGTGGCCTGTCCAATGCAGTGAAAGGCAAGTCACGCCACATTCATTTTCCAGTGGAGAAACTGAGGCATGTTCTGCCTAAATTCATTTCTTTTCTCACTGGTAAAACTCAACTGACAGCCCACAAGTGTCTTCTCCAGCACTGCCACAGCCCAGTGTCATCCCAGGCAGCTCCCTCCTCATGCTGTGGCCTCTATTCTGCAAGAAACCTGCAGCTCTGAGAGAAAACTTCTTTCAAAATCAAGAGTCAATGTAGATAAATGTGGCTTGCACAAAGCACAAATTACTTGTGTCAATGCTATCTCCCTGGTTTAATGGCAAAGATAAATTATGGTCAGTCACACTCGTGGACACTTGCCCTGAACAAAGCAGGGTGGCACACCCCGAGCAAGCATGCCCTGTAACCACTAAACACACACTGCTGTGCTCTACGTGGGCAGCAACTGCTGTCCAGAATATTTTAACAGCAGAAACTGCTGCTTGCTGTGGAAAGAAAAAAAAAAAACAAACCAACAAACGACCACAACATAAAAAAACCTGAACATGCTCCTCCTCACAACCAAAGCCTGAACATGAACAACAAGCAATGTCATTATTTCCACATGAGAAGGAAAATAAACTCAAGAACACACACACAGGGAGGGAAACAAGCCTCCAAAAATGGATTTGTAAAATAGTTCAGGGGCTTCTGTGCAGGGCTGCAACCTCTCAGCAGAAGCTGGGAAGAGCAAGAACTGCAGCTAAGCCAACTTCAGAGCTGATGCACTTTGAGGAGCCTGCAGCACCCCCTGCTCTGTCCCCCTCCCCACCCCAGACCTGACTGGTTCAAAAAACCCCCCAAAACTCCCCTGCCCAGCATCCCAACAGCATTGAGTGTAGCTGTGAAACCTGCTGGCTCCATTTCAAGTGCTGGTTCATTTTTGCCCCCCCAAGTAGTGACTCCCATGCTGGCCAGCAGCAGTGGGTTAAATACTGCTCAGCCTTCCATGTGTGACCAAGTTTTGGTTTCCCTAAAGTTACACTTTCTGGAGTAGCCTCTCTCATAAACAGGCACAAAAACATTTTCCTGCCTTTGCATCAAGCACAAAACCCCACTGGTGAATGTTTGTCCACTCACCTGCCCAGAGATCCTCATCCAAGAGGAAAACAACATCCCCTGCACCCCAACAGGATGCGTTCAGGCCAGTATCATCCCAGGGTCCTCAACTGGGATAGTGCTGGACCCCAAATCCTTGAAGGCTGCAGGCAAACAAACCTTCAGCAGGAGCAGAATCAGGCTCTCACCCCACTGTGAGTCCTCCAGATAGTGGAAGCACAACTCGGACACTCTCGCTCCTCACGGACAAGTAAAAGCACTTTAAGGAGGGGTTTTTCCCCTCCCTCCACTTTGTTTTAAAGGGCTGAAGAATTTCCTCTGTGAATGCTCCCAATTGTGGCTCACGCTGAGTTATTTTTAAAAGCACAGAACCAGATTTTCAAGACCCTGAATGAGGAAATGCAAAGCTTTTTATGAAGCAATAATAGGGCAGACAATGGTCACCATTTCCCAAGGGTCTGAACACCGCAGCTGACAATAAGCTTTATTCCTCCACAAAAACCCCTTCACGGGCTCGGAGGGTTTGCTTTGTATGGTCTAGGCTCAAGTTGGAGAGTTAAGACAAAAAGCTCCGTGGTCGCATTCAGTGCGATTTCCTCCATCCATGAGCATCTGATCAGAGATACAAAAATCACTGGGAAAAGACCCGTTGCACCATCTCATTCCCTCCTTTGCTCAAGCCCTGAGGCTCACCACCAGGATATCACCTCATCTAGCTGGACCTCTCCCACATGGATGGATCACAGCTGACAAACTGTCCAATCTTTCCAAGGTCAGGAGAGAAAAAAAAGCCCTTCATTGATCTTTGAATCTTGCTAAAATGCCCAGAAACACACCAAACCTCAGACAGGCTACCACGTCTTATAATCAGATCCAGAGACCACATCAGCTCTTCCTTCTTCTAAGAAGGAGGAAGTTGCATCTATGAAGAGCTTGTAGAGTCACCAAAACTACCCAGCACCTGAGGTTTGGCCTTGTGTAAGCCACTTCTCATTCGATAAGGTGTCGTGGTTGCCCACAGCCATTCCACCTAAACCAGCTGCTCTGGCTCTCCCTACAGCCAGCAAAAGCAGCAGGCACTTCTGGGGAACATCAAACTTGATTGCTTCAAGATGTCTGCTTAGGACAAGATGAACTGTGCTACAGAAACAGTTGTTTTTCTCTGCTGGCTATACAGCAGACCTCAGAGAAAGAAAAAGAAAAGAAAGAAAGAGAAAGAAAGAAAAAGAAACAAGTTTGTAGACAACTACCTCTGCACAAAGGGGTCCCAACCCACTCAAATGCTGCCCTCACCTTAAAAAGCAAAGAATCATAAATTTACTAGTTCTTCAAACCAAATCCAGGGCATTTCTACCTTTCCATCACCTCTTCCCTTCCTTGTCCCAGGGAAAGCACAAGGTGGCTGCACAGCACACTGAGGTTACAACTAACTTTGCAAACAAGGAAGCTTGGATTCAATCTGATCCCTTCCCCAGCTGGTGCACCACAGCGCCGGGGGACACAGACCACAAGTTCTCTTTTTTCCAGCTCTTCACCACCACTTCAAGGGGTTGTGAAAACATTTCCTAATCTTCTGCATATCTGCCAGTCGGTCTACAACCAAGAGAGCTTATGTGCCCAAAGGGAGAAAAATACTTCAACACCCTTCACAGATAGAACCCCAGCATGGTAGAGGTTTGGAGGGACCTCTAGAGATCACCTGGTCCAACCCCCCTGCTCCAGCAGCTCACCCACAGCAGGGTGCCCAGGATCATGTCCAGGTGCCTTTGGAATCTCTCCAGAGAAGGAGACTCCACAACCTCTCTGGACAGCCTGGCACAGGCTCTGATGCCCTCACAACAAACGAGTTTCTCCTCCTGCTCAGATGGAACCTCCCGGGTTCCACTTGGTGCCCATTGCCCCTTGTCCTGTCACTGGGCACCACTGACAAGAGTCTGGACCCATCATCTTGACCCCCACCTTTCAGCTCTTGATCAGCATTGATCAGATCCCCTCTGAGTCTTCTCTTCGCCAGCTCACCAGCCCCAGGGCTCTCAGCCTTTCCTGGGCACAGAGCTGCTCCAGTCCCCTCAGCAGCTTCAGAGCCCCTGCTGGACTCTCTCCAGTAGTTCCTTGTCTCTTTTGACCTGGGGAGCACAGAAGAGGACCCAATCCTCCAGAGGTGTCCTCACTGGGGCAGAGTAGAGGGGCAGGAGAACCTCCCTCGACCTGCTGGCCACTCTTCTTCCTGCACCCCAGGAGACCATTGGCCACAACAGCCCACTGCTGGCTCCTGGTGACCTTGTTGTCCCCCAGCCCTCCCAGGTCCTTCTCCATGGAGCTGCTTCCCAGCAGGTCACCCCTCCCCTGTACTGGTGCAGAGGGTTATCCCTCCCCAGGCTCAAGACCCTGTACTTGCCCTTGTTACACCTGCACCACTCCTGGTGCACCCTCACCAGAACCACCACCACAAGCTGCAGATGTGCGACACACGTGTCTGCTGCATCTCCTTCCCCTTCCACCACTCAGAGAGGCACAGATACTGGAAAAATTGTTTCAAGTTTGTCTAAGACTTCCTAAGAGGGGGAAGGAAAAGGTCTTTAAAGAATTTAATTCAAAATATGCTTCATTCCCTTCCCTTTTTCAACTCTGCCTGTAAAATCAGACATAAGGCAATAGCCTCCACCATCCTTTGACTTTAAGTATAAACTTCAACTCTTGACCCAATATAATCCAACTTGGCTTAAAATGCTACTGAAAAAAATTATTCATGATCTGCTTGTCTGTAAAACATCTGTCCATGCTATATGTGCAAGCAACTGCAGGCTGTGCCTAGAAAAGTCTGCAGAAATTCAGGATATGTGCAGAAAATGGATGTAGCCAGAAACTGAGGATGCCAAACACACCCAGATATTGCCAGAGAATTCCTAGGAGTGTTCTTTTTTGTGCAGCAACATCTGTAAATCAAAGCATATTTTTCCTACCCCCATAATCAAGCGATGTGATAGATTATCTAGAGATCTGTCTGATCCTGACAGTCAAAGCTGCTGAGCTTCCTGCAGCTGCCCAAAACACACGCTTGGGCAAAGAGCTTCCTCACGACACCACACAATGAACACGACCCCTTCAACGCTCACTTCCAATTAGCCAAACCTCTTGGTGCAACGAGGCAAGAACCCATCACAGCAAGAGGAGGGGCCACAGGTGACAAATGTGTGTGGCAGCAGCTGCTGCTTGGCAGCTGAGCTGCAGTCCCCATCTAGCAAAGCCAGGATCAGAGGCAGACAGCAGTCAGGGCTTCATCTGCCATCGGTGAGAAGCTGGAGAGACTGGAATGTCGTTAGGATGACAGACAGCAGGACTGGGAAAGGAGGCCCTGACAGCAAGTGTAGCTTCAATGAATGAGCTTCAATGCACAGCCAGACTCCAAAATGCTCCTCAGCCTCCAATCATCTAGCTGTTGCATAAAGACATGCCCTTGGGAGAGGGAATTGGGTATCAGTTGGCTGAACATCCTAGCCAGATATGCTACAGCCACCAGCAAATAGGTCAGTCACATAACCCACACCGCGTCACCCACCACCACTGAGGCACCCGTGAAAATGGTTTCATAGAATGGTTTAGGTTGAAAGGGATCTCAAAGATCATTTAGTTCCAATGGCAGGGACACCTCCCACTACATCAGGTTGCTCAAGGTCCTGTCCAACCTTGCCTTGAACACCTCCAGTGATGGAGCATCCACAACCCCACTGGGCAACCTGTGCCAGTACCTCACGACCCTCACAGAGAAGAATTTCCTTTTCGTTTTCAATCTAAATCTACCCTCTTCCAGTTTGAAGCCATTACCCCTCATCCTATCACTGCAAGCCCTCAGAAAAAGTCTCTCCCCAGCCTTCTTGTAGGCCCCCTTCAGATACTGGAAGGCTGCAATAAGGTCTTCCCAGAGACTTCTCTTCTCCAGGCTGAACAACCCCAACTCTCTCAGCTTGTCTTTGTAGGAGAGGTGCTCCAGCTCTCTAATCATCCTTGTAGCCCTCCTCTGGACCCTCTCCAACAGGTCCATGTTGGAGACAAGGATGATGATGGTTTGTGCGCTTCCTCACAGTCCCAAAACCATTTGTCAAACCAGACCTCATTTTATAGTTCAGAAGGCAGCAAATCACAGCCCACCTTGTGCCTGAGAAGCCTTTTCATTGCTACCTTTCCAAATCATGTTATGCAACAAGTAATTCACTCCCACACAGGTAGGAGCAAAAATGCCCTTCAGCATTAATAACAATTCTAGATGCCTATAATCATAATAGAAAGAAGATCACGGTGATTTTATTATACACCTCTGAAAATTACTTGAGTCAAGCAAAAAAGCACAAGGTAGAATGAAGATTCCTTTCCTGCCCTACCCTTCATGCCTGTGAGTACAGACAAGAAGTTAACTATAGCTGGTAACTTTCAGATGCAATGTAACAACTATTTATTGACCTCACCTCAAAAAGGAGGTGCCAAGAAGTTATTCCAGGTACTTTAAAAGATGCTGCCCTCAAGAGAGTGGGGACAGATGTTGTCTCTAGGAAGATTCAGGACTGTATCATACTGAGCCTTCATTGCCATCAGTGACCTTTACAGTAATACAATAAATATTTTAGCATATAATGAATTTGCTGCATTAGATTTGCTCTCTGGGCTACTGAAAATCAGCTAGAAGCTGATGAATTGTAGGCACAAAGCTCCCATGAAGCCCAAAGCTACACTGGAGATATTATTGCCTGCCTCAAAACTGCAGCAAAACGCTGGAGGGATGAAGAGAAAAAAAGGTGCCTTAAAAAAAAAAAAAAAGACACAACTCACGAGCTCACTACTTACATAAGCTTCCACCAGATCCCCAGCCCCAGCTGTGAGATCCCTGCAGCAAAACCCCACGAGCTCCTCCAGAGTTTGAAGGGCGGGCTGCAGGGTAGCTCTGAAACATGAGGGGAGTTGCACCTTGAGCTCCAGTGCTGCCACCAGCTCATTCTGATGACTCCAAACCTTCTATCTCTGTTTCTCTGCCTGCTGGAGGTGTCAGCACTTTGTCATTTTGCAGTAGCATCTCAGAAACACGTGGAGTTGTCTTTATCTCCTCAATGCAAAGAAAGGAGATGCCACAGTCTCTTTCTAGATTCTCTTAACTCCACAGAGGGGAAAGCATCCACAGAACACACAAAGCCAGCAGATACCAGCACCGTGTCTGCTGATCCATGGCAAAACCTCAGCCAGATTGTCTCTTTTTTTTTGGATCTCATTTTCGGAAGATTAAGAAAAATTATCCCAAGGGTATGGCAACGAACCAGAACACTGGAGATCATTTCAAGACATCTGTAATAGCACACAATTAACGACGACTCCTCAATTTTGTCTTATGACCTCACTCATTAGGAAGCGTTTTTATCACCCTCAAATAACATCTTCACAAACACTCCCCCCACATCTCCATTAAGTCTTTCCTTACTGCCATCATAAGCCTGAGGCTTCTCATTCCTCCTCTCAAGATGGAGTCAAGGTAAGATCTTCATTTCCTCCACCATCTGCAATGAAACTGCCTATAGACACGTGCCAAACAAGCCCCAACTACACCACTCATTCCAGCTTAGTCAGCACATGCCACAGACTAAGTCAATACTAGACAGATATTTAGCAAAGACCACAATTTATTTAAATTCAGCGTATGGTGCCCACAGGAGCAGATATAGAAACAGATGAGAGACAGCAGGACAAGCTGCTTGGGATTTGGGGATAATGACTAGATAACCACAGACTTCCTTCGGCTGGAGACCTCCTGTTGTCAAAAAAGGGGGATGAAGGAATAGGAGGACCAATGTCTCCAAGTCTGTTGATGATACCAAATTAGGAGGAGGGGCCGACACACCAGAGCTGCTGCCATTCAGTGAGACATGAACAGGTTGGAGAGTTCAGCAGTGAGGATCCTCATGAAGTTCAACAAGGGCAAGTGCAGGGTTCTGCACCTGGGGAGGAATAACACCCTGCACTGTTACAGGAGAGGGGTGACCTGCTGGAAAGCAGCTCCACAGAGGAGGACCTGAGAGTGGGGGACAACAAGCTCACCATGAGCCAGCAACAGGCCCTCATGGCCAAGAAGGCCAATGGTGTCCTGGAGTGCATGAAGAAGAGTGTGGCCAGCAGGTCAAGGGAAGTTCTCCTGCCCCTCTGCCTTGGTGAAGCCACTTCGAGTATTGTATCCTGTTCTGGGCTCCCCAGTTCAAGAGAGACAAGGAACTGCTGGACAGAGTCCAGTGGAGGATACAAAGATGCTGAGGGCACCAGAGCATCTCTGCGCCCAGGAAAGTCTGAGAGCCCTGGGGCTGGTGAGCTGGAGAAGAGGAGACGCAGAGGGGATCTGATCAATGCTGATCAAGAGATAAAGGGTGGGGGACAAGAGGATGGGGCCAGACTCTTGTCAGTGGCGCAGAGCGACAGGACAAGGGGCAACGGGCACCAACTGGAACCCAGGAGGTTCCATGTGAACAGGAGGAGAAACTTGTTTGGTGTGAGGGTGTCAGAGCCTGTCCCAGGCTGCCCAGAGAGGTTGTGGAGTCTCCTTCTCTGGAGAGATTCCAAAGGCGCCTGGATGTGATCCTGGGCACCCTGCTCTGGGTGAGCTGCTGGAGCAGGGGGGTTGGACTAGATGATCTCCAGAGGTCCCTTCCATCCCCTACCATGCTTGGATTCTGAGACCAAACCTCCAAACCAGGCCTGCTTCAAGGAAAACCAGCCTTGCTGTGAACAACACTACATGTGATTGAGAACATCTCATCTTTCAGAGAGGCAGGGTTGCTAAGGCAATCAAACAAAAGACCCGTTGTCCACACCCTGCCATGGTTTCTCTACACATCCCCAGCACTTCTAGCTATAGGGCAGTTCAGCCTACACAAGAAGCTCCAGCTAAATCCAGCCCCCATCACAAAAATGTGTCTCTGAGGAGCTCTTAAGAGCAGTTCATGGTTTTGGGTATCTTCACAGCTGCTCCACAGCTGGCAGAGAACAGGGAAACTCTGAGGAAAAGGTTTTATGTGAAAATAATGCCAGAGGAAGAAGTCAAGTCAGCGAGCAAAGCATGAAGAATAAAATAAAAGTAAACAGATCAAGCACAACTTCACCATAAATTACAACTGCCCCACTACTCTTACCCTTTAATTTTCAAAAGAGACCATGGAGGGAAAAAAAAGAAATGATCAATTGTGGGACTGTCTCTCAGCTTCTCACCCCTTTCTGCAATTTTCCTAAGCTTCTCAAATCCAGCAGTTTAAAACAAGCTCATCCCAGCAGATATCAATACCATGAGTCAGCAACGTCCCTCCACAGATGTGATCCCTCCCAAAGTGACTGTTTTCCAGAGTGATGTCTCCAGACCAAGGTCAGCTCAGAGCTTTCTGCCAGAGCTGTTCAGAGGAAGCAGAACTGCTGAAGCCACCCAGCAGGCCAAGTTGGTCCATGACATCACACAGTAATTGTTTTCCCCAGACTATTTTTAATATGATGCTGCTCCAAGTTAGAAGAGTGACATTTTTTGCTTTTCAATATGAAAAGCTAGAGAATATAAAAGCAATTCCTGTAACTGCCACTTCAGTTCCCTGTGATAACATCTTCTTCCCTCCTCCATCATCACAGGGAGACACTAAAGCTCCTGGGTCTCTCAAATCCTGTTGTGTGTGCTGGTTCATCCTGATAGCTGGCAAGGTTCTTGACATGAGCTCTGGGAAATGGTGCCAGAATTGAAGATTAGAATAATAGGTCAGTGAAAAATCCCAATAAACAGATCATCCCAGGGGGAAAAATAGAAGTAAAAAGTGTTGATACAAACCTCCCTCTTACACAACCAACCACAATAAGTCCTCTCCTTAAGGAAGTGTAACACAGGTCAGAGCTGCCACCAGCAGAGAGAACTGCTCATAAAAAAACAAAGCTACAAGAGTGAAAACCAAGTGTTCCTTGTTTTGTACGTAGCTGTCTGGAAGAGGAAAGTCCAGACAACAAGTGAACAGTCCACGAGCAGCCCAAACCAGCTGCAGAGCGTGGAGCCTCCCACCCAGCAGCGTCCCTGGGACCTTGCCAGGAGCTCATCTTGCTTGGCAAAAGGAAGATGCCTGCAAAGACCTAAGATCCAAACTCAGAAGAAACCCTGTTTCACAGAATGGTAGGGGTTGAAAGGGACCTCTGGAGATCATCTAGTCCAACCTCCTGCCAAAACAGGTTCATTGAGGGCACATCACACAGGAACATGTCCAGGTGGGTTTTGAAAGTCTCCAGAGGAGACTCCACAACCTCTCTGGGCAGCCTGTTCCAGGGCTCTGGCACCCTCACAGCAATGTTGAGGGGGAACTTCCTGGGTTCTAGTTTGTGCCCGTTGCCCCTCATCCTATCACTGGGCACCACTTTAAGGAGACCGGCCCCATCTTCCTGGGCCAGTGCTGCACCTCACCAAAGGGATATTTTGGGGTTTCATTCAGTTGTGGAGTAAAACAGAACAAAAAGATACATATCAAGGTTTAGAGCAACATTTTATCTCACCCCTGGACAACTCTTCAGCTACAGAAGCTGAAGGAAATCACTGACAGCAGTGGACACAAGTATCCTGCATTTGAAGGCACAAAGAACAAAGCTCTGCTGAATCTGGAAATTAAAAGCCTGACAGATTTTACTCTGGTTTATCCCCTGGCAAATTAGCTACTGTTTAAACATGGAGCTTGGCCATTACATCATCTGTTTGCAGAGGATTTTTGAATTATTTTTTTTTAAAGCTAAATCATTCTTGTGTTCACAGCTTGAAGGGCATCATTAGTTCCTAACAGACCCAAAAAAATGAAGGGGTGGATCAAACTTTTCGCAGGAGCTCTGCAAGCAAGGAAGCACACACCTAAAATCTGCTTTGCAAGTTCAAACAGTAGATGATCTTATCTGAAATCTAGCAGGAAATAGAGGGTGCCCCTCAGGTTTGTCTATTCAGATCCAAGGATGAAAAGGCCACTTTTTCAAGTTAGGATGTGCAAAAATCAGCCTGATTAGGGGGCTGAAATCACACAGCTTCAGCTCCAGTTCTTTGTGGATCTCCGGACACATGTGGTTGGGTTCATTTGATTCTTCCACTCATTTCTGTCACCTATGCAAATAATTTCAGTCCTTCTAGACACCACGCTGCCTTAAAGCTGGCTGAGGGGTAGGGGAGGACCAGCTACAAACTGAGCTACTAGAAGTATTTTCCAAGGCTGTTCTCTTGTTTCAGCTTGGGCACTCACTTTGGAGATGTATTTTCCCTCGAGAGAGAGGCTGATCTCTGTCAAGGCAATTTTATTTCTCAACAACTTGGCAGAACCCTAATTCTGCAGCACCTGCTCTTTGTGCTGCTTGTTACAGAGCTTTCTTTGGTGTGTTTGAAGGACCAGGCTCTCACAGCCTCTCCAAAGGCAGCTCTGGAAAACACTCGCTGCAATGGGCTCTCATGTGGAAACTCGAACGCTGAGCTGATCAGAGAGATTTCACACAAGTTGTTTTTCTGACCCTCTGATCTAAGGGTTGCCAGGTTTTAGAGAGGAAAGAGGAAAAACACCAGAGGAGACATTTCAAAAGGGGAAAAGGAAGAACCATTGGTCTCATCCTCAAGAAGAGGAATTTGTGTGGAGTGAAACTCTTGCAGATGTTTGACATTTTCCTAGGTACCCACAGTGGGACCACAAGACAGCAACATCGAGGAACAAGACTTCACAACACTTCTGCTAAAACTTTGTAAAAAAAGACAGACAAGATTTATTTTTTTTTTTCTAAGCCTGGTAAGGTTCTGCGACCTAGTCACATTCAAACTTCTTAAGCTAAGAAAAACCCCAACAAAATCAAACTAAAACCCCAAAGAAAATCCAGCAACAAACCACAGCCCTTTTATCATCACGCTGCTAGACATTCAAAAATACAGTGAGAATATTCTCTGTAGATTTAAAAACTGAAAGTATTATCTGGAAACAATACCAAGGACAAGTAATTCTGGTTAAAAAGAACAGAAAAACAACAGATAACTCAACAACAACTTCAAAGTTTCAGAAAATTGTTTGTGGAAGTCCTAGTAAAGGCAGCTTAACCTTTAAAAAAAGCCAGAATTGTAACACAAACAATGTAATTAAAAAAAACACAACCTCCAAACAACTCAATTCTGCTCTATATCGAGATAGCCAGGAGCTGATTTGGGAGGAAGTCAAGCAAATAAATTTTCTCTCTGCAATTCCTAAAAGGTCATTGCAAACCATTACTAAGATGCTGAAAACAGACATCAATTCTTTTTTTAATTTAAGAAGGTATCTCTATTGCTCCTTCCAAGTGATAATGAGAGCAGTAATCCCGAGGCTCACGTAGCCAGTTACATAATTGTATGAATACCAAGGAACCATTAAAACCACATTTCAAAGCGAGGAGGCTACACAACTGTTTGCTTCCTCTTCCTCTGCTTTTGCATAACACAGTTCCCAAAACAGATCTCATCTGCAGTCAAACTCGGGCCAGAATGAAGACATTCCTTCCCATGTAAGGGAAATCAGAGAGATTATTAATTTCCCCTCTCATAACAGAAGAGCAGAAATCATCCTAAGGAGGCCTCAGAATAAGAAGTCAGGCGATAAAAAGGAGCGCCGAAGTCTGAGGAGATCTGCACCAACACCACACGTCTTCCCAGTTGTCTCGCTGCCAAGCAGCCTTCAAAACGGAGCATTTTCTTCTTTCAGCACAACTCCAGTGCCCATTATGAGGATCTGTCTGTGTCAGCACAACCCTCGGCTTCACCCGGCAGCAGGCAGGAACTGAAAAATGAGCATCCTATTCTGGTGACCTTCATAGTCATATATAACAGGGAACCAGTCTTGTCCATTCAGCACCTGCATCTGCACCAGGCCCCCCAGCTTCATTAAATTACCCTTGGTGGTCCTGAGCAGCCTCGTGGTTTGCCATGAAGATACAAGTGTGCTGGAGCAGACCTCTGACGTGGCACAGCAGCTCTGTCTCTGGTCCACTTATTCTACATCTGCCCAAGCCTTGCAATGCTCAGCCACTCCTCAACGTCAGGTGAAGGGACCAAGCATGTAGCTAAAGATATAGTTGAAGAGGTCCCTGCTCAGTGTGGGGGGTTGGACTACATGACCTCTAAAGGTCCTTTCCAGCCCAAACCATTCTATGATTCTATGATATGGGTATTGCCCTCCCTAAGTACCATCCTGAATATGTCCAGCAGCAAAGGAGCAGCAAGTCCAGCTCCTCACTGCTCTGCCTCTCACTTTGCTATCTGATTAAGAAACAGGTCAGCTCCCGATGGGCATCTAGCCCTCAAAGCACAAAAGCTGAGTAAAAATATCAAAACACAGAGATACTCCCTGCCAAATGAGTAAGTCTCCTCCTCGGTCACTGTCAGTGCTCATATCTTGTGCCTTGGGAGAACCAAACTGGACTCAAGACAAATATCCCCCATCATTACAACAGTAGTTAACAGTAAGAAAAGGGAAGAAGGCATGCCTAGCAACCTCCCCCCAAATCCTACTGCTAAGGGAGCTCCTCACCTCTCCCCCAAAACCCACAAGCAGCTTGCTGTTGGATTATCAAACTGAATCACATCACTGAGGCATCACATAAATGACAGGGACTGCAGAGCTGAGAGAGAAAGGGACCAAGACCATCCCCTCCAGCTATGAAATCAGTTCAACCATGTCATGAATCCCAAATCCAAAGGCTGGTGTCAACAAGTGCTGAGCAACACTTCTCTACATCACAAAAGCTCTGTGATACACTCATACTGTGGCAACCTCTATTTCCAGATGTTAACCTCTATTTATAAAGCACAGAATCAGGGGAAAGTGATGGGGGAGCTCGGGTATAACCCCTTTTATCCCCCAAAAGCTCCACAAAGATACACCCAGTCCATACACTGAGTTAACACATCAGTCCCTCGACATGCACACACCAGCTTTCGGTAAACAGGCTAAGAATAGGCACAGAGACAGCAAAGCAGCCAGGCAAGACACCCCTGCAAAGCAGCGTGAAGCTCCCAAGAAACATTTGCAATAACTGCTCTTGCTTTCATCAGCTTAAAGAAGGGGAGAATTCACTTTGGTTCTTTTTATAATACCTGCCCTATTACATTTGTCAAACAGCTGCTGCTTTCTGTCCCAGATAGAGCAGCTCCCAGCGATAACCAGGAGGATGGCCGTGTCTGCGCATGTATTATACATCAGAGATGCATATGAAAACAGACTTGAGATCCACCTAGAGATTACATGTCACTCCTTCCCAGTCAGTGGAATTACACAGAGACACAAGTCGGTGCAAAGCCAGCGTCGTGCTTCTATAAACTACTCTGAAGATGCTCTGGGCCTTGCTGTCTGAGAAACGTCATCTGAAACACCAGGGAAGTAAGAGACATGTTCAACTGAAGCAAAAACATCTTCTTCCCCGTTGAGGAGGAAGAAATAATTGTGTTACTTGGCTTTTCTAATCAAAATCATCATTGTCCCAGCAATGTAAAAGTGCTGGAGAAAGAGCAGGTCTGGTTCTTGAGGGGTGGGGGAAATGAGCTTCAGCACAAAAGCCTTGAGATACCTGCCAGCTCCAGCTCACTCGTTACTCCTAACTAACTACACCCTTGAGACACTTGCAAAAGGCTTGGTGCTATTCATCACTGCCACAAAGTAAAAACAAAGTCAGAAGTCCCAGGAGGTAAATGGGAGACACTAACTGCAGGACTTCTTTGAATCTTTTTAGTATTATTTTCAATAAATCTTAATTTCTGTGAAGAACTAAGATTAACATCAATAGTAACATTCTGCAGACATTACTGATTTACAGCATTTCTGCTAAGAAAGGTGTCCTCAAATCTGTTTGATCACAATCCCAGCATGACAGGGGTTGGAAGGGACCTCTGGAGATCACCTGGTCCAACCCCCCTGCTCCAACAGGTCACCCACAGCAGGGGGCCCAGGTCACATCCAGGTGTATTTGGAATCTCTCCAGAGAAGAAGACTCCACAACCTCTCTGGGCAGCTTGTTCCAGGGCTCCATCACCCTCACAGCAAAGAATTTTCTCCTTCTGCTCAGGTGGAGCCTCCTGGGTTCCACTTGGTGCCCGTTGCCCCTTGTCCTGTCGCTGGGCACCACTGACAAGAGTCTTGGCCCATCCTTTTGATCCCTGCCCTTTTGATCTTGATCAGATCCCCTCTGAGTCTTCTCCAGCTTAACAGCCCCAGGGCTCTCAGCTTTTCCTCAGCCCAGAAATGCTCCAGTCCCCTTAGCATCTTTGTAGCCTCTGTTGGACTCTCTCCAGTAGTTCCTCGTCTCCCTTGAACTGGGGAGCCCAGAACTGGACCTAATTCTCCAGATGTGAAAAGCATTCCAGATGTGCATAGGTAAGAGGCATAATAAGTTTGCAGACTATGGCAGAGCCCAACAGCAAAAACCCAAAGAGCTTCTGGGCCCATCAAATCCTTCCTGTTCCACTAGAAAGGAACCACGTCAGAATCAACTCCACGCTCTGCTTTTAGTAAGACCAACAAAACAACAACCGCCCAGAACTTTTCCTACAAGATCATTACAAGGACAGCTCTTGCCATTCTCCAGATCCTTGTTGTTGTTTCCCAACGCAGGGTTGAGAACTTGCAGGGAAAGGCTTAACAACAGCTAATTGTCAGACGCCACAGTAATTAGTGGCAACTTTCCAAGGCATCCATCTCTGGCTGGTTTGCCGATAGCTGGCTCCTCCTCAACCCCCACAGTCAAATGAAGGTACACAAGGTAGGCGGCAGCTTCATTTACACGTACCGAGGTCTTCCCAGGAGAGATGCCTAAGGAAAGAAATATCTCACCTAAACAATGCATGGGTTGGGTTTTTTTCCTTCCCATTTGCTACGGGACTGCTATCTTTATTAATCATCTGAGAAGGGTGTTAACCTGTTCACTGACACGTATCAGTAGATGTACAAGGCATTTCTGGGAAGCAGTGGGCTCCTGTATCACATTATCTCTGACCAGCAGATCACCTCTAAGCAAGGAAGACAGGATCCTACCATCCCGTCTTCTGCCCACCTGCTGGTTACACATCACAGCTTTGATGTTACTACTCCACTTATATCAAAGCTCTCCAGCCTGTTTTATATGCAGACCCTTCCAAGTTTCACTGCAGACACAAAGGCTCCCAGGACTGCTTTGCTTTGACTTTACAGACCCCTTGGAAAGAAGCTCACACCATCGCTCTGTATATTTAGGCTCTGCTCTCAACTCCAAGGCTCCCCACTTGTTTGGCAGCTCTTCTCATCACAAGCTCCAACGCTTTCATGCCAACCTTTTCCAGGCGTCATCTGCATGTCAGCAGTACTCCCCAGCACACTCCACTCAACACCGACACAATCCAGAGCACATCACTTCCCACTAAGTGCCTACACAGAGCAGACCTGTGGTATAATTACTTCCTCGTGCCCATAATAGAAACACTAGAAGACGTGTACAAATCTCATCCTGATGCACTCCTGCATTACGTATGATGCGGAGGCATTTAATCAAGGGAGGTTTTCTTACATTCAGTGACGTCCTTGGTTCCATCCCATGCAAATCTGGACCCAGAGGGTGGGGTACATATGGCACGGGGAAAAGAAAAGCTCATCTTCACGTTGAAAATTGAGACGTGTTGATGGGACAACATAATAGAGAGTATTGATGGTTTTAATTGTACTGCAGAAGACCCAGTTTCCACATTAAATTGCCAAGCTTGAATTCATCACCTGTTAGGCTGGAGTTAGGAAGTACTCAACCCATGGAGAAGCATTCCTTCAGGAAAACAACAATTTATTCCATGCTCCATGACATTTTGGCTTTCAAATGAATCTAATTCACTTCCAAATGAATTCATAGATGACCAATACACTGGCAGAGATGTGAGATGACTGCATTGCTCCACAATCCCCTCATGTTACACAGAAGGGCTAGCACAGACCAGTCAGAAAGCTCATCCTACAGAGTCAGATGTCAGAATACACACCTCAGCACAGCAACACTCATACCACAACACAACAAGAATGGAAACAAACCTCAGGCTACCTGCACTGCCACTACCCTGAAGAAGAAAGCCAGATAAGGTACCTGCAAGTATTCTGAATCATAAAAGAAAGCATTTTATGAAACAGGACAGATAAAAGGCTAACCAGCTGGAAGCAGTACATTAAGAAGGAAATAAAAATGTTACTTGTGTGGTGGAAAATGTTAAAACGCACACCTTAAAAATAAATCAAAACTCCTTTATATCCATTAGTGGCTACAGACTATCTGTTGGTTTGGAGTTTTAGCATTCCCTCCCACTCAACAAACATAAAAGATTGATTTACTTGATTTATGAGCCTCAATTTTCTGTACTTCGCTTGATTTTATCAATGAGGGACACGTCACTTTGTAGCATTATTGGTTATGTCAATGTAGCCCTGAGAAACCGAAGTCTACAGGGGCAGAGGGAGCACAGCACAGCTACACACTTCTTATATCAAAAACTTGTTATCTTAGCCTCAGCAAACACCAAATTAGAAAACAATAATGACACTGGAACTTGCTTTAAAATTGCTACAGCCTTGTAGGGAACGTCCAGCAAGTCAATGTAGAAGTTACAAAACATCCTTTCAAATCCATCTGCGATAGATTGGCCAGTCCTCCAAACTGCTCTTGCTGGTAACAGACATCAATTAATGAATCGCAATGATTGCACAAAAATGGGATTTCAATTTGCACTTCAAAACCAGCCCTGCAACTGCTGCCTGGTAACATCAATTTACCTGGTCAGCCAGTGCTCGAGGCTCCCCACGCCCTGGCAATCCAGGGATCAATTACCTGTAATCCACAGAGCTCTACGTGCTCCTGACTTCATCCTTCCTCACCAACCCCAAAACTCCACACTGGCTTTGCACCTCTTCTTGGGTAACATCCACCAACATCATCTGCCTGTGACAAAGCCATGGGAGCTGCAGGAGCCAAATGCACCCACAACAATCCCCAGTAAAAAGGGCTTTCAAGGATCCTCAGCTACGGGCTCTTTGCTTTTGAGGATATGTCTAAATTGCAGCCACAAAACTGCAAGCACCCTCATGCTCACTTTAGTCCAGTGAGCACAGCCTGTGTCAGGTTATAGAGACAACTGGAAGTCCCAACTGCATCCCCAAATTCACATGAATGCCTCCTGTACTGCCCAACCACATCCTGGCAGAGATAGGCCTTTCCACACCAAAATGGTGTGTATCCAAATATGTCAGTGAGTGTCACTGGCCTTTGTCACAGAATCACAGAATGATCTTTAAAGGTTATTTAGTCCAATCCCCCTGCACTGAGCAGGGACATCTGCAACTAGAGCAGGTTGCTCAGAGCTCCAGACAACCTTACTTGCAATGGTTCCAGGGATGGGGCAGCCACCACCTCTCTGGGTAACCTGGAACAGGCTCTCACCACCCTCAGCATCAACAATTTCTTCCTTCTCTCTAGTCCAAATTTCCCCCTTTTAGTTTAAAACCATCACCCCTTGTCCTGTCCCAACAGACCCTGATCAAAAGTCTGTCCCCAGCTTTCTGACAGGCCCCTTGAAGTCCTGAAAGGCCACAAGAAGGTCTTCCCAGAGCCTTCTCTTCTTCAGACTGAAGCCCAACTCTCTCAGCCTGGCCTCCCAGCAGAGGCTTCCAGCCTTCCCATCATTGCTGGGGCCTTCTCTGGCCTGCTCCACCAGCTCCACGTCCCTTCTTTGCTGAGGACTCCAGAGCTGGACCCAGCACTGCAGGAGGGTCTCCCCAGAGCGGATCAGAGGGGCAGAATCACACAGAAGCAAACAAGATCCCCATACATTTTGCTAGTTGAGTGGCTAAGACATCAGAATCCCAGTCTGGGTTAAGATTCATTCATTACAGTAACAACAAAAATTCCACCCTGGGTTAAAACCCCAGAGTTAGGAACTGCTTCAAAGTGTTCACAGTCTGGTCCTGCCCAAAAAGGGTGTTGAGCACAGAAGACAGGTAGAGAAGCGCAACAACAAGCAGTGGGAAAAGCTCTCTGCTGATAAGGAGATGGGATCCAGTGATCAGGAGGTCCCTTCCAGTTCAGGGGTTTTGTAGGGTTTCCAAAGTAGAAAAATTGTATCTGAACTAGGAACCAATTCACATTTGCCTGCTGTGATCTTGGCTTCAAACACCCAACATATGTGGTTAGCTGCATTTCCCACCCTGGTGAAATCATTACTGTGGGCAGGGGGAGGAATGCTCTGGGAAAACAGGCAAGGCAACCGGGAGAGGTGGCAGGCATCAAACAGCACAGAGAAAAATCAGGCAGCAGAGACTGAAAGGAAGAAAAGAACAAATACATGCAGCCAGAAGGAAAGAGGCAAACTCTAAAAACTTCGTTGATGGTATCATGGCATTTCAAGCTGTAATAGCCAGGGAAAGCAGACTCAGGATGGGCTCTGGCTCCACATATACAAGTGAGCCCTGGGAATGATCAACAACATTCACCTCCTTGGCTGAACAGTCCCAGAGATCCACGCTATAAATATTCAAGAGATAATAATGATGATGATGATCGTCCCTGTCCCATCTTACCAGCATACAAACAGCTCTTTGATTTTGCCACATATCACTGAGAAACAGTCTAAGTGAAGGTAATTCAACAATCATGTTTTTCTTGCTTTGTGTATTTGCTGCTTACGCTCTGACTTGACAACTGCCAAAATCCATCCTCACATGTAAACAAACACGAGAGCTAACAGTCTCCACTTGAAAAACTGGAGAATTTCAGGGAACTATTTTGGACTTCCCTTCTGCAACACGACGGCAAGAAGTTCAAGAACTGCCTGTACCACAGCTGAGCTGACAGAAGAATCTGGCTGTACCGTGCTCAAATGAAGACGGTCAACTACTCCAGCTCCAGAATCTCTAACACTGAACTGAACAGATGTAAACTCATTTCTGGAATGAAAAAATGAAAAGAAGAGGCATCCCAAAGCCATGAGTAAATACATATAAAGCTACACATAACAACAGGGCTCTCAGATTGTACCTGAAGTTAAGAGATTTGTTGGAGGGAGAACACTTCTCTCACCTCATCAACCAGACCCTGGTTCATTTCTGATGTTATTTCTGTATAGAAACTAGCTTAAGACTACTCATTGCTTGATAAAGCCGGACAACGTACAAAACACTCCATATTCCGAGAACCTTAACGTTTTAAATACAACAAAAACACTGATCAAAATACATTTGTAACGGCTGCTCGAGACTTTGACATCTCACAGATATAGATTCCTCCATGAAAACAGAAATATCTGTAAGATAATCACCTGCATGTGACACTCTTTTCAGGAAACAAAGTGATTAAATCTTCTTTATACTGATGCCAGACTTGCAGCACAGAAAGCCAGAAATTCTAAAGCCATGCTATCACATCGGGCCATCAACACCCATGATTTATCAGGCACATGCATTAGCAACAAGAGATCAGAAACCCATCCATGAGACTCTCAATGTTTGAATTATAACACATCCAGCCACAGAACAGCACACCTAGAATGCTTCTCAGCATCTCCGTGAACCTTTAAGACCATTTTAACCATTTCCAGATCCTCTAGTCTCCAACTTCTTTGGTTTTGGACCAGTATAACAGGGTGTTAGGCAGCCAGCAGCAACATATTAGGTCCACACAGGTAAAAAATTTTGATAGAGGAACGACCCCTATGTTTTTGAGCAAGAAGAGACCTCATGTGGGGAAAACAGCTGGGGAAAAATAAATAAATAACCCAAACCTCAACTTCAGCAAACTCACAGGAGCACAACGCAGAGCCCACAGCCCCGTCACTGATGCCCTCACCACCTCACAAGGCAAAACCCCAGCAATGAGGATCACACAATGACCCAGGGGAACTTTGTCAACTTTCCAAGGCGTGGGACAACCCCAGGAGATGGAAAAGAGCATGTCGGGGTCAGCGCTCTCAGCGACCTTCGAAGCCGGGGTGGGTGTTAGGCCTCAAGCCCCCCACACCGAAACCTGCCTCGGAGCAGGGCTGCACCGGCCGCAGGGGAGCCGAGGGGCCCCCAAAGTTCTGGGGATGCCGCAGGGGATGGGACGAGGGGGTCTCGGGGCCCGGCCCCTCGCAGAGTTAGTTGAAAGAGGCAGGAGGGAGGGCAGGCGGGAAGGCTGGAGCCCCCTCAGCAGCGCCTGGGCTCCAGATGCTGCTGCAACCCTCCCGCCATGAGGGACCCCAGCCTTGTGGGACCCCCTCCCGCAGCGCCCCTCGCCCTGGGAGACCCCCACAACGCACCTAACCCCCTGAGGACCACCTCTCCCAGCGTCCTCAACCCTGAGGGACCCCCCCACGCACCGCCTGCCCAGCACTGAGGGACCACAACCCCTCAGGGAAACCCCAGCCGTGCTTCCACCCTCATTCCGCCGCCTCAGGGGGGTTCCTCCGGACGGCCCCACTCCCGCCACTCACCCGGCCCCACGGGCTGCCCCGGGGGTGGTGGTGGTAGGAGGGGTGGGCTCCCGCCATGCAGCTCCCCCCAACCCCCCCCTCCCCATACGTGGTACGGTCCATCCTACCTCTGGGCGCCCTCACTTCACCCTCCTGGCGGAGCCGCGGTCCCGGCGCCCGCTGCGCCGCCCTCCGCCCGTGGCTGGGGGGGGAGCCATCGCCGCTGCCTTGTCTTCCCCCTTCCCTCCGTCCGCCCTCTTCTGCTCCCCCCCCTGCCCTCCCCCCCCC